>WNWU01000001.1:35220262-35315295 GCA_012654045.1 Ptyas mucosa | reverse complement strand
TCTATTCTATTCTATTCTATTCTATTCTATTCTATTCTATTCTATTCAATCTAAAACAAGAATAAAACTCATAGTCTGCTGGTTTCTAGTTTGGTGCCTTAATTGCTAGACCAAACTGCTAATGTGATTGTGAGTTTCAGTAGCTTTATCTAAGATATCTATTTTCTTTCTCTTTAGGGCATTCTGGAAGGACCTTCTCCTGTGTTTATTTATCATATAAATAAAAGCAATGAAAATCTGACAGAGTGGCACTTAGGAGACATGCTTACTCTATTGCTTACTCTGCTACTGTGCCTGCCCTATGGAGTTGCTTTCCCTCCCACATTCCAGGTATTCTGACCCTGCCTGCATTTTGGAAAAGGCTCTAAAGACCTAGTTTTGTAGACTGTACTATATGATCTGGAGTTGATTGGTGAGAAAATTGGGTTGCAGTTGGCAATCTTTGTTAAAAATATAGTTTCATGTAATTCTTAGCAAATGTTGATAACTGACCATTAGTTATCTCTGATAGTTTCAGATGAGACCATATTTCAATAAAGAAGTTTTGATAGTGGGCTTTCTATATAGGCTGATTATTAAATAATTCTTTTCTTTAGTAGGAACCAGAGCCAGGAGGCTGTTTATTTTCTGTAAAACAATGTTATCACACAGCTTTTTTTTTAGCAATATGTAAAATTATTGAGAGTTTCTAAATATTCTTCTCAGAGGTATTTACACCCAGAGGATTATGTTATGGGTCCCTTGATTAAAATTATTTAACCTTTAAGGGCATAATTTATCCTTGGTTTTAAAATCAATAAACGTATAAAACATGCATTATTAAAAACTATAAGAAAAACACAAACGCAGGAAAGAATGATGTAAGCTACAATAATAGGGTCATCACAAGATCTCCCCGGGTCTTCTGAGGCCTGAAGGCATAGCCAGTTTTTGAGGAGCCTGCAGAATGGTAAGGGGGGTGGAGTTAACCTGAGGGGAGTTTCTTTAAGGCAGATGCTACAGCAGAGAAATGATGTTCCATGACAGATGGGACCCACAGCATGCTTTCTCTGCCAGATCTTGTGGGATGGACAGATGTAATCGGGATGAGGCAGTATATAGCAATAGCACTTAGATTTGTATACCACTTCATAATGCTTTTACAGTCCTCTCTAAGCAGTTTAAAGAGTCAGTATATTGCCTCCAATAATCTGGGTCCTCATTTTACCCATCTTGGAAGGATGGAAGGCTGCGTCAACCTTGAGCCTGGTGTGATTTGATCTGTCAAATTGCAGGTAGCTGGCAATCAGCAGAAGTAGTCTACAGTACTGGTTCTAACCACTGCACCACCATGGCTCTTATAAAACATTGTTACATATAACTCATATACTAAGAATAATATACTTACGGGACCGCCTACTACCACCAATAGCCTCCCACCGACCGGTACGTTCCCATAGAGAGGGGCTCCTCCGGGTGCCGTCGGCCAAACAATGTCGGCTGGCGGCCCCCAGGGGGAGAGCCTTCTCTGTGGTGGCACCCACTATCTGGAACGAGCTCCCCCCAGAGTTATGGAGGATCCCGGATCTTCGTGCCTTCTGCCGTGAGTTAAAAACTTTCCTGTTCCACCAGGCGGGCCTGGCCTAATTCTTCCCTTTTCCCCTTCTTTTGTAAAATAATTTAGAAATTTTAAATTGTAATATTTTAAATTTGGGGTTTTAATATTGTAAATTGGGATTTTAAATATTGGGGCCAATGTTTAATTCGGTTTTATTTGGCTTTTAAATTTTGTATATATGTTTTTTATTTATGGCTGTTCACCGCCCTGAGTCCCCTCGGGGAGAAGGGCGGTATATAAATTTAATAAAATAAATAAATTTAATAAAATAAATAACACGTTTTGATAAGAGTTCTTGAAAGTTTAAAAAACCCAGGAAGATAATTTAGAATTTAACATTATTGACCTTCACCTCCATGTTTAGCAACATAAAATTGTATTTATAAGTTCTGGTAGGCCACCATGAAAATAACCCATACTGAATTATACTACAGTAAAATTGTACTACATAGATGGTAATCTTTTGAGTTCACATGGATTTTAATCAACATGTAAATTGGATATATATTACATTTTTTTCATATAATGCAGCCTTTTTGGTTTACATTTTTGAAGAAATTGACAGAATTATTCAATTTACCCAGAATCTATTGGAGCTGAGCAACTAATACATTCATTATAGAATAATTGATAATTATACTGATGTATGCTATTTGTTGGATAGTGTTGGACTTCAGGGTTTAGTGACTGTGGCAATGGACAAATCAGAAACTTGTTTGGACAAGGAACCAATCAGACTCAGTAGTTCAGACTAACCAACTTGAACCCAGGACAAAACAAAACAAAACAATCAGGACTTTGAAAATGACCAACTAGAAACTGGAATGAACAAAGGACCAATCTGAAACCAAGACCACCAATATGACCAATCAAGATTAGGCACAAAAAATAATCAGAGACCAGCATTCATCAACCTGCACCAATTGCAAATCAGTGCAGCTAAAGACCAAAGAGAAGCCAGGATGCCTGACTATAATGACAGGGTATAAAATGAATCAGTCAGTGCCTGCTCAGTTGCTATGGCCTGTGTACCAAAAGATCTTGCCTTTGAAGATATCAGTCACAGTTGCTGATGAAAAATCAAGAAATTTATTTCTTAGACCATGATCACTAAACTTTGACGCACGACACTGCTCAATAATAACTAACTTTTATATAAATCCTGTTTAGTGTTTTGCAATATTTCTTAAGACGTAAGCTATTTCTATAGCTAATATTAATGTAACATAAGCAATTGATTCAATTCTTGTGAGGCAATGATTGCTGGGTTTGTTATACTAAAATACTGAAAATTAAAATACATGTTCATTAGATGCATGATATCCAAATTTGGGAAATAGCTCTGTCTAAAAAAAGTCATAAGAAAGAAGTTTGAAAAACGTCTATGGTGAAATTATTCAGATTTGGTCACCTTTTATTATCTATATTAATAGTATTTCATAAATATTTTAAAAATTGATTATTTGTATATACTTTATTGAAATTATCTTTCATTGATTATTTGTGACTACTTTCTTGTATTTGTATTAACATAAAAGAGATCTCATTGTGTTGGTGCATCTGGTCATTACATTTCACTCTGTCAGCTATGTATATAAACTTACAACACTTTGCTCAGATAATAAGAATTTTATCTTAGGAATTCTATTTCTAAATATTTAACTTTCTCTTTTTTTACAGTCAGTCACTATATCTTTTATTATAGAGATTCAGTGGTCTAAGCTTCAACCATTTCATTCCATGATATTTATTACAAACTGATTTAATAAAAAAAGAACTAAAATAACAAATTATAAAGCAACATAGTGAAAACAGAAGCATTAACTAATAAGAATCAATAAAAACATTGCTAGTCACAAAGCTAAAAGGATAATTAGCTTTATATAAATGATTTAATTCAATAATCCGGATTACACAACAGTTTCATGGGTGCATTCTGATGTTTTCACACACATATATAACTTTGTCATAGTTTATCATTACAGTCACAGTTTATCATTATTGACAACCTGTTTTAATGACTGCATTAAATGCAATAATAAAGCAACTTGGTTCAGTAAATCTTAATTAAAATTAATCATTGTTAATACATATAATTACTGAAAGCTTACTGAAAATAAACGTCAGTTTCTGGTTTGCTTGAGAGGTCAGGAATGTGTGTATCCAAGTTTTCTGCATGTAACATAAAACTGTATTTCCAGAAATTTCTGCTACATATCCTGATGGGCGGAGATGTTTTTACAAAATATTTATTTTCCATTTTAGTATATATTTATTCATGGCTTTACAAATGTCATAGAACATCTGTCTATGACCACTGGATACAGTATTTGGCATATCTTTCAGTTTGTCTACTAAGATCTCCTCACATGTACCCATGTGTACTCTGCAGACACAAAAGCCTAGACAAAATAGCTTTAAAAGAAGTTCAGTTGCATCACTTTCTATGGTGTCACCAAAATCATTCCAGCAAAACTATACCTTATCATGAAGGTATTATATTCCAGAAGAATACAAAGATGCAACACTTACTTGCTCGGAGGATGTTCTCCTTACTGCTGCACCTGGATTGAACCTGTAGAGAGAAGGACAGAACTGATAAAGCAGAACAAACATTATAAAGTGACCACAGGAATATAGTGGGCAAGCTCCTGGGACCTGGAGACAGAGGCTATATTCATTTTTTAAAATCTTCTTACACAACTTATATTTAACAAACTGTTGCTTAACAGTTTGAATTAAATATAAACAACAGAAACTAAACCAATGTATAGAATACAAATTTTGTTTAAAGCTGAACCATAATAATTTAAATATATATATTCAATTTCAGTTATGCTTTACCTTTACTACAAATATATTAATGAGAAAAATATAATAAAATATATATTTTACTTCAAATATGAAATACAGAAATAAAATACTGTTGGAGACACTTGGAGCTGATTGTAATAGAACAATTAAAACAGGACAAGATAAAATAAATACTGTACTTAACATTTCTAGCTGTTTCAAAATTTGATCAATTATTTCCTAAGCACAAATTTCTTCAAAACTTTGATGTTATTGTCTTAAACATGATATCTGATTAGATCATACAGGTGGCTGTTGGTTAATGACCACTTGTTCAGCGACTGTTTGAACTTATGACAGTGCTGAACGAGTGGTTCTTACAAATGGTCCTCAAAATTCTGGGCATCACAATACCCCTGCAATCACATGACCCAGGCACTTGGCAACTGGTCCAGATTTTTTTTACTATCGTGGCGTCCCAGAATCACGATTATGATTTGTGACCTTCACCTCTGGCTTCCTACAAGCAAAATCATTGAAGAAGCCAATAGGAAGTCAGAAGTCATGGTCACATCAGGTATTCACTTAACAACCCACAGTAATTCACTCAATGATGTAACTGGGGCCTGCTGGAACTATCGTTCCTAAGCAACATAGTCACATGACATCATGCTTTACGACTGTATCACTTAGCAATGGAAATTCTGTTCCTAATTATTGCCCTTAAGTGAAGACTATTGTATTATTATTTATCAGAGGGCCTATTGTAGGGAAATCAATCAGAATGTTTTTACAGAGGACTTTTGAGAAACATAACATCTTTTTTGTTTCTTACTTAACATACTGGTTGGGTTGCACTCCTGGAAACAACAGGTTTGAGTAGTTCTCAGAGGCTCTAGCCTAATGAATAATAAAGGAATACTGGCACTTGATTTATTCTGTTTCCAAGATTCTGCATATTATGTTATCTATACCATGTCTACAGTATGCACGGATATTAACCTAAACATATTCTAAACTGGGTATGTTTAGCTTAAAGAAAGCATGTTAGCAAATACAAAGTGTTATAATCAGGAAAAGGGTTTGGATTTACTTGATCAAAGTGTAGAGGTTTTGCAGAGGGGGATCCAAACTTGAAATCAAGAGCAATTTTCTGACTGTGAGAGCTCTTTTAACAGTGAAGAACCTGATTCTTAAGTTGTGGGTACTCTAGCATTGGACTTGATGAAACAAAGATTGGGCAGTAATTTGTCTAGGGCAGGGGAGTCAAACTCAAAGCCCAGGGGCCAGATCTGTCTCACAAGGTGCTTAGATCTGGCCCATGGGGCCGCCCTGGAAACAGCAAAGGACTGGCCTCTGCCAATGAAAACGGAGCTTGGGAGCTCTTGCGAGAGGGTTGTAGGAGGCTGTCGCAGCAGAAAATGGAGGTCGGGAGGCCATTTTCACTGGCAGAGCACTCGGGCTGCCACAGGCGCCCCTGACATGAGTGACATTGAGCTGGCCATGCCCACCATGGCCCCCTGATGCGGCTCACAATGAAATCAGTTTGACACCCCTGGTCTAGGGTGATATGAGGTGATTTGAGGATTCTTGCTCTGGACAGGGGATCAATGTGCCTTCTAACTTTATGATTCTATGAATCTCTTAGTTTCTTGACAATAAATAATAATGGTACTCAGTGGGATTGTTTCTTGTTAGGTTGTATTTTGTTGAGAGGAGCTAGACAATATCACATTTTTCAAAGATCTCTGAATGAGGGAGTAAAACTTTTGCATGTGCTATTAATTGCACAGACTACATTTCCAGATATTTGTTTCTTCTAAAAATAAAAGAAGCAACTTATACTATGAAGTCCAGATTCTAGTTTTACTTCTTAATGAAGAACATTTAACATGAAAAGTAATGAGGGAGCAAACAATTATTGAGATTAAAATAAGGAGACCTGTGTAGTTCTGCAGCTTCTGAGTACTTCTTTTGTACTTCTGAGTACAAAATTGTACCTTATATAATGTCTGTAGAGATCCTCAGTCATTCAAGACATAGTTGTCTCAAAGGTACTTTTTCAAAAGGTAACTGGACTTTTTTTCTTGAGAAAGAAGAACAAAATGTTTTGCTTCTCATTCAAGAAGCTTCATCAGTTGTGATAATGGGGGGAGGGGGAAGGGAGCGATAGAAGGATAGATTCTGACCGGATGATCAGGAGCTGAGGTGGCACTGTGGTTAGAGTGCAGTACTGCAGCCTACTTCTGCTGATCACTGCTGCCAGCAGTTTAATGGCAGTTCAAATCTCACTGGTTCAAGGTTGACTCAGCCTTCCATTCTTCTGAGGTGGGTAAAATGAGGACCCAGGTTGTTGGACTCTGTAAACCGCTTAGAGAGGGCTGTAAAAGCACTATGAAGCGGTCTAAGTGCTATTGCTATGATTGAGGGACGGACAGACAATAGAAGGATTATATTTCTTTGTAGTCATCTGGACGTTAGCACTATCTCTGAGAGCTCTTGAGCCTACTACAAGGTTTATCTTTGCCCACAGGGTCACCTGAATCAGAGTGCAATTAGTTGTGAAATTTTCTTGAAACTGCTGCAATCTCCAGTCTATAACACAGCCCTTGCAGCAGTTTCAAGAAAGTTCCACAACCAATTGCACTCTGATTCAGGTGAACCTGAGGGCAAAGCTAAACCCCCAAATGGCCTCAAGAACTCTCAGGGAGAGTGCTAATGACCAGATGACTGCAAAGATATACAATCCTTCCATTCTCCCACCACCAGCATCTGGTCAGAACCTATACCTACCGTTCCATCCCCCCACCATACAATCTCAACTGTCATACTGATTATTCCACCCACCCCCCGCTCCAGCATCACAACTGATGAAGCTTGTGGATGAGAAGCAAAACATTTTGTTCTTCTTCCTCAAGGAAAAAACAGTCTAGTTGCCTTTTGAAAAAGCACCTTTGAGACATCTTATATAATGATGAAACAATTATGGATTTAAAAAAAACCCATTCATCCCTCTTTCTTCTGTTCCACAGCAGCTTGCCCCAAGGAGACATCTACCTCAGTCTGAATTTATGCCATAAACATAAATCTATTTATTACAATTAAATAACTTTAGCCAATGTTCAACCTATGATGGCTTATGGTTGTCCTTTCCTGGAAAAAAGTTACATTAAAAAAATAAAAACAACAACCAAAAACTTTCCTACCATAATTACACAGTAATGGTTTCAATTAAAAAAAGTGGCTCAGATTTGTTGCTCCCCCACCCCCAACTTTCCCAGGATGATTAAAATTAAAGTAATAATAAAATCTAACAGGTTGGTTTTTGTATCCTAGATCTACTATAAACAAAATTCTTAAATAATACATGTCTGCCCTGTATGAATGTCTTTGTTTATGTCTGGGAAGCATGAGTGAGAGTGGAGGTGGCTTGTTTGGGATGGATAGTGTCATTTTTTTAAATAAAAAAAATGGCTTCTTTGAAGAAGTGAAAATAATAATTGAGCAATATCAAAAGTGTTTACGCCAGAGACCTATCAGGAAAATATAAGGATAAAACATGGAGTAGTCTGGGAAATGATAAATGGAGAAACAAATATGATAATACAACACAGAAAATGAGATGATGTTAATGACAATAATGAAATGAAAATCAAGGGTTTTTGAACACAATATAAAAACAGAAGGATTCCCACACCCTAGAACAGATGTTTGCAAATGGAAAACAGTCCCTTAGAATAGTAATAGTTAAATTAAGTTGCAGTCTCTAGTCTGCCTGATTATTGGAAATTGCCCAGGTAGGCAGGAGAGGAATCAAGCGTGGAGTTAGCTTTGAGTCATTGAACAGCTGCAAGACAACCAGGACTGATAAACCCCCACCCTGCCCCACGTTCCAAGGAACCTTATCTATCTGTTGCCAAGGGAAGGCAAGCAGTCTGTAGTAGTCAACTTGTAGTCAACTTGAACTCTTCACATGTTGACCTATTGCTTGTACCTAACATTAAGTTCACCATTAAGCCCATTTATAGTGAAGCAGGTGCAAGGACAAAATAAAAAAATGTATAGTAATAATGTAGCGGAAACTTGTATGATGATTCAGCTACTGCTAAAATGACAAATCTCTCGACTGTTTGGAAGAACCTTATTGTAGAACTGAATAATCAGTTTACCACTCATCAAATTATTAGATTAATTTTATGAAATTTTACCTTCTGTCCATAGAAGCAGTGATAAAAACTACATGGGATAAAATGAGTTTCACGTTTTTTTAGCTGAAACCCTATCTAATAAGAAGCTGTTACTAGTTAGCAGTTCCATTTTAATATATTGTATACCATTATCTTCTAACTTAGCATGGGCTTTATGTCAAAATAGCACACATATATAAGAAACTTCGGGTATAAGAAAAATAAGTGCCTGCCTCCCACGTATTTCCAAATGTAATACATAAATGAACTTTTCCCATTCTTTTTCTATCCTCATGAACATCCTAGGCATCTTACTGCAAAGCCACTGACAAAACTTTATTTTGAAAGTATATATTAAAGCACAAGAGGTAGAATACAAGAAAAGAAAGTCTTTTATTTCCTATGCTTTTCTGAATATCCAAAACATTATGAATCCTATATTACAGAAATGGTACATGAACAACAATATGGCTGCCACTTATGTTATTCTACATATCGAAAGAAAAGTGATTATACAGATAACTGATATGATTATTTTTGTCTACATTGCAAAATATCTCTATTTTGAGATATGGCTGAATATAATATTTAAAACAAATATGTACAGGATTCCACTGGCTCAACCCATTTTTCCATGGAAGTCTCTTCACAGAAAATAACATGGGCATGTCTTTTGTATTATAATTTCAAATATAATTTTTTTCTTTTCTTTGTTCTGAGTTCTGATTAGAAAAAGAGCTTTAGGCAAATTTTAGCTACATTCTGTTGTTTAGTGAAATATTTTTTTAAAAAATGATCAACTGTTTTCATGGTTTTGAAGTTACATTTGTCCATTACATTTTGAAAATGCTAAGTAATCACTCTATAAAAAAAGAATATTAAGTCACAGGTGAAATTAAGAAATTGAAGGAGATGGAAAATAATGCATATATGATACTTATTAACAAAAAGGTCAACTATGATAGAGCTGAACTCTGCAACAATGATAAATGTTAAGGTTTAAAAATCCATTTTCATCTTTCATTTAAAGTCAAAGAGACTCTGAGTTCTATACTCATGAAATATTCATGTTAAATATAAAAATTAAAACAAAAAGTTTTACCAAACCAAAACCACAGCATAAGGAAGCTGCGGAAAAATGCTGAACATGTGCCTATAATCTTTAGGAAAGTTTCAAGAAATTACTTACCTTTACTATATCATAACAAGATTAGCACAGAGTAAGTACAGTTAGAAGCTAAGAAGTCAAATAAAGTACTATATAAAGATGAAGAATTTTTAACTCAACATAAAAAGATAATTCTTATAAATAATTTTTAAGTTCATGTATAATACAATATATGGAACACTAATAACAAAACAAACCTCCCCACTGATTGAAAGCAATTTTTCAAGAACAGTAGAAAGATTTAATTTACATAAAGAGTTACTATTCATCATAAAAAACACATGCAATATGTAGAAGCACCACTAGAACTCCAACTCAGTGGACCAATACATACATACTGTATATACATATATAGAATATTAGCCAAGACACAGGAAAATGTCATGGATTAGGTAAGCTGTAATGAAGGAAGCAAGATAAACAAAGCACAGAAGCAATTATGATGTGAGAGTTATTTTCTTCTAACTAACAACAAAACATTAGATTTACTTTATAAACAGAAGATCTATCTATATAGATCTCTTTCCATGTGTGCATTAACCCAGAATGTTTACTGCCTCTATCAGCAAATGACTGGTAGCCAGCTCATTTTGCCTGGGCTGAGAAATTATGAAGTCAGCTGTCGTTAGTACGGGATGGAATACCACTAGGAAATTCTAGCATTATAGAATAGATTCAGAGGCCCAAAACTATCCTGGAAGAAGGAAATGGAAAACTATTTCTATGACTATCTTAAGGACTGTGGTAAAGAATATTTTATCACAAATTTTTATTTTTTTCATGAATCCTGAATTTAATAAAAATATAAAATATCTCCTAAAATTATAATATTTCTTTCTTCAGCTTAAAATTGTTAATTTAAATATAAGAGTTGCCTTTTGCAATGGCCACATTCATGCTTCAACATATTAATATTTGGGACCACAGAGGACAGCTATTACAGGAAATGTTCCTGGAGAACTACCAGCTGAAATAACAGTCCTGAACTCATTCAGCAATGATTCTTGCAAAGGACTGAAAGTATTGAAGAAACATTTCTCTAGATCTATTGTCTATGTATATCATGTTGGCAAATTTTGCAAAAAAATTTAAAATAAAGTGCTGCCAGTTAATTGGAGAATTGATACAAATCAGTCTGTGACATTGCTTTGGTAATGCCCAAAGAGCATTAAGTATAAATTTCAATAATGCATCAGAAGTATAACATATATCACATTGTTTACATATATATATATTTATATTACTATAAATATATCTGGTGTAGAGAAACTCATGAGAAACATGTTACAGTTGCAATTGAACAAGGTGATCTGTAATTTCTGCAAAAAATTGTAAAAACTATTGTTTCTTTTTTGTGAAATCCTACCCAAATAAAACATATACTGAAATTATTGGATTGTCTTCCAAAGTTAGAAAATAAAAATGTTTCAGTGCTGAAACGGTCTCATATAGATGATATACCAATTTTATACCCATCATCCACTGGACTAATGACAGTATTGCAGTATGGCTGCTTTCTATAGAGAATTCTTGCTGATTAATTATAACAAGACAAAGAATATGATCTTTAGAAATAAAGTCTAAGAAGACAAACTGGGTCATTAAACAGCATACCATCAAACAAGTGGCATCTTTTAAGCATTTGTAGATGATTTATTAAGCTTCATGTAGGTGGCCTGAAACTGACGGTTACACAAAATGCTCAGGCAAGTGCTGAGTCTGCTGTCCTATGAGGCACATACAATGTTACCATACTGAATTTATTCTAAGTTTCTGAGAAAGGTAGTTCTCAGTGGTCCTTCATATGAAGCAGTGGTTACTTCCAGTCAAAATTGTAATCAAGCATACAATATAACTAATTTCTGTTGGTAGATAATAGATAGGAAACACATGCTTCAGATTTAATCTATACTTAAACACCTTCTATTTAGTTAATTTTTAATTTTGATTGGATGTTAGACTAACACTATGCCATCAATGCTTTAGACACAACTGCCTTTTTGTTATGTAGTATTTGCTGAGAAAAAAGTTGATTACTTGATTTTAATGACTGTTTTATGTGTGTTTTCTTGTGTGTATATCTATCTATCTATCTATCTATCTATCTATCTATCTATCCATCCATCCATCTATCTATCAGAGTCGTGGTGGTGCAGTGCTTAGAATGCAGTACTGCAGGCTACTTCTGCTGATCATAGGCTGCCAGCAGTCTGGCAGTTCTGGTCTCATCGGCTCAAGGAAGGATGGAAGAACTCAGCGTTCCATCCTTCCGAGGTCAGTAAAATGAGGACTCAGATTGTTGGGGGCAATATGCTGACTCTGTAAATTGCTTAGAGAGAGCTTTAAAGCACTGTGAAGTGGTATATAAGGCTAAATGCCATTGCCTTTGCTAAGTGCTATATCTGAGATTTTTTGCCTTATAAAACTGCTTAGAATACGTTAAGTAAATAATTTGTAAACTCACAAGGACATAAATCAGTAGTGACTCTTATTTTGAGATGCAGACATTTTTCTCATGTCCATATGTAGAATATGATATAGACATATTAGTGTTTAAGCCACAGTGTATCTTAATGTATGTAAACTGTTGATGGAAATAACTTTCTTCCACATAGAAATTTCAAGCATAGATTAATTCAAATAACTGTAAGAAGTTTCAAGAACTTCCTGCTTTGAATCTGAAAGGGCTTAACAGGCCAAGCACAGACTCATGGGCCACCCCTCAAATGTAAACACCCTATCAATCATAGGCTTACAATTTACCCTTTGGAGAGAAAATAAATTACTTTTTAAAGTGTCAGCTGATTTATACGTGTATGTTCTTTAGTAAGTTGAAATGTAACAAGGATTTTAGAAAGTGAGAAAGATTCACAGAAAGGAATATGCAGAGTAAATAATTGACAGGAAAAAAATGATCAAAGACAAATAGTTGATTAAAAAATGAAACTAATGTAAGTTGCATAGTTATTGTTCTTTTTAACAACTTGTGGCATCGCCTTCCTCAAGACAAAAAAGGCATCACCTTCTTCATTTTATCGCACTGTGTTACTTTATCCTTCTGAAGAAAACTAGCAGACACATGATTTAATAGCAACAGAAATGTCAGATAAGGAAGTTCAACTTTCACCTTGTATTAGTTATGTTTGTAGATGAAATATTTGAATTCTGTTCAAGCAACTGGAGAAAAGTTTTGATAACTTGTATTCTCCTTGTTACCTTGTAACAGAGGTCTGCTAAAAAGTAATATAGGATGTTACAGAAAAATGTATTCCCTTTTGGATTTAAGGTGCATTCAAACTATCTACTAGAGAAGAAAATTTTTAATTGATACTATGAAAAATTAATTGATGAATAACCTGAAAAACGGGCTTGTATGCAAAACAATTCTGCCCATTTACCAACCCCACTCCAACTCTCATATATTTCTTGAGAAACAGTTTTCAGATTGAAGCTTTAATTGGTATTAATACTTCCAAATTATATCAAAATTTAACTGGCATCAATGATTAGTGAATGATTCATCTTCAATATAAATAGACATAAAATTAATGTTTGATCTCAAAAAGAATAACTTTTGAGATATGGACAGAAGTGAGACCAAATCGACCATAAAGCATAATTAAGATATGTCTTGGACTCGATGAACTGGCTAACATATATGCTATATTTTTGAAATAATCTATTATGAGAAGGGATATAATCAGTGGTGGGTTTCAAAATTTTTACTACTAGTTCTGTGGGTGTGGCTTGGTGGCCGTGGCATGGCTTGGTGGCCGTGGCTTGGTGGGCGTGGCAGGGGAAGGATACTGTAAAATCTCCATTCCCTCCCCAATCCAGGGGAAGGTTACTGCAAAATCCCCATTTCCTCCCGATCAGCTGGGACTTGGGAGGCAGAGAATAGATGGGGGCGGGGCCAGTCAGAATTTTTACTACCGGTTCTCCGAACTACTCAAAATTTCCACTACCGGTTCTCCAGAACTGGTCAGAACCTGATGAAACCTACCTCTGGATGTAATATGCTAAACTTGTCTAAAATATATACCTAAAATAATTTGTAATATAGAAAATAAATGTCAGTACAGTATTCCATAAACAGTACTAAAATAAAGTTAAGGAGAAACAATATACAATTTGTTTGCTTCTGATCAAGCAAACCTTAGTTAAAGGCCAAAGCATGGAAAGACAGAGTAAAAAGTGCTTCTGTCTTTAAAAAAAATTTTTTACAAAAATTCTTAAAAACAGTCTGCAAATAGTCAAATGTGTTTTCATAAAAAATCTGTAAGATTCATTTAGGTCCTTGCTGAAATGTTAATCAGTAAGAAATTTCAGTGTGTTCAAATAGGTATACAGAATCAGAAAGAGAAGAGTCATACAACACACATCAGAAATATTTATATGATGGTCTTATGTTCTGGAGAAAAAAAGGCCAGTAGCATTAACAAAAATAAACTAATATAGAGAAGGCTTTTGCCTTAATGTGTTCTGTATTAGAGTATCTCTACGAGATTGTATATAAATCTGTCAAAGAGACAATGATTATTAACAAAGACTTATTTTACATAAAATAAATGATAGCAAAGAAAGAAGTACCCTAATTCCACATGATAATGTTAATTGATGAATTGTAAGTTAAGAATAATTTTCACACTACATTGCCTGTCGCAAAGGTACTTTTTCAAAAGGCAACTGGACTTTCTTTGTTTTTCCTTGAAGACATTTCACTTCTCATCCAAGAAGCTTCTTCAGCGCTGACTGAATGCTGGGAATGGAAGATTTCAACAACCAGTCATCTGGTTGTTAGCACTTTGAATGTGGGTCATTAGCTCTCTGAGAGTCATTGAGGCTCCTTGGGAAGTTATCTGTGCCCGCAGGGTCACCTGAATAGTGCAAATGGGTGTGGAACCTTCTTGGAATTGCTGAAAGGACTGTGTTGCAAACAGGAAATAGATGGTATCATATCCTCCCCCTCTGTTGAGAAAGGGCTGTTCAGTCATAATGTTTGACCCCTCCTTCAAACCAGCAGTCCTCTCTGCCCAGAATATTTTAAATTGCTTTATAGTATACTTAGTGAAAATGTACTTGTACAGCTGTTCCCTTTCACAAAATCTAACTACAATTCCTTGTTTCTCATTGAAAAAATATTGGCCAAGTTGAAAGAACTGTATAATAGTTCCATTGGTCCAAGATAGTTAATTTTGGTTAATACCACAGACCAATGTTCCACCCTCATGAACTCAAAGCAAATTCCTTTGAAACTGGGGGATGTTCAAAAGCATTTTACATGACACAAGGATGTGTTGCCCAAGGAAAAAGCACCATAAGGTAAAAAAACAACAACTCCATATTAGGTATTTTGTTCCCATACTGATTAAATATCAAATTAAAAATTTGTACAAAACAATAATGTATTTTTCTAAAAGAGAAATCTTAGTCATTCCTTTCAATTAAAACAGCACCAAGTTATTGATTGAAGTTATAATTGTAAATTTCATTACACTCATGGAAGCATTTTTCAGAAAAAAGTTGCATTATTAAGCTGATGTTGCAAAGTCTAGATATTGGTTTTAGAGAAATACAATTGCTTTGCACTGCAAGAACAAGACGAAATATTGGATTGTAAGGGTCTTCATTTTTGGATCTTGCTTATTGTTTCACAAGTCCTTCTTTATAATGTGCTATATTTCACAATATTTGAAAAATATGTATTACCCTTTCTGTGAAAGATTTAGAAATATAGATTTTAGTTTTTGGCAAACTCCAAATTTTAAGGGCTGTCTTAATAAGAGGTATTAACATTTTTAAAATGTTTTTATAATGTTTTAAGTGTTTTAAATGTTTTTATAATGTACTGTAATTAACATTCTTTATAAATGCCGCAGTTAGGAATTAATGCACTAGTGCCTACCATTTCTTTTGGTTTGCCTCTTTAATATGACTTTGAAAGAAACATTTACACTATGTATAATTTTGACAGAAGTCCCTTTTTTCTATACATTTAGGCAGGGGTGGGATTCAAAAATTTTAGCAACCGATTCTCTGCCCGGTTGCTGGGTGGGTGTGGGCATAGCCTACTTGGCCTCCTGCACCATGGCAGCGGGGAGTGGGAGGGGTGTTTTCGCCCTACCCAGGCTCCAGAGGCTTTCCTCTAGCCTCCAGGAGGGCAAAAATGGCCTCCCCCAGGCTCTCGAGGCCCTCCGGAGGCCAGAAACGGGCCATTTCCGGACTTCCGGTAGGCTCATTTTTCACCCTCCCCAGGCTCCGGAGGCTTTCCTTGAGCCTCTGGGAGGGCAAAAAATGGTCTCCCCCGGGCTCCGGAGGTCCTCCAGAGGCCGGAAATGGGCTTGTTTCTGGATTTCTGGAACATCTGGGAGGCCTGTTTTTCGCCCTACCAGAGCCTCCGTGTGGGCTCTGCACTTACCTGGCATTCAAAACAGGCACTCATGGACACTCCTGGGAGGGGCAGGGTGGGCGGAGCCAGCCAGTTCTTGCAACTACTGGTTCAGCAAACTAGATGTAAAATTATCATCTGGTTCACATGAACCGGTCTGAACCAGCTGAATCCCACCCCTGAATTTAGGGAACTACTAAATTATTCAAGTATTGATTCATATCTGTCAAAAATTTTCTAACAGCTACATGTCACTCATACCCTTAAGTCCAACTGTTTTTATATAATTTACTGTAGTATCCTACAATTTAAAACTATAAAATGTTTAATTATGTAGATTAAATTAGCAACCAAGAACTTTTAATAATACAGCTTCTTATGCATTTGCATGAAGTTACACTTACAAGAATCTGAAAGAACTAATGAGGAAAAAGATCTAAGAAAAATATTAAAAAATAAGAATAAAGAGAAGTATATGAAAATATAAGAAAAACTAGATGCAAGAGGTATGTATCTAATAATGTAAGTTTACATTTAGACTTCCTCAAATAATATTCATTAGATAGACCAAAGAAAGAACATACAATCACCAGATGTCTTTAGAGAATGGGCTATATTTTAGATACATGACTCTTACAGAATGGTAAATTAATATTTAAAAAAATTATTAAAAATTATTTTTCTGTTCTAGTTCAAACTAAGCATGAAACTAATTTGAAATGCTTCTTTTCTTCCCAGAGCTTCAGTTTCCAGGATCATACCCTGTTTCCCTCAAAATAAGACATCCCCTGATAATAAGTCCAATCAGGCTTTTGAGTGCATGGCAATAAGGCCAAGTGCTTATTTCAGGGTTCAAAAAAATATAAGACATGGTCTTATTTTTTGGGAAACACGGTATTAAAAGATTTATACTCCAAATGTCATGAAATTAGCCTCACCAACCCTGATTTTGAGAGGTGCCAATTCTTCAAAACACACATACACACAGAGGGAGGGAGGGGGGGGAACCTAGATTCAAATATTCACTCAAGATGGAGCTCAGGTGATTTTTGGCTACTACTGTTTCTCAATGTCTAATTAACTAGGTGAGCTGCTGATCTGGCCACAAAATGAGGGGATATATTATATATGCCATCTTGAGCATCTGAGGAAAAGCAGGATGAATATGTAATTTTTGTTTATTGATACTGGCAGATCTGTCATTGACTCTTGTGTCCTATTTAAAATACTGACCTGTCATATACCATTAAGCTCAAATAGTGTGTGAAGATAATGGTTTTCCAGTGTTTGTCTTTGGCTTCTATTATTTAGATATATATGGGCAATCACAACTGTAAAGCCACTAAAACAGAATGAAATACAACAACATGACCCTAGCTAAATTAATAATAAACTTCCTTCAATCTCCTCATATATTAGACAACTTATTATTAAGGCTCTTAGGAGATTTTTAGGAGATATCTAAATAGAAAAATAAAGTTTCAGAGTGACAAGATTCAAGTCTACTTTATGAATAAAAGCTGCATAGTATACTATATAGCTGTCCAATAATAGTTCCATTAAAAACAATACCTGTCCATCAAAATAAAAAAGGGTATTATGTGGCTTCTGCTCTCTACTAGCTGAGATGTCAATAATGGATATTTTTATTTACTTAATGTTATGGATAAAAACTAAAGCAAATATAGTAAAGGCAGGAAGAAAACTATAGAATGAGGTACAGACCAAAATATACAGACAAAATATCAAAGTTATTAAGACAGCTAAACAGATGCCTAAGTTATCCAGTAATTTTCACAGAAATTAGGCCATCTTCTGATCTCAGGAGGAACTTACAACAGAAAATAATGAATTATTTCAATTTCAATTGTTCACTGCAAGCAATGGACAATATGGATGTGATGTATGACTAAGCAGTGCATTCCCAGCCATGTAGATGTATGTATAATGAGGTAAGGGTGTAAGTAGGACATTGGGGATAGAGGCTAAAATATTTTTCAAACAGACTTTCACATTGTTTATGGGCCACTATTCTATACTTTGAGAAAAATGATATAATGACTTTTTGTATTACAATTTGGTACGTCTGCTATATCTTCAAGTAAAAAAATAGTATGCCACAATATATAACTAAAACTCAAGAAAGCTAAGGGGGGGAGGTTTATTCTCCCCAAACTATTTATTATATAATGCCATTAAACTTTTTCATAGTGGTTGTATTAAGTATCCAACATATTTATTTTTATTTTATTTATTTGTAACCCGCTTTTATTTTTACAAATAACTCAAGGAAGCAAAATATCCAATAGACCTTCGTTCTATTTTCCCCACAGCAACAACCTTGAAATGAGGTAAACTGAGAGAGGGTGACTGGCTGTAACATGTGTCACTGCTAGTCTTATGATACACCAGATATAATAGTAAAATTCAAGACTGTAATAACTGTTTCTTTTATATGAGCATTGTGAATTGCTATGTTGGAATTGGCAGCGAAAGCACTCAAGATATATAGTGCTGTACCATATTAAATGAAGAGGAGTTAATATAAATTGCCTGGTACTGAACACTGTTTTAATATATTCACTTATGATAGGAACAAATATGCTCATTACCAAAAGATTGCTATTGCATCTACAATTAGAGTTCTAAAATTAGCAGTCTCTGGATAGATGGTTTGGTCTCACCTCAGTGGAGTCCCAAAATGGTACCTTCTATTTTCACTTATGGACTACTAATTTATAGTGGTAGGGTAGACAATCCAGACATATTTTTCTAGAGTTTTTCTGATTCACTGAAATTTCAAATATTATAATGTATCTGTTCTCCATCCTATGGCCCTTCCTGATAATATAAAACCCCACATTTCCAATTTATAATTACCAAGTGAATTTCCTGACCTTCTCTGTCTCCATAAAGAACATGAATAAGTGAGCAGATATTTAAACACAGGGTAGATTGATGGATAATTTATTGTGACATGGCTAAATATCTTGCAAGATGTCAAGCACGGCAGCAGGCTTTGTTAGAATGGAAAAAAAAAAGACTTGAGAATAATAACTTTGGAAACGTTCTCTGGGTTTGCAAAATTTCATGCAGAAAGTATTTGTATACCTGAAAGGAAAAATGCAGTGAGATCTTAGACATTATTTTTATAGTAATCATTTTGTGACGATGTTGGATGCATGATAAATTTGTTAGTACAAAACTCTTCCAGAACAGTATTAAATACAAGAAATCTTTCCATCCTTTCCATTCCAATAATAGTTATCAGAGAAACATGATTTATGGATGCATCTAGAAAATTCCAGTTATTGAAAAGCTTCTTCCAATATTTCCATTCCATTGAATAAGTGTAAATGAAAGAGCAATTCTTTCACTTTTCCTCCAATTTCATTTATGAAACAGATAAAACGTCAAACTCATACATGGAAATACAATTATTGAACTCTGTAATCTATTTCTGAAAGACCTGACTATTAAAAAATCCAACAAACAAACAATTAATTAATTTCAGTGAATTATGTGGCCACCCATCTCACAGCAGTGACTGTGGATGGGTTACAAAATTATATAGTACCTATTGACTTTCTGCATAAAAACTTTTCTTTTAAAAAACTGCACAGAATTTTGGTTTGTATGTAATTATACAATATTATTATAAACTATAAAAATGCTGCAATTAAATATTGTTCTATGATTAAGTGGTTGATTGGTATTAAACTAGGCTGGACATGGTTGCAAGGTGAGCATGCATAATAAATCTCACAAGGTGATTTTTTTCTCTCTCACTTCTGCATGGGGAAGACCAAATGAAATAAATAGATTTAAATCAAAGGGTGATGAATGAAGAAACTGTACTATGAAAGAACACGTGCAAAGTATACCTCAGAAACACTATAGGTGGATGAGCACGAAGGGAGCCGAGCCTGGTTATGCAGTGGGGAAAAGAAAACATTGTTAAAAAAGAGGTGATGACATAGTAAGGGTCTTAAAATGTTTTCTGTTTAGGTGGTTCCAGCACTGAGACATAGCAGAGGTTTCGTGTTTTCTATAAATTAGATTTCTGATATAAAAATATTTTGAAGATTAAGCCATTTAAGATAGCAAAAAGTCAGGAGTCTGGTAGCAGTTTTTCTGACTAACAATTGTATTAAAAGGCATACATTTTCATGAGCTGCAGCTCACTTCATCAAACACATAAAGTGGTTAATTGGTGCAATTAAATTGGAGTGTTTTTTTTTATCACAGATGGTTTTCCATCTACAATGGCATTTAAAGTAGAATATTTAAATATGAATATTTTAGGACTGTAATTATATATAATTCAATTGTTAATTCATAATTGTAACAAATACGGACTTTCAAAATGTGTGCTAAATTCAATAAAATTTACCTTAAATTTTACTTAAACAAGTTGTGTGAACTAATCCAAAATTTTTTAAGAAGTGAGCTATCAGAAAACGATAAATGAATCTCATTTTTGCAAAAGTAAATCCCACTTATTTGACAGAAAGCATTTTTTGGTAAATAGAACAGCAGTTCTAATTTCTCCATAAACTCCTCTTTATGAATCAACCAATGTATTTTATGTCTTCTTATGTTCAGTTCAGGACAAGGTTCACATAATCCAAAATGTTTTTTCCAATAATCCAAGCAACTTGGTTATATCATTGGCTGATGTTTTCTTCTATCTATTTGTGGAGCTAAACAAGTATATTCCAGCGCATACAAACTTAATTCATATATAATCACTGCTTACTATGACATGTCTGGAATTACCATGGTCACATTTTCTTACTTTCACGCTCACACTCAAACAAATGCTTTCTGATACTTTGTGCTAGTTTTGTTGATAAGGATACAAAATAATTCAGTTATCACAAGAAAGTTTCTCACAGAAAGAAAGCATGGGCTGGCTTTATAGATGGTGTCTTAAAGGAAGGATTCAGAAAGGACTCCGGGCAGAAGAAAGGTAGAGAAAGATTGGAGGATTGGAATGAAGATAATAGTGAGCAACTAAATTTGATTGTTGAAGTTGGGTTATTGGTTTTAGTAAAGAACAATAAGCAACACTATTTTGTACTACTGAGAGTTCTTGTTTGAGAGCAGTTCTAGAAACAACTGCTGAAGGGAGCTGCTGGGCACTATGTGGAGAATCATGTAGAAGACCAGAAAGGGAAGAACTTCATAGGGACATGTCCACCCAATGCAGGAAGCTCTTGATGGAGGTAAAAATGATGGACAAAATGAAGCACAAATGTTTTACTAGGCAGAGAAAAGATAGCTACCAGACTGAGAGACAGAAAAATTCAACCTATCTCTGGAAAACCTCCCTTTTTGTTATTAGGAAGGAGTTAAGATCAGATGGAGTATAATGCTCATATTTATTTTATTTATTTGTCAATTTCAGGTATTTCCCATCTCACCCTCATTATCATGTTAAACTGATACTATAGCTGGTAATGTTTGTGTGTTTATATGTTGTGTTTTGAGTTACTTTAGGCTCAAATCTTGAATACAGAGAAAATCTTGCAATTTAAAAGGCTTTGTTGTTTCATTTTTTTCTAAGAGTTGAATGAAAGGGAAGAATTCACAGTGGAATGCAATGCTGTTTGATTGTTATCAGGTGAGACTAAGAAAATGAAACTTCTTGCCACGTATTTAGGCTAAAAACCTCAAAGAGATTTCTTGTATTGAATTCTGTCAAATCCTATAAACCCAAAAGCTGTTCCAGTGACATTTACCAAATATGGAAAGGGAAGAATCATAATGACTAAAATTTACAAACATTGTTCTGTGTATAATTTCACTAGGCAATATAGGAATATTATTTTGTGAAGTCTGACACAGTTTGAAGACTTTGTGAAGTTTGCACAATTGGTGCGACATATAAAACTGCATAACAAATTCTGCATCTTTAATTAAATTTTAAGTAATGATATGTTATTTGTTATCTGATCTATAAAAATGTTAGGTGATTAATATGTGATGACATACTTGAATTGAAAAGGAAACATTTTAAGAGATAAGGGCAAAATGTAAAACTCACTACTAGAATAGAAAGGAGACGTGGTCACAATAGTGCATATCTATTTGGAAGGCACATGTTCACAAGATAGTGCTGGGATGCTACGGCATTATTGGCTCTCTTTCATGCTTGTGAATATCTCCATGTAGTTAGCAATGGATCAATGTTTGATCACTGTAGGGAGGGGAATGGGGAGTGGTTGCAAAATCCTTCTGTAAAGGTTATTTGAATCCTCAGTGGGATGAGAAACATAGGGTTTCAAGTTGTGTGGGGGATATATTTCCATTTTGATAAGAAGGATAAGAAGGATTAGTGTGTTTTCTTTTTTTAAGCTAAGTAGCTGCAGCTAACTGACAGTTTGGATATACTTAGCAATCTGACTACTTTTCTATTTGTATATCTGACCAAAATTCTATAGGAAAATTGTTAAATAATGAAAAGGTAATAATAACCAACTCCAAAGATGATTCTGGTGGACTCATCCCTCTCCTGTCCACCTCACTCCACAAGACTATTATTAACAACAGTCCTGTGGGAAGGATCCCTGAAGACAGAAGGGAAAAGGAAATGTCACTGACAAAGGTATCTGCTCAGATAAACTCTTCCCATAACTCCAATAGCTACATAAGGACTTTTTTTACGGGAAGAATTCTGTATTTTTTTAAAAAAATATTTACTATATTTATAATTTTTATGCTGAATGTTAGCTATCTTGGGAGCTAAGAATATCGTTATCCTGAAAATTGGAAGATAGTATCAATCTACTGAAACTTCTGGGAATTTTGCTTAACCCCTCAAATTATTATTCCCCCACTCCTCCATCTGTGAGGTATAAAGCTGCAGTGAACCTCTATAGGGAATAGCTGAGAGAGTTCATTTTGAGAACTGGATAGAGACTTACCAATAGGCAAGCAACAGAAATCTTCTAATTACATTAAAGTAAGGAAATTTATAACACTAAAGAAGACATTTTGGAATGAATTAGGTTAAACAACCTGGATAACAACCTGAATGAAGTGAGGATGGCTTATGTACAGCTCATAGGATTCCTGAATTCAGTGTTGTTTATAAAAGTTATCTCAGTAGGCAGAAGCATTCATTCATTCGTTCATTTGTTCATTCATTCATTCATATTCCACCATAGTTCTGTTATGAACCTTGGAAGCGAACATAATAAAAAAAAAATCCTGGGTAAGGATTAAAAGAAAAAAGAAAAGAATACATGGTAAACTAAAAAAATAATAATAATCCAGTGAATGAGATACATCTCACTTCCATTATCATTTCAGTCAGTGAACAAGATAGTAAACTGAGATTATACCTTCTCAATTTATAAATCCTCTTGGAAGGGCTAGGATTTAGATGATCTCTAAAGATCATCAGCACATCTAATTTCAACTGGGAGGCTATTCCAAATGATAACTGCTGGCAACCTAAGGTAGTGCCTTCTAGTTCATCTCCTCTCACTTTCCAAGAAGATCATTTTTAGCTGTATTCTTAATTGTTGGCAGGCAACTTTCTAGTTGAGGAATGCAGTTCCATTTTACCTAACTGCCAAATCATTTAGAAATCTAGAGTTATCTTAGCTTTATGCCTTAGGCAGAAAAAGGAGGCCTCAGCTATACACCTCTTAGATTACTGCAGAAGTGAGGAACCTTTTCAGACAATTCACAAGAGTTAAAATTTAGTGAAATTTTGCAATCATGAAGAATTCCAATTTTTTACAGGCATTTTTATTTATTTTGTGGGGCTGCAGACACTATTAAAGATATAAAATATCTTTATCTTAAATAAAATATTTAAAGATATGTTATATCTTTGAATAAATATGGATCCAGTTTGTCACTCCAGGACTATTATGATGCTCTCTTTGTTTACTTTTTCCTAAAATAATCTCCAACTGTAACCAAATAGATAGGCTTCCGTCACAAGTTCATTCATAATACTCTCAGACCTCTTAGTGCCTGGTGATGATGATGTGCTTTCAAGTTAGTATTAATTCTTAGCCACTACATAATCTTTTTCAGGATCTAAATGCCTACACATTGTATAAAATTGTGAAGGATTTATAGCTGTATAAGTATTTTATTTATTCATTCATCAAATTTATATGGCCATACATTTCACAAACAAGGGATTTTGGCTAGCGTATTGCTGAACTACAATTCCTAGCTTCCCTGACCACTGGTCATAACTGTAGTTTTGTTTCCAAATTACCTAAATTGTAGGGAGATGGTTTGCTACATTTTCCCAAAATTTTAAATATAACTTTAAATCTCAAATCTCTGATCAAAATGTGGAGTAGCTTAATATCATTATTTTTATAATTGTTGCTATATATTCCTACCTGATATAAGGTTTTGGAGAAGTTCTAACATCAAAATAACATCTGCCGAAAATCAGGATCAGTACTAAAATTTTCTGTATATGTTTATCAATACTATAAATATTAGAAAAATAATTTGGGAATTATATTTCACAGAAGAAACTTCTGACAAAGACTTTTATGATCACATAGAGTTAGTTCAATGTTAACAAATAAAATTATCTAAGACTCACATATTTTCATTATGCTGCTATTCTAGACACAAATCTGTGATGTTGTGATCAATATATACACAATGAATAAATTGAATGAATGAATAAGATGTATGGGCATTTTTGTAAAATAGGAGGCATATAATTAGAGGAAATATGGTCCCGATTAGATTAGTTCTGTCCCAGTTTATCTCATCTATGCAGTTAAATTTTTAACAAATGCAATGAGCCAATGGAAGGGACATTACGTCAATACCTCCAAATTGTAAGATTTGGTTATTGCATATAGGTATGTGCTTTCTCCAGCCAGTGTTATTTTTCCAACTGATTGACCAGTGGTAAACATAACAGACTCAAACTGCTTTCCCATTGAATAGGAAAAACTTATATGAAGGTTGGTGTGCAATAAAGAGAAATAAAATAATACAGTAGTGATAATGTGGCATGACATGCACTTGTCATTAAATTGTAAAGCTCTAGAAATGAAACATGAAATATCACAAAAGAGCATATGATTTAAGTACACTTCTGAGACGTTATATGTTGTCTAGTATTCACATGATCTACTTTCTATCTTAGCCCCAATCTATTATTCTCCAGATGTCTTATAACTTCCATCTTCAGGTGACATGGCTACTGCCACTCGTGGTTAGAAATTGGTTTTGGTGCAACAAAGCTGAAGGAAAGCAGCTTCAAAAAAACTGGGCTAGCTTATTTATTTTTGAATTAGGAAATAATTGCATACCACAGTTGAATTTGGAGACAAAAAGTGATTTTTTTAAAATGGCAGTGAATCCAGAAAGTAATTAACAGTTGGTCGATCATTTAGAAAAATAAATCATTTTATGGTATAAAACCTAAATTAGAAAAGGAAACAGAAGAGAGGAAAGAAAAAGGGGAAGAATGATGGGATGAGAAAACAAACCGATCACATTTGGTATTACCAGCCAGCAAAAGTTTATTAAAAATAATTCACCGAGTGAAATCGTACATTTACTCGGAGAGAGCATCCTTTGACATTCCCATCTAGGTGATCTCTGAGCTCCTCCAGCTTTCGATGGAGCTATATGTAAACATCAGAAAATGAATTGAAAAAGCCACCTATTGTCTTTTCATTTTCTTTCTTTCCATTTTTTTTAAAGTGATGATACAGTGCAACATATTTCTCATAGCCCTTGTAATACATGTAGCATAATACAAAAAGATTAGCCTTTTGTTATGATAAAAAAATCATTTGGTTAAAATAGCAACTATTTTTTAAAGTGTAGATGTTAATTAGCAAATACATATAGTTATAGCTACTGGTACACTTCTCAATATTCATATATGGATTTCTAACCATCAGAGTGCTAAACATTTTCAGAACATTGTTAGTACATTTTTAAAATAGGGTCCTCATAAAATTTCTATAATAATAAGATTTCTGAGTAATTATCTTTATTTCATCCTTGTGTTTTGGGACTATGCCAATAAATTCAAAAACCAGAAATACGAACTTTAAAATACTGCATTCATATTTTAGCAAGAATGTATAAATTTCTACAAATACAATTTGGAAACTGATTTCTCATTGGTTGTTTAATGTGGATTTATTTATAATGGCTAACCTGATAAATACACTATTTGGCATTGTTTATTTATTTATATAAAGCATCAATTAATGCACACAAACTGCATTACAGTTTTAATTCTTTGAAAAAAGAATCCTTAGAGAAAGACATAGAGGAATGTAATATTATCATTAGTTTAAGTATAATAGCATTTTTTATTTTCATTAGATTTATTTTTTGGAATTGAATATGGGAAACAAATGCATAATTACAATTTTGTCTTCCCCCCTCTTTATGCTCAGTGCAATGACACTTTTACAGAGAGCAACTCTATTGAGCAGTATTAAGAGAAATAGTAAGATGGCTTCTCTTGGAATAAAGGTGATACACACACACCACACATACAAAAGAAAATAATTTTCAAGACAGAAAGCTGAGATGGCAAGAAAGTGCAAAAAAGAACAGAAAACTTAGTGCTCCATTCGATGCAAAACAGAATTGAAGTAATAAAGTGAAACGCTTCAAAGTTTACAAATAATAATTACCTATTTATACTGCTAAATATTGTCAGGATAACTATGCTGAGTTTTCAGCATTTTTATAATCCAAGATATTAAACATATTTCCACTACATTCATTAATTTGTTAGCCAGCTCTATAAGAATGTATAAATTAACATATCTTAATATGATATACCACACAAGATGGAAATTAGTTTAGTAATGTCTAATATTTAATTTTAAAGGGAGTTTATTCAAAGAAATATCACAAAATCTCTCTATTTTTCATTTAAATGAATGTGTTTGAGTTCGTCTAATTTATTAATATATAAGTACTTTTGAAGAATAAAATCTAAGAGCACTAGTAGAAAACAACAATCTGGTTAACTTTCAAACCAGGGGTGGGTTCTACTTACCTTTACTACCGGTTCGCAACGGGAGCATGCGCGCTTCTGTGCATGCACGCAGATCGTCCATTATGATGTCTGGGCGGAGCCTCCCGCTGCTGTTACTACCGGTTTGCAAGAACCGGACAGAACCGGGAGCAACCCACCACTGTTTCAAACTGAAGAAAATGTCTTGTGTCTATTTAGATACACTTGAAAGTTCATCCATTTAAACTATCTTTTTCCACTTAAAAGGAATCAGATTAACTCCTTTACTGCAATTAAATAAGTTTAAGAAGGTGGTAGATTATGCCTCAGAATCCTTCTCTACCTAAAATGAACAGAATTTGCTACCTTGTCGTCTTAAGTGTTCATGATTCTAATCCAAAAACAGGTTAAAGAAGCTAATTTCTTTTGCAGAGGTACAGTATGATTCAGAAATAATAGTTTGGCAACTTTCCTTTAGCTACCTGAGTTACGATGGCTCTTGTATAGCACAGAAACAAATAAAAAGTGATCCCACAGTGATTAAAAAAAGTGAAATAAAAATAAGTGGAATGGTGAAAAATATCGAAGCCCCACCCTCTTCCTTCCCTCCCCACTCCCTGTAAAAAAAATGTGTAGGCTATAGAAGAAAACTTGCAAAATAAAATTTAGAAACATATTTACTTTGAGGGATCCAACTCTACTAGCAACTCCTTTGCTTTCATCCGGGCGTCTAATTTGCTACAATGAGGGAAGATGGATAAAAAAGACAGAAGAATAAAGAAAAAGTAAACTTAAAAAAATTTCCACACAGTCAGTTAGCAGTGCATGCAAGACATTACTTTGACTTTCTGACAAACTTCTAGGGAACAAGGACACAGACTCTTATTTCTGGATCACATTATGACTCGTTTGCGGAGTTCTTTCTTTTTTGTAACAATACAGGTACTGAAATTGTACATGCTGTATTTACTAATTATTATTTTAATAACACATAGAATGCTGCAAGAGTCTGGATTTGATTCATGAAGCATTGACAGAAATATAGCTGAAATGTATGAAATTGTGCCATATGCTATATAATTTAAGCACAGACCTGAGAAACTTGCTATTGTAGACTGAACACTTAGCCCTGCTAAATATCATAAGTGATAATTGGCAGAATAATGTACAGCTGCCCCACGTTAAAATAAAATAAAATATCAGCCACTGTTCTTAGTTCCCAGTTAAATAATTTTGCTGCCCAGCCAGAAAATTTTAATGCCATACCAAATGCTACTTAACAGTAGCCAAGACACATCTATTTTTTTTACTACTAGCCTCATTGTATCCTACACTGTGCAAAGTAATTAAGAAATAATTCTATTGTCGTTTATCAAGAGGTTGGATTTCTAACAAGAAAGTTGAAAACTAAATAGAAAAATATGCATACATACATATATACATACATACACACATACACACATGACAGCATAGAATTTTTATTGTATCTGTTTTGATAAAATTTGGAAACAACCGTTCCCCTCTCCCCGCAGTGTGTAAAGGCTAACATTTTGTATGGTATATTGCAACTTGAAAGAGTTAAACCTACATAAAAATGGTGAAACATTCCCACTGGGATGGGATGGTTAACAAATAAGGTAGCATAATACCAAAGCCACAAATTGATCTTGAACTGTAGAATTTCTGAGAATTTCTGACAAAGTAGAAAATTACAACTAAAAGTGAAGTTTATATTTCATAAAAGGATAAAATGAAAGCTGAACTCACTAATAATAAATAGGGAGACAGGGACTCCAATCATTCAGCTAAAAACTTATGAGGGATTTTTTCTGATTTAGTATTTCTGTGCCTTAATTCCTCATTTATAAAACTGAAGTATTTAAGCATATAGATTTGATTACATACTAATAGACTATGGCTATATGTAAGAAATAAGATGAAAAAGAAATTCAGAAGTGAAAAGCTTCATTATTTTACCGTGCTTCCCCAGAAATAAGACCCTGTCTTATATTTTTTTGAACCCTGAAATAAGCGCTTGGCCTTATTGCCATGTGCTCAAAAGCCCGATTGGGCTTATTATCAGGGGATGTCTTATTTTGGGGGGAAACAGGGTATTTCAAATACTACTTTCTTAATTTCTCTTGTTCAAGGATAATTATATTAAAGAATATAGAAAGTACGTAATTCAATATTTATTTACAAGGAACTATACAATTATACATGTACAGAATGGGATTCATATTGAAAGAATATTTAAAATAAAAATAAAAAAAATAATTCCACTTGAGATAAAGCAATAAAAATATGTAGGTATTTGCACTGAAGCCTCAAAATATGAAAAGATAGGGTGAAGATTGTATTCCAAAAGTAAATTGATCCATTAATGTAATATTTTTCATTACTAATTTGGATATATGTCAAGTTAAAAGAAATAAGACACCACTGTTTTGATAACACCAAGTTACTGGGCCTCAGATCTTGCAAATGAATGAAAGACACATAGCCTTGGGCATCTCAGGTAGAAAATAAAGAGGACCATGGCAACTTTTTTTATCAGATTAAGCCAGAAATAGATTTAAAGGCATCACTAAGGTGCTACATATACTGTATTTAGATAGATGGAATCAGAGATATTAAGATTTGCTACCATGTATGCATTTGTACTTCAGTAAAAGATGATTTGGAAAGCAGAAGATGAATTTCCCTAAATTAGGGATATAAAATATATTCATTCTTTTCTACAGTTCTGCACTAAAATGTTACTAACTGCAAATAATGCACATGAAAACATATAACTCAGTGAAGGAATAGGGACAAGATAGATAGAGAAAAAAAATGTAAGAATTACTTACCTTTAAGATAAAAGTTTATGGTACATCTATTTCTGCATACTGTAGCACTCCTTCACTTTGTATCCTGTACCTGGTTGTTGTAAACCATTGATTAGCATTGTTTTGCTAGCTATGATCATTTGCTGCTAATTTGTTCCAGATGCCACCCAAAAGACTGAAAACGATAGAAAAAGCTCAACCATTCTTTTCCTTTTCTATTGCATCATCTGTTATGAAAATGGTGGAAAAGTCATCATATTTCTCTCCAAGATAATGGTGAGGGTTTAAGGACGATTAATGCCCCGATTGCTTCTTGTCAAATGTCAGTCAATACTAAAAATGTATGCAGTTGAGAACAGGAAATCTCAACTAGAAAAACATGGGATTCTGACACTTTCATAACATTGGAAAAAGCTAATAAGGTCTTGTAATCTTAGAATCTTACTCTTGCCATTTTAATTTGTTCATTCATAGATTAGTAGAATGTACTTAACATGGTTGTCTGATCTATTAGAGAAAATCTATTACAGGGAATATTAACCCAGCTAGAAGATTATCAACTGAATTTTGAAAGCGCAAAACATATTCTTTCTTCTCCCATGTACTGTTGACAAGACTTGGGAATTTCTCAAAGCTAGAGAGAAAGTCAAATTTAAACATGATTAATCTTGAACGACTCCTCTAGATGACCACAAATACAGGATGTTTTGTCATGAAGAAAAGGAACCTATAATCTTAGGACTTTTTTTGTCTAATATGAGATTAGACAAAAATCTAATACAATAGTTCTTGCTTACTGACCACTTATTCAGCACCATTTGAATTTACAACTGTGCTGAAAAAGGAGACTTACAATGGGATGTAAGTCTGGGATGACTATATTTTCTATTGTCCATCAATGCTGACATCAATGCTGACAATGCTGACATTATTATATCATTCAACAGAGTGATAGCAAACTCTTATATCTTATTAATAATGTGCTTTTGTTTAATTTGCAATTGAGCTTTTGAAGTATTTTTCTAAAGTTAGTTATAGAATATAGGATAGTCCCAATTTTTTTGATGATATTTTTATACTGATAGTGCTTTTTTTTGGGTAAGATTAAAAATACACATCTTTATTATAAATATAATATGACAAATCTGTAAAAATGTATATTATTTTTGCTTTTTTATTTATCAAGGAATGTTTAATATTAATCTCTATAGCTAGTCAGAGAAATAAACATATTTCTTTTTACTGAATATATGATATTCAGATTGGTTATGTGCCATCAAGGTATTATCAAGTCTTAGCAATCACAGAGATAAATTTTGTTCTTGACAATCTATCCATAACCTGGTCATGATCCTCAATGATATCACAACAAAAGCTTTCTAACCTTCTTTCAGTTTGCTCCAAGAAACACTAACAACAATTATATCTAATACATTTCCAGTAGATTAATATAAAAACATGTCTATTTATTTATTTCCCACTTTATCAGGTATATATCATTTAAAATGGATCTCTTGCCATAATTCTATGAGACCTATACAACAGTTTTTACTAATCTAGAAAAAGATCTGGTATACTGTTAGAATTTCACTTATTTCCTTAATACGTTTATGCTAAAATTTGACACCATATTCAAAAACTGTGTTGAGTTTGCACTTTCCATTATTGTCCATCCAGGTAAGTCACATTTTACATGGACATATCAAAGACCTGATAATATTAATTTTTAAATAATATAATAGTGTTGTTTAAGTTTCAAGCTGTTATTATTTCCTTGGATGAGAAAGCTTTTGAAGGGCCACTGGGAATTTGTGGGTAAATAATGGATGATTCCTCTGCAAGCTGCTACCTCTTTCTATACTTTGAGTAGTGAAACATAAATGAAGCTTAGTATTTGTATCTTCTCTCTGCAAGACAACAGATGGGACGAGCCAAAAGAAAAAAAGAAGCTAAGTATTGGGGAATGGCTGATGGAGCAAAATATGAAGAAAAGACAACTGCAAAATAAGGCTGATAGGGAAATAGGAAAATATTACAACATCTATTAATGTTAGTATATTCTTTAGGAAACTTAAACTGGAGATCATCTACCTGCTTCCTTTCTGATTAAAGAACAGTTTGGCTGCAGAAGGGTTTGGGAAAAGGACAGCAGTGATGGTATTTGATTAATTATGTAGTACATGTTTTATAGCGTTTAAAGCATTAGGATAGAAACTGGTATATTCTTGAGTTCTACTAGTCCCTGGGAACAGTCAGCTGGGTGGCCTTGGGCCAGTCACTTTCTCCAGCCCTAAAAAGGAGGCAATGGCAAACCATTTGTGAAAAGTCTTGCCAAGAAAACTGCAGGCTCTTCCACATATTATTTAATTTTATGGTATTTAATTTCATAGATGTTAAATGTTACACTATGTTCCAAAAGCTGCTGTGGCTGCAGGTTTGCTTCTGGGTGCAATTTAAGGTATTGGTTATCACATTTAAATGCCATAGCATGGGTCCTGGCTATCTAAGGAGCTATCTCACCCACGCCAGCAAAAGAAGCATACTGTAGACTCTGTTGGTCAAGGAATTTCAGCTAATGGGATCTAGGAGAAGAATGTTTCTTGCTGTAGCTTCTGCCCTTTAGAACATCCTGCTCCTTGAGTTGAGATCCTTACTCACCCTTCTGACCTTCCACAAGAGCCTGAAGACCTGGCTCTGCCAGTTGACCTGAGATCCCAATGGGGGTTACATCATGCTAGAGGTGGCAAGGTAAAGACAAGACCTCATCTCAGCCTGTTCTTATCCTACTCCCTTCCTCTCCATGTTTTTAATTGTAAATTATGACTATTATTTTGAGTTTTAATTGTTTTGTTTTATTTGACTTTTAATCTTTGTAAGTCTCCCAGAGTTGCCTCTTAGGCGAGATGGACAGCAAACAAGTCGAATGAATGAATGAATGAATGAATAGTTATATGAATCAGTCTTCAATAAATTATTTTCTGGATAGCTTAATGGCAATAATAAGATAATTTCTGAAAGAAGGAACATCCAGAATTTTGTGAATTTATTCTATGTAACATTAGCATAAAGTGCTAAGTTAGATATCATCAAGAAAGGTTGTGAATACTGATCAGTTGAACCAACTATATTATTTTGACAATGGGGAAAGAACTCATATATGAGACTATGTAGGAGGAACGCCACCACTGCCAGTCCAGTCCTAAATCCAGATGAGAAAGGAGGAAAGTGTGGAATCAGGCTAGTAATCCAACCTCAGAATTATTTTGCTATTGAAGCAATGGGCGCAATCAATGAAATCTTGCCTCCAGAAGTTGTGGATGCTGCATCACAGGAGATTGGACAGCCATTTGTCTAAAATGGTATAGTTTCCTACTTGGCGGGGGGCCAGACTGGACGACCTTTGACATCCCTTCCAATTCTGTTCTGTTATTCTGTTCTGTTATTCTATTATTCTTTCTATGATCACATGTAGCCCAAATGATCACATCCCACCAAGCCCAAAGAAAGTCTGGAATGGTGCAGGATCTTCTGCCATGGGCAGGGGTTTGGACTGGAAGACCTCCAAAATCCCTTCCAATCCTATTGTTCTATGTTTTAAATCTGTTCAAAACTGTTAAGACAGTAATAATTGCCTAATGTTCAGGATAGCACGGGCAGGCCTAAAATTAAGTCACCAGAAAAAAATTCATAGTTATAATTCAATTTGCTGATCTTAAATATGATAGGCCAAACTTAACCTGTATGCCTCAGAGAAGTTCTAAATACTCAAATAAGCCACTTGTTTCTTAGCATATTCTTCTTCCATATTTGACACAAGAAAGAGGTACCTTTTAGAATTTTAAGAATAAAAAGATAAAAGTAAAAAGTGGCACAGTCTTCAAAAGCAATGAAGGAGTGATACAGTTTTCTTAAGATCAAAATGCATAAATATGGATATTATAGGATAAAAACCATCTATAAAACTAAAATTTGAACAAGAGCATTCATTATGAAAGCTTCACAACATACAAAGCAAGATTTTAAAACTGTAAGAAATAATTTTAATTAGTGAGATGAATACAAAATAGCTGTTCTATTCATCTTGGAAGATAACAAATTATTCGTCAGCTTCCATAAGGACAGCAACAAATATTAATATAGAATTTGATACACTAAGTCTGAAATGTAATATTTCTCAAAGAAAATATTCTGCATATAGTAAGTTTATTTTCATTATTATCTCACTAAATATGATAATACCATCATAATTTCAGAACAATAAATATAGTTTATAATGATAGCTTTTGTTATTATAGAAATGGCTGGTACATATAGTATTAAGTATGTAAAAGTAAAATGTTGAGGCCATAATGTTGTTATCTTATTCTACCGCACTAAAAAGAGTTGGAAATCAGTAGTTTTCTTCCTCCTCCCCCCTTCATCCTACTCTTCTTTCTCTTCCTTTTCCACCCTTTTCATTTTCTTTGGTATTTTATAAGCTTATTTTTTTATAAGCTTATTTTATAAGCTTAATATAATTATTAATTATAATAATATTAATTATTATAATAATATTAATTATAATTAATATAATTATTAAAAGGTAAAAAAAACTTAACAGCTTTGCTTTCCATAAAATCTAATAACATCTGGAGAAATTTTATTTAAATATGATTGAAGCAAATACAAATTAAGGTAAATTATAAGGGAATATATATTCATAATTCATACATATTTATATTTCTGAATTAGTATGGAATTTTAAAAAACTTATAGCTAAAGGAAATTATGTAAGAAATTAGATAAAGCAGTATGTATGGAATATATGCCATGTAACTTCAGAAATCATTTAGAGATTAATGTCTCTTATCCCAGGTTAATATATTTTAATGTGACTTAAAAGACTACTCAGAGAAATAACTATTAAAATATCAATACTCTTTTATACTTAAAAACACCTAATCATAAAATGAAACACTGTAGTTGTGTGTAAAAGACAATACTGTTTTGTACATCCATGTGATAAAAATGGATATTCTCTGCATACATAGATATGAAGAGTATCTTTAAATGATTTAAAAAGAAATGTTTACATTTATCCCATGCTTAATTGTGTTTAGAGTCAATAAATATAATAAAAAGATTAAATTCAAATATGCAACATTCAATATATTGAATTAATATTTGGACATTAGAAAATGCTTTCACAGTTCCAAAATAGAAAGATTTTATAACCTCTCCTAAGTCTTTTATGATAGAATTTTTTTATGATTGTTATTGGTGAGAGTTTATCAAAAAGTAGTGCTAGGATGGATTTTTAATTTTTTTTTTGTCAAAAATGAGCACATAATTATTTTAGCAATACCAAGTGAGTAAGCATCATACCTATGTTTTGTCACCATAAGGAATAATTCTTTTGTTAGCCCAGTGTATGTATATTGGATCAGTATTTGCAATAAATATATAAATATTTATTGAAATATATATTCTGTTAAGACTCAATAAATTTCTAAATGCAAATCTGAGCTGGGACTCTTAATTGAACAGTTTAACTGCAATAGAAGCAAATTGTATAACTGTAGTTGCCAAGTCAATCGATAAGAGTTTCTGTTTTGCTGATGAACATTTTCAGCACTCTCCCATTCTCCATCTCTAAAAAATGCATGAAAATAGAACACTTCTTTTCAAAATACACAATAATATTCATACATTTCACATCCCAAGCTTTAATTTGTATTTTTCTTAAAACATACTAAATAGCCTATGACCAGCATGAAGGCTCAAAAGGCAAGTCATAAGCTGGAAGCAGTTAAAAAAGGAAAACAACGTAACTGTAAAATGGGTACAAAATGTTACAAAATTCCAGTGCAGGTGGCACAAAATTAATCTGAAGGCAAGTAAGTTAGCATTGCAATTTTGGGATGTTTTAAGAGCTTTAGAGGCATTTTAAGAACATGGAAAAACAACAAAAATGATTGGAAAAGTACTCTTCTTCCGCCAATAGCACAGAGTCAAGGAAACTCTTCTGTGGCCTCTGGAAGATAGGAGGCCAAAGTAGGCTATCTAATAATTTACAAAAATATGGATAGGCGAAGTCAGATTCTGAATCTCAGAAAAAGGCAGAATTAGCACCACGTATTTATCTGTGCCTTGTTGAAATATCTAAAAGTACTGGGATACCACAACGCTATCGTTCTATGCTAAATATAGATTTGGAAGCAGCCTATATGAATAAATATTCAAGTTTTGCATTTCAAGTGTCCTGTTTCAACTATTTTTCTATTTGAGGTACAAGTAGTCCTTGGGCTACAATGGCAATTGGGACTGTGACTGCCTTTGATAAACAATCTGGTCAAAAAGTGCAATGTCATATGACTGCCTTGATTAGAGATGACAATTCTGGGCAATTTAAGTACCGTCCAAGATTACTTTGGTATGACACACAGTGTGCGATAACTACAGGAACAACCTCAGTTGGTTTATGCCATGATTTTTAAACTTCAGTTTTCAGATTTTTGTATTTTATAAACTTCTCGTTTTGTCTTCTATTCTACTGTCCCCTAATATTGCCACATCAATTATCCACACCTTCTTCTTTTCAACCACAGCCAAATCTGGTATGTTATGAGCTAAGACTTTATCAGTTTATATTTCCACTATATTTTTACCTGCTCTTTTTCAACTACTTTTTCAACTATATATTCCCATCAATTTTTCATTATTGGCGCATGTTATTTTTTTACAGATGTTCTAGTGCAGTGATGGCTAACCTTTTTGCCATTGCGTGCCAGGAGAGGGGGGGGCGGGGAGGGTTGTGCGCGCACGTGCCCATACGCATGTGCGCGCAACCGCCCTCCCCCCGGCACATGATGGCCTGGTAGGCCCGTTTTTCTTTCTTACCTGGTTCCAGATCCTGTCTATTTATCTGGAAAGGGCAAAAACAGCCTTTCCCACTCCCTTGGAGGCCCTACGGAGGCTGAAAGGGCCCATTTCCTGACTCCCGGTGGGACAGGAAGTGACATTTTTTGCTGTCTCCAGTTTCCAGAACCTCTCTAGGAGTCTCTGGGAGCCTCTCTAGGAATCTCTAGGAGCCCCTCTAGGAGTCTTTGGAGGCCGGGGACAGCAAAAAACGTCACTTCCTGTCCCACCGGAAGTCAGGAAATGGGCCCTTTCAGCCTCCGTAGGGCCTCCAAGGGAGTGTGAAAGGCTGTTTTTGCTTTTCCCAGATAAATAGACAGGATCTGGAGCGAGGTATGAAAGAAAAACGGGCCTTCCCCACCCACCCCAGTCCCTCCAGAGGCAGGAAACAGCCTGTTTCCCTACTTCTGGAGGGCCCAGAAGGCCCGAAAATCAGCTGGCCAGCGGGCGCATGCGCCCCAGAGCTGAGCTGGCGTGCCCACTAATATGGCTCCGCGTGCCACCTGTGGCACGCGTGCCATAGGTTCGCCATCACGGTTCTAGTGAATCATTTTGGTGACTGTTAGGTCACTGTTTATAATCAGTTTGTGCAATCTTCTTGCATGAAGTAAGTATATTACTTATTGTTTCTTTTCTTTCCACAATTTGATTTTGAATCAGGTCATGATTTTTCAATTCTGATCTTGATTACATTAGTTCAAATAGTGTTTATTTAATGTTCAAGTTGTAAGTCATTGCTAGATTTTATCTTTATTATTACCTTTATTATTATCTTTTGTAGAAATTGATTGCACAGTCCTTTTCCTTGCCAGCATTGTGTTAATGTTTTTTATTACTTTATTTCAATATTCATGTTTTGATACCTCTATATTAGGTAAGTTGCATCAAGGCTTGTATTTTGATTGATTATTTTACATAATCAGCCAATTCATGCTTTTCTTCTTCAACAGTTTGTTTCTATGGAACAGCAATGTAACACATGCAAGTAGTCCTCGACTTATCACCACAATTGAGCCCAGCATTTCTGTTGCTAAGTGAAACATTTGTTAAGTGAATTTTGCCCCATTTTATGACCTTTCTTGTTTCTTCTTAACAGTTGTTAAGTGTATCACTGCAGTTGTTAAATTAGTAACACTGTTGTTAAGTGAATCTGGCTTTCCCATTGATTTTGCTTGTCAGATGGTTGCAAAAAGGAATCACATGACCCTGGGACACTGCAGCTGTCGTAAGTATGAGCCCATTGCCCAGTGTTTGAGTTTTGATCACGTGATTATGGGGATGCTGCAATGGTCATAAATGAGAAAAATGGTCATATGTCAATTTTTCAGTGCCATTGTAACTTTGAATGGTCACTAAATGAACTGTTGTAAGTCGAGGACTATCTGTAGTGAATAATCATTAGTTTTATTGCTTTTTCAGTCCAGATTGTTCAGTTCAGCTTTGCCCGGTTATAATTCCAGCAGTGTCTATGAATTACAGATATGGCCTGGGTATTAATGGCTTTGATAGTGTTTCCACCAATCAATTTTGTCTTTAGTACTTTTCTTACTTTTCTTACTTTTTACTTGGATATGTTTCTTTAGTAATCATATTTTTAACCTGTCCATGCTTGATGTTATCCAACTATTAAATGCCCAGATAAAATGTTTCATCTTGATAGCTCCTGATCATTTGATTATTTGGCATTTCAATTCCATTCCATTTCAGTCCCATTACTGTTCAATTTCATGATTGCTACTGTAGCACATTTCTCCAAGTCAAATTCCAGTGCTCTATCTGTGCTAAAAATTCCTAAGGCATTTGTCAATGGATTTTGACTTCCGATTTTCCAGAAATCATTAGATCATCCATCTAAAGAAAGTATGAGATTTTATTGGTATACTTTGCTGTTGTGTAGACAAGATCATTATTATTATGTTTGGTCACACAGTCAGATGTTTAGACTGGATTTTGCATTTTTATCCACATATCGAGTCCTTCTCAAAGATCTGGGATAGGCAAATGTTATTGTTTAATGGTGTTAAAAGTATCATTACAGGATGTAACCTGTTCCAAGTAAACCAGTTTTGCAGTTGGCCAATTATGATTTAGTCAATGCTGAAAGTATTAAAGTGGTGCTTCAGATGTTTGAGAATTGTACCTAAGGCGTGTATTATTGGTACTAACTTTGCCTCTTTCTTTTGCCACAGATGTTCTGCTTCTATTTGCAGGTCTTTGTATTTTGTTATTTTCTCTAGTTCTTTTCTCTTCTACTCTCCAGATTCTGCAACATCCACTACTATTCAGACGTTTTTGTCTTATTAACAATTATTAATTCTGGGATGTTATGTAGAAGATACTTGTTTGCTTAAATTCTAAAGTCCCAGAGCATTTAGATTCTTAATTTTCCATTATGAAATATATCTATTTTAGTGTGTGTGTGTGTGTGTGTGTGTGTGTGTGTTCCACCTGTTCTTGCTTGCAGCAATTAATATTTCTCGCAAATATTCCAGTTCACAATTGTTGCTATTGTTTTATGCCATGGTTTATGATCAGTCTGTGCAATCTTCTTGGAGCAACTAACTAGGATTTTCTTGTGTTCGTTTTCTATTCCATGCAATATTTTCTTTATATGTCGGAAAGAATTTTTATTTCCTGATAGTTTCATTTTCTATGACTACATCTTTCATCCCTTTATATATTTCAAAAGTTTTTTTCAACTAAGTTTTGGCACTTTTAATTAATGTTATGAGTATTTGCCATACTTGATGTGCTAACTGTATATTAGATTTTATTAAAAATAAACTTTTAATAAATCGCTAGCAAGGTGAAAAGAATTTTCCAAACAATGTAGATAGAATATGGAATTAGTAAAAGCAAAAAAGCATATATGTAAAGTATCAATTCTGACCAGTTTATTAGGAGAATCAACTGATCAAATATAAAGAGAAGAAAAAACAAGGGTTTTCAATTTGCTGAGCTCATATGTCAAAATGCTCAACTTTTTATTTTATACTTAGAATAGCAACACAATGAGAAATTCAATCTTCTGGAAATTAAATACCCCTTTGGCAAGATTAATAAAATAATGTTTAACACTAAAGATAAAAGCTTAGTCATAATGACTTTTATTGCTGTAAATTATTTTTCAAGATGCACTAAATCTAAATCTAAAATTTGTATAAGAAAAACAAGAACATTCTTTCCCAATACAAATACTTCTTGTACTCATTTAGCTTCCATCATATTTCCCCCCTTTTTTGATATTCTTTTGGAAGGACAGAAAGGAATGTCAATGTATGTGTAGGTTTTGTAAGATATTATGGCTTATGAGTCAGAATGGCTGGCAAATGTAGATGAGGGGATAAATTAATGTTACTGATGGTATATCAGATTTTATTAATTGCAGTTAATAATGTGATGTTTTTGTGTCATCCATTTTTGAACTGTGGCTTCAGACAGGTATGGACACAACAGTTATTGGGAGAACATTTGGTTTCAGATAAACTGATAACCTGATATTAGAAATGTTGGAAGCTGGACTCTGCATGAAATTTGTCTCTATTTATAATTTATTTTCTGTCTACTTTCCTTTTGAGGAATTGTGTAAAATTTAGTGTCATAAAGGGAACAATGACAATGCCCTACAAATTCATTTGAAGGAATTGGAAATGTATCCTAATCTTATTTTTAATTTTCAGTGACGTGACAGTTTTTAATACATCTACTTGGAGTTTTAAACCATTTAACATTTTTATGAGTTACTAATGAATAGAAAAAAAGAGAATCTTGATATAATAAGTTAGAAAGAATTTCAGAAAATATTCAATACTTCAGTTTAATAATAATTAGCAAAAATAAATATTAGTATTGTTAGTGGCTATTTAAGCAAAGTAAACATTTTATTTAGCCCAATCTAAATTGTTTCAATGACTTGACTCATGACACCTGTGGCATTACCTGCTAATAGTAAGGACACAACACTGCCCATTTTGGGCAAATCTGAGCTAGTATGTCAAAAATGCAACCAAATTTTAGTCTAACAATGCACAAAGTATTTCACAAAAGCTAAGACCTTGTGATTAATTAGGAAGGTACATGTAGTGAATTGACACTTGTGAAAGCCTCAGTTCATCAAAGCTGTAAATGGTATTCATGAGCTGATTTTCAAATGACCATGGTGTGTGAAAGATTATGGTTTGGAATATAAGAGTATGTGATAAAGATCATGAATTAATGAAATGAAATGAAATGAAATGAAATGAAATGAAATGAAATAAAATAAAATGAAGACAGGGTATGAATCTAAGAGAATGATGAAGAAGGTAACATATTTGAATGAAGATCTGAACTTTCAAATAGAGTTAATATGTAGGCAGAAGTGAAAATACAAATTTAATTGGAAAATAAAAGATCAAAAAGCATGATCTAGAACAGAGGTGGGTTTCAGCAGGTTCTGACCAGTTCTGGAGAACTGGCAGCGGAAATTTTGAGTAGTTCGGAGAACCGGTAAATAAACCAGTCCACCTCTGACTGGCTCCACCCCCATCTATTCTCTGCCTCCCGAGTCCCAGCTGATCGGGAGGAAATGGGGATTTTGCAGTAACCTTCTCCTGGAGTGGGGTGGAAATGGAATTTTTACAGTATCCTTCCCCTGCCATGCCCACCAAGCCATGCCCACCAAGCCACACCCACAGAACCGGTAGTAAAAAAATTTGAAACCCGCCACTGATCTAGAGGATCAAATAGAAATTCTTATGTTAGTGACAGTTCCATATTACGTTCCAGAAAGAATAAGAACTGAATTTTGGGGGGGAAACTGTATGGAAAAAAGGATTATTCTAATAGATTACAAAGGTGATAGTGAGAATGAGATGAGAGACTACAAAAGAAGTGATTGAGCCCTTCAGAGCCAGAAGAATGAATGATAATGGTGACTGACAAGCATTTGCATAGAAAAAGGACAGCTCTAAATACATGGCTTAAGCATACAATGAATACAGAAGTGTGACTGGTTTGACTATGATGAAAAGCAACGAGGTGAAGGATGACAGACTGACAAGAGGTTCTGAATGTGGGGCAGACTCTTTTTTGGTAATGACACCAGTGGGTGTGGGGGAAAATTGAACAAAGAAGGAAAGAAAAAGAGGTGAAAAAACTAGAGTGAGAATAGAACTGGAGAAAGAAAAAGTCGTAAAAGAAAAAGTCTTGTAAAACATATTAATGTAAGCTTCCAACAGAATGAAAACAAAGTGACCATAAGAAAGATGATACGGAAACTGATTTGGAAAAGAACAGAATGAATTATGGTACAAAGTGCCACACAAGTGTGTGAGGTTATGCTATTTGGAAGTATGAAGGCTTATAGGAAGATGAACTGAAACAAAAATACAAGATGTTTTAATGGACTAACTCAATATAAAATGCATGAGTAGCGAATGAGATTTGGATACTGAAAGAATTTTTCAAAAATTTAATCTATCAATCTAGGTAAATGGGCAAGAACATTTAAAGCCCACAAGGACCAAACTATCAAGAAAATCAGGAGCAGGAAAACTCTTATCAGGTAGGTTTTTAAATGAGGAGGGAGAAAGGCACATTTTGCTTTCTCTCTTTGCTCTTAATTCATATTGGAACTCTTTCTCCAGGACTTGCACAAAGCCGCCTAAAAAAAGAATCCCCAACACATAATCTGGGTTGGAGAACAGGAAATTTTACAGCTAGCTAGACTATTCAAAAGTTTGTCATTGACATTCAATCTAATTTAAAATATATTTGACTATGTCATGAGAAATCATATTCCAATAAAGAAAGTATGCATAAAAGTGTGGTTGCAAGGAATTACAATCATTACATTTTAGCTCATTTATATAATTTATATAATTTAATAATTTATATTCCTTGAAGAAAAAAATTAGTATGGATTGCAGAGCATAGAAATCTACCTTATTTGAGTGTGTACGCTCTGTACAATATCCCCTTTTAAAAATAACTACTAAATTTTTATTTTATTTCCATTGAACAGAAGCAATTCAAAAATGAATGTGCAACATCTTTTATTTTTTAAAAAAGAGAAATTAAGGCACAGACCTCAAAAACTGAGTCTACAGTTTTTATTTATCTTGTTCATCCAAACTTAGTAAATTTCCAGGCACAGATAAATCCTCATTTTAATGGAGTTTTGTTTAGAGGACTTCAGATACAAAACTTCCCTCTAGAAAATCACTTGGGAAAAAAAAGACAAAAGCCATTGTACCTGAAGTTGTCCAGACAAATCATATTGATTAGGTTATTTGCATCTATTTATGTCATCTATATAATATGGTAACAATGCAAATTGATGAACTGAACCAGATAACAGAAGTTGATGAAAATATGTTATTTATGGATTTAAGAAATATTTGATTCTGAATGACCCATTAAACTGAGGGTTTATTATACTATTATCTTGTAGTAGGTCTTAATTAATTTTGAAAAGAAAAAAGGATAATCTCGAGAAAAACAATTCAAAGCTCTAAAGCAGGGGTGTCAAACTCAAGGCCCAGGGGCCGGATCCGGCCCACAGGGTGCTTAGATCTGGCCTGCGGTACTGCCCTGGAAACAGCGAAGGACCGGTCCATCGTGCCTCTGCTAGCGAAAATGGAGCTTGAGAGGGCCACGCACAGCCCTCCCAAGCTCCGTTTTCGCTGGCAGAATGTTGCAGGAGGCAGTTGCAGCCAAAAATGGAGTTCGGGAGCCTGCTGGCAGAGCACTTGGGTCACCACAGGTGGCCCCAATATGAGTGACATTATGTTGGCCATGCCCACCCCAGCCCCCCAAGATCAAACACAACCCTGATGCAGCCCTCGATGAAATTGAGTTTGACACCCCTGCTCTAAAGGGTTAATTAAAAGGTTGAACACATTTCTATATCAAGCCTACTTTTGCTATTCAGGAACGTATGTATTATCCAACATGTGAAATACATCATAACAAATGTCAGAACATTGAAAAAATATAAGTTAATAGCTTGACATACCTTAATATGGCTTGCAGAAATAAATAAAAAATAATAATCACCAGAGATTTGTAATTTCAAAGAACCATGAACCATGAAACATTTCATTAGATTTATTCTGTTTTCTGTTAAATATGCTAGTATTAAAATTCCAGAAATAAAGCCATTTCATATAAAAGAGCAAACAGAAGATAATTCATGTTCTAAGAGAAGCTATATGTTTTACTAGATTTGCTAGTTGTCCAAATTTGCTGTGGATACACTGTGCATTATGTATTATACCAAGTACATTAGATTACCTGCACAAGTCTTAAACAATCCATGTGAAATAATATCTAAAGCACAAATGTGTCATTTCATAGGCTGGCATTAAAACTTTCTATATAATTTAGAGTTTCCAAAGAGGAGGCAGCAAGTTGGGGCAAAACTGTTGGCTTGAAAATGCTTGAAATACTGGTAGTCCTTGACTTATGACCATTCATTTATTGATGTTTTGGAATTATGACAGTGCTGAAAAATGTGAGTTATGATCCGTTGTCAAAGTTACAACCGTCGCATCACCCCTTGGTTCATGTGATCACTATTTGGGCACTTGGCAACAGGTATACATTTATGACAGTTGTAGTGTCCTTGTGGTCACATGATCACTATTTGGGATCTTCCAGCCAGCTTTTGACAAGGAAAGTCAATGGAAAAAACTGGATTAACTTAATGACTCTGTAACTCACTTAACAACTGTGGTAAAAATGGTTGTAAAATTGGGTCGGGTCATGAGATAACTTGTTTAATGACCATATTGCTTAGTGACCAAAATTCCGGTCCTAATTGTGCTGTTGGTTGATGACTACCTGTACATTAATAGGACAGTGAGGCAGAAAATGCCACAGCTTAGGAGTAAATGTCTTTACAGAAATAAACTATTTCTTTAGTTCTCTTTTTCAAGAGAAATTTTATGGATTAATAGAGCCCTGCAAGAAATTCACAGCCTCATGGTTGATACTGCAATAAGAAAAGAAAGCACTTTAAAATATATCTTTAAAAATAGGTATGAAAATTAGCAAGTTTAAAGCAAATAAACAGCAATAATTTAAACATATAAGCTTTTACACACACACACACACACACACACACACACACACACACACAGAGAGAGAGAGAGACAAACAGTGCCGTGTATATACAATATACCACTATCTTCACCTCCTTGATGACTCTCAACAGTATAAAATCTTCCATTTGAGCTACCTTTCAGCAGAAGAAAACATTTATCAAGACAGTTCCCACCTTTGAATGCAGGCAAGCTGTACTTACTTTTGGTGTGGGACAGGAAGCAGTAGAGAGGCGAGAAGTAGCTTGGGCACGAGGGGATTCTGAAGGGGTAGTGCTAAGTGAGGCTGTGTCTCGTGGAAGCACCTGAACACCACGAGATATGATGGAATCTGGAATCTAAACATGACAATAAATTGAAATTAAATCTATTTGAAATTATGTACATAATTCAGAAAATAAAATATTTCCATACGTAAGAATAGCTTAAAACCTTTCTGGACCTGAAATTAGTTCTGCCCTCCCTTTCTTTTTTCTTCAGGAAAAGTCAGGAACTTTTTTTTCAGTTAGCATTTTAGAATTATTAATTTATTTAACTAGTTATAATGTGGAATACATTACCTAATAGATGGGAAAAATATACACTGAAGTAAAAACAGAGAGAGAGAGGGAAGGAGGGAGGGAGAGAAGGGAGGGGGGCTCTTAGACCATTTCATAATTTTTTAAACATCTTAGCTTTAAAGGGTTTCTACAGCAGAATATCCCGCACATTTAAAAATGATAAATTAATGTGAAAACGGGGTTGAAAATATTTTTCTTAAAAAACTCGGAAGGAAGATATTTTTCACTAAATTTACTGATATTTCCATTCATAAACAATACTACATAAAAGGCTTTCTTTCTGGTTGCCAATTTCAGTGCTTTGGAGGATACCCTTAGGCCTCAGGATGAAAATATCTGGCATTTTCTGAGCCTGGTTGCCAGGATACTGTACTCCTTGGTGACACCATGCAACTTATTAATATTATCTGATCCCTGCTGAACCAATAGCATTTAAAGTATTTACTTCATCATTTACTGGGAATCTTAATCATCTATGACTTTAAAAATGGTTTTATATTTACATAAATTTATTAATGGTTACAACCAGCTGCGTAGAAAACAATAACAAACATGGAACATAAATATTTAAAATAAACAAATTAGTAAAATACATAGGACTGCAAACAATATAATTAAGGAGAAGATGTAATATTATCACCAAGTCAATTAAGAGATAAAGTGACAGTTCTGCTCTGTAATTAATTCTATTTAGTTTATTAATGGTAATATGAAATGCAGTCAAGAAATTTGCATATTTGACTCCTATCCTAATTTAATTAACATATTGAATCTATCTCCCTATATAAAAATATATATTATGAAAATATACAGAACACATTATCACCTACAGTGGAAATTTTTACTCAAATTACAGATTCCTGAATCCTGCTTTGGTAATTAAAGTATATTTTCTTAGGGGTTCTTATTTTTTGTTTTAAAAACCTTTTTAAACATTTCTCTCATAAGATGTTCTTTGTATCTATATGCATCTTATATTTTATGGAAATCTTTTTAGTTTGGTGTGTTTATGTAGGTCTGTCTGTCTGTCTCAGTCTCTTTCCATCCATCCATCCATCCATCCATCCATCCATCTATATAAAATCTAGGTTTTTATTTTAAAATGGAAATTAAAAATTAAAATTGTATTAAATTATTTAGCTGGTTATACCATGAAAGATATAGGTATGTGGAGTCCTTGGTGCTCTCTGAGCTTAGCTGTTATATTTTCTCTATTTCTTTTATGAGTTCTTTGAATCTAGGTGCTTATTTGGCAAAATAATTCTACTTAATTTTATTTTTAAAGTTAATAAGAATAAACTTTATTCTTAACTTAATAAATTTATTCTCTTCCTTTTCCCATCTCCATCTTACTCCTTTTCTTCCTTTTAAATTTAGGATAATGCACCACAATGTTTTCAAGTCACAAGACTTATTCCATAAATATAAAAAAGGGGAAAAAACAATAGAAGAAAGAAACAACAAACATAAACTAACATGAGGAATATGCAATCTAAAAGAGAAATGTTGACAGATACTATATAGAAAATTAAAGAGGGAAAATTGAAAAATATCTGACAGTATGTCTAATGTAGCCAATAATATTATTTCATGAAAAATAGCATGAAAAATGTTCAGGCTTTTTTTCCCCAAATTCCAGTTAGGCTATACTAAACTATACCCAGTAACCAAAACCTGCCTTATAAATTACAACTGAGAAATTACTTAGCCTTATTTTGGCAATATTACTCATTTCATATTTTTCTGTGTTTTTGCTTCAAAAAGAAACCTTTACATCAATTGATCTTGTTCTTTTTCTCCTCTCAAGGCTCAGTGTTATCGATTTAGTTTCTTTTGTTACAGGTAAATTGTAATACATGCTTCTCCCCAGTGATTCAAAGTTCTTCAAAAACTTGAAGGTATAAATGTTAAAGAGCCTTCTTTGTTATTGAATTATTCTAATATTAAGTACCCATAGAGAACACGAAAACAGGGAAAGAAGTTTGTATATATTTATTTGAAGTCTTAAGACTACAAAAAAATTGGAACAGTATTTTGTTCACGCATATTTTTAAATGCTGAGCTGAGTGAACTGAGGTTAGTAAGTTTTAAAATTAAGAGAATGCAGTGTTTTTTGAAACCTAAAATTAAAGAAACTTTGAAAGATCTGTACAGACTTTTTTCCTATTTACTATAAATAGGTTCTGAAGTCTAAATCTTTGTCTCTTTAAAAGCAGGAAGATTTCCATTTGTACTTTTTCATGTTAGAGATTGTCAGCCTTCCCAAGTAGACCAGGCAGGAAACTTAAGTAGATGAGCTAATTCTACTTGATTGTAGATTAATAGAAACTTGCAAATCTGATACTATAAACTTCCCATAGTCTCTTTTATAGGCTGAGTAGTTAGGGAAGTTCCTTTCTGAGTTGCTTCCTCAGCCCCTTATGCAGCTGCAGGCTATGCCTTCTCCAGTGGTGGGATTCAGCCAGTTTGCACCACTTTGGGAGAACCGGTTAACTTTCTGAGCAGTTTGGCAAACTGGTTGTTGGAAGAAATTATTAGGGCAGAGAACCGGTTGTTAAATTACTTGAATCCCACCACTGGCCTTCTCTTATCTGATCATTCCCTAGGCAGCATCCTTTCCTCCATCTCCCAAGGTCATACGCACATACTATTACAGAGACTTTGCATCTAAATAAAAATTGTTTCTTTAATGCTTTATGAAATCATATTAAAAATCAGCACTAATGAGTAATTTCCTTAAAGCATCCAAATATTTTTTTAGGCTTCTCAGAAGCTTGCAAAATACAATTGCTTTAAGTAAAGCTGGATTTATGTTCCCATGGATTCTTGAAGCACTTTTTGAATAATTTCTGAAGCATGCCCAATTCTAATATTTAATTCTGAAAGTGCTGTGCCATTTTGATGGGCTTTAGAGATAAATTACACATACAGAGAAAATATAACTCCATCAAGAATGTACAATAAAGCATAATTTTGCTTTATATTTATTTCAGAAATCACTTTTTAAAAGGTCTTTCACAAATATGCTGCTTCTTGATGTAAGAAAATAGGAAGTCTAATTTTATTTAAGTGTAATTCTATTATAGTTCTTTCTCTATATTAGTATTTCAAGAAAGATTAACAGAAATGTATTGTTACATAAAAGATATTCTGATGAAATAAACATATTGTGCTACAACTACCAGTACATATTTAACAGTGATTCTACTGTATACCAGAATCTTTCTAAATCTTTAGAAAGGTTTTCTAAAAATCTTTTCAATGTCTGCTGAAGATATAAAAGATATAAAATAGAGAGGCTAAGAAAAAATTGAGTGCTTGTTTATGGATAAAACTTGGAATGAAAGCAAGCAAGCTTTCATTTAAGCATAAAACCTAGGACTGAGATTATATAAACCTATACAAATATCCTTCCTCTAAACCAGGAGTATCAAACTTGCAATGAAATGGTGTTGTCACATGACATATAGCAACTTTTTTCATCTTCATTAAACTGGGAGTGGCCAGTGTGTGACGCATTTGGCCCGCAGGCCGCAGGTTTGACACCCCTGCACTAAACAATCACAGATATGTCATGAAGAAACAATCCCTTTCACCTTTCCAATCCAACTCAACCCAACCTGAACAAGGATTGAAAAGGCAATAGGCTTAGTGCATTTCATTTGTGTTTGTAAGAAACAGTGTTCAATCTGGATGTTTCCTTCTGCCAGGTCAAAGTTCAATGAAGGCTAGCATGCATGGAGAAGGGAATGAAAATAAGGTGACACACAGGAGGAAATAATAAGCAAAAGATGGTATAACAATCCAAGAAAATTGCAGGCTGAGGTAAATAGGAAAGAGAGATCTTATGATATTTGTAAGTTGACAGGTGCAAGAGAACGGTTCAAAGACAGGAGATGAAAACAAGGTAGAAGAAAAGAGCAGGGGAGATGAGACATGGTCTAAAGCAGGGATGTCAAACTGAATCTCTTCGAAGGCTGGATCAGCATCGTAGTTCTCCTCTGTGAGTTTGGGGGGGGGGCGTGGGGAGTGGGGAGGAGACAGGATGGACCCTTCCTGCAGCACCCTGCCATGAAAAACAGGGTGCAGGAGGGCCACACACAATCTCCTCTGTTCCGTTTTTGGACTACATGGCCTCCTGCAGCACTCTGCCATCCTAAAACAGGCTGAAAATGGATCATCCAGGTCCTCATGGGTCCTCTGCATGGCCCTTTTTTGCCCAGCAGAGTTCTACTGGACGCCGGGAAGGCCAAAAATGGGCTGTGCGGGGCCCGCACCTGGCCCGTTTTAGGCAGCAGAGGCACCGCAGGCCAGATTTAAGCACCCTGCGGGCTGCATCCGCCCCGTGGTCCTTGAGTTTGACATCCCTGGTCTATAGGAAAAGGAAAACCATGCTATGTGGTCTTTTTTATTGCTTGTAGTTCACAATTTCTTAACCAACAAAATTAATTCATTACACGCGGGTATGCTTACAGAATTTTCAAGATGATGACAAACTGATCAGCTATAACAATAGGAGTGGAACAACAAGTTTTTAAAAGCTAAAGGGACTTATTTTAGCCTTTCATTTTACAAGAAAAAGGAAATGGGCTATAATCAGTTTGTTTGCTGAATTAGCATTTATATAAAAGAAAATATTGTATTTTTTATTATAATGAGAATTATTGCAGCTAATTTTATTCTAATAATAATAATACTAATAATACTAATAATACTAATAATACTAATAATACTAATAATACTAATAATACTAATACTAATACTAATAATAATAATAATAATAATAATTTTATTTCTATACCGCCCTTCTCCCGAAGGACTCAGGGCGGTGTACATCCTATTAAAAGCACAAAACAGACATCAATTTAAAATAATTTAAAATCAATTAGGTAATTTGGCTAAATTTAAAACCCCAAGTTTAAAACACCCAATTTAAAATTTTTACGTTGATAATCCAGCCTGGCGGAAGAACAAGGTCTTGAGGGCACAGCGAAATACCCGGAGGTCAGAGATCTTTCACATTTCGGGGGGCAGTTCATTCCACAGGCTGGGGCTCCCACAGAGAAGGCCCTTCCCCTGGGTGTCGCCAGCCGACATAACTTGGCTGATGGTACCCTGAGGAGACCCTCTCTGTGGGAGCGAACTGGCCGGTGGGAGGCTATTGGTGGCAGAAGTCAGTCTCGAAGGTACCCAGGTCCTATGGATGTACAAGTAAAATCTAACTGTCTATTTCTTGTGAAGGAATTGTGTTTTCATTCCCATTCCTCCAATAATAAGTTAGGTTACTACAAGGCAATGGAGAGACCCCTTCGCATAATACGTCTAAATGCACAATATGGAAGGGGGCTTCTTTCAGAATTGTAAAAAGGGGAAGGTGAAAAGAACATACATACACCTGTCCCAACATGGCTCTTCTCCAACTAGAAGCTGTCTATCTATAACAACAGTAGTGCGGACATGAATATTCTAGCTGCTTATAGGAAAAAATATTAGAGAGACAAGCTTACTCATAGTAATTTTATTTATCTAAGGATCTTTTACTGATATTCATAATCACAGCGTTCTAATGCTGGCAAATATTGTTTTTCAGAATTAGAAAGAGGTTATCATTCAGATTCTAATTATAATGCAACAGAAGATTTGATACTTGACCAATTTAGAAGGGGACAATGACAAACATGTGCAAGGCAACTTAGATATTATCTCTTCAGTTTCCATTTTGTGAGTGAAATAAAGTTTTTTTTTTTTAAAAAGTATTGCAGTATGATGAGCAAGTGCTTTTAAAAAAATCAGCATTGGATAATCAGTAAAAGCATCTACCAGAAATATCTGCATATTATCCAAAGCCAAGTAATTTGAAAATCCATGCAACGCGGCTCCTTTGAAGTACAGAAGAATATTTTAGTTTTATGGTAATAGAAATATGATGTCTAAAATTTCTGAGCAGTCTCCAGAGGTAAATGAATCTAAACCAAAACAAGTCTTCAATCAGAGAGCAATAAAATTTAAAATTAGTATTTCACAGCTAAAATGAGCGTTAATTATTATCTATTTCATAAAAATTGACAGAATGGAAATTTAAAACTTGTTTGCTCAGAGAGCAACACAGTATGTCATTGGGAATAAAGAAAATAACTGTAACATACAATGAGAAGGCAAGCAATCTGACTGAAGATATTTGTGCGAAACATTCTGGTAGGTGTGTCTTACCGGTTCTCCTGCACTGTCTGATGAGTGAGAGGGATAACAGATGAGACCAGGAATGGGATGTTCACCTTTTGCCATGATAACAGCAGAACTGGTATAGGATGGATGCTTCTAATGTACAATACATAATAACCATGAATGCAATGGCAAGAAAATAAGAAGCTAAACAAGCAAAATGGCGTAGAGGGGACGATGGTGAAAATAGGTGGCACACCTAAATATGATATATTTAAATGAGCACAGTTTAGTTCTCAGGTATTTTCTGTTTTTAATTAGAGTCTCATTCTATTAACCAATTCACCTCAGATACTAAGGAAAGAAAGTACACATGTGTGCCAGTGATGGGTTGCTCCTGGTTCTGTCCAGTTCTTTAGAACCGGTAGTAAAAGCGGCTGGAGGCTCCGCCCACCCGCCTGGACGTCATAATTGATGATCTGCACATGTGCAGAAGTTTGCACGCTTCCGTTGCGAACCAGTAGTAAAGGTAAGTAGAACCCATCCCTGATGTGTAGCCCCTGGCCCCAATCAGTTTTTTTTTCCTGTTACAGAGTAAAGATAAATGCTGATTTCTTTGTGACATCCCTTCGAGTAAAAAGCCTCAACTAGAGGGACCCACAGTCAAATCCATATCCAAGCAAGGAGCTCACTGGATGAATTAGGGCTACAGGCCAGTCATTTTCTTAGACCAGGCTACATTACTAGATAGTTGTGGAATAAATGTGCGAATACCTCCCTCTCTACCAGCATAATATCTATAGTTCTTTATGGGAAATCATTACATATAAATATACAAAATGGAAACTAATACAGGTTCACAAGAAATTTTCAGACTTTTGTGCAATGCCCAGGAATAAGCTGAATTTTTTCAATCACTTACCTGTAGCATTTTAATAGGAGATATGTTTGCTATCCTAAAAACAAGCATACCAGAATTTTCCTTGCCTGAAAGTGCAGAAGAGCTGTCTAGAACACTGGAATTAGCCTGGGGAGAGCATGATCTCAAATACTATTATAAATAAATATTTAGTTTCTACTGTTGTCAATTAATTGGTTCCATTATATTAACATTTGTTTAAATAATTTAAAGTGGACATAAGGGTTTCAGCATTTACTTCATAAAGTGAGTTGTAACCAGTGATGGGATTTAGCCGATTCAGGCCGGTTTGGGCGAACTGGTAGTTAAATGGCTGATTGGCCCACTGCGCCCCTTCCAGGAGTCCCCACATGCCCCATTTTCGCTCCCAGGAGGCTGCAGGGAGGTCTCCTAGGCCCAAAACAGGATGAGGGGGGTGTGTTGCATCCCCTGCGGCCTGTTTCTGCTCCCAGGAGGCTTCAGGGAGGCCTCCTAGATCCAAAACGTCCTCCGCGGCCTGTTTTTGTTCCCAGAAACAAAAGCCAGTAAAAGCCAGGAAGGCCTACTAGGTGCAAAATAGGATGCGGAGGGGTGGCACATTTTTGCTCCCCGGGGGGTGCAAGAGGCCGAGTGCTGCCTGTCACACCTCCTGGCCACACCTACCATGGTCACGCCCACCCAGCCAGTCATTAAGGCAGAGAACCAGTTGTTAAATTATTTGAATCCCACCCCTGGCTGTAACAGACATCATGCGTGACTCAAACAACTATTTTACAATTCTGAATTTGGTTACTGGAAATAAATCATTTGAAACTTAGCTGGGATAGTTTCCCAAAAATATATACAAAATTTAATATTTTTAATCAAAGCTTGCCATTAAGAAGTTTGAGCATTACTCTCAAAATTTATTGAAAATTTTGCAAAAGCAGCAGCATTTTTTTTGGTAAATATATAATTAACTTGAGGATTTGGTGCTCTACAAGATTTCTACTGCACGATTTCCAGAAAATGCTGATAAATGAACTAGCAGTAAAAAAGCCCCCACTTCCACATAATTAGTGTTTGACAAGGCAATGACATCACTCACAACAGTCTTTTATATACCTAGAGCACATTCTCTCCTCTTTCTCCTTTCTTGCAATCCTATGAACCTACTGAAATGTCACACTGTGTGACTATGGGAACATGGAAATGGCATTCAATGTGGCATAAACATTTAAAATTGAAAAAAAACTAGCAGCAATTGAGAATCTTACTTCCCCTTTTGACAGATGCATAATTGAGTGTCTTTATAATTTGTTTAAAAAGAGAAGGAAGCATAATATATACAGAAAAAAATATGACTAATCATCTAGAAATTTTATTGTTGTAGCTACAGAGTGAAAAAAATAATCAGCTTCACTCTTGATTGATCTCTATCTATATACAGAAAATACCTGAGATAGAAACTTATGTGCTCCTTTTTACAGAACCTCAACTCACCTTTGCTGCAATGGCTGCAGCAGTTATATGCGAGGAGGAACTATCCTCTGTTGAAGCAACTCCACTATCTTTTTTCTCTTCCTCCTCTTCCTCACATTGTACACCTTTGTCTTCTGTCTGCTTGTGAGGGCTGATGGTTGGAGGAGGAGAAAGAGGTGGTGGTGGTGAAGGTAGATCTTCAAGTTCATCATGAACCTCTTTTACTTTTACAATGGCATCCCGTAAAAGATCAATGGCATGAGGTAGGGCTGGTAGTATAAATTGAAAGCATTCCTGCGCATAATGAGAAGAATGACAGTGAAAACTTACCTAGTACATATTGAGCAGTTATATTAAAATTGAATAAAGTTCTAAATTAGTATACTTTTGATGTGTTTTTGTACTTTAATGGAAAATTTTGAATTTACCAGAATGTTGTTCTTTTTTAAATTCCACAATAGCTAGGATTTCCTTTTCTTCCTTTTTTTAGCATATTTTATATGGCTTGCAAAATAATAAATATGTTTTAGATGAAGTAAATGTTGCAAAAAGTTAGATAATATCCAATTTATTATTTAAATAACATTAAATAATGTAAATTATTTTGCTTTGTAGCTCATTTTTTAAAATATTAGTTCTTAGTACTTTTAGTATCCATATTAGGAAAGATAATAATCTAATATCTTAATTTTCTGATCCCTGAACCATTTTTCCTCCTGGATTAATTTTGATGTTTTAGTGAATAAATCTTCTGACAAAAAGTCTGTTATTAGAATTTCTTGGTTTTGTCATTCCACATATTAAACACTTGGAATCCCTGAAATTATTGCAGAAAGTTGCAACAAAAATCTAGATAAAAGAAGTACTATTATCAGCAGTTCAAGGAAGTTGAAATAATCTCCCTGTGAGATGCTAAATGATGACTGTCAAGCTTTATTGAGCATAAATTTATACAGGATAGGATAGTACTTCGAACACCATTATTTGTATTACTTGCTTTTAAATTTTAATATTTATTGACAGAAATATTAAACAAATTATTTTAACTTGGCTTAAAGGACAAAGAAATATTTCTTTCATCATTACTGTGATAGGGTACTAAAAATCTAAAAATAGCCTGCTGTAGTTGTATTAAAGTCTACAGTTACTAAAATTTTAAGCTGATCATCTTTAAATATTTTTAATTCTAATATAGCACATCTCAATTCTTCATTGGTGACATTTTTATTGGTTAGCACATAGCCTTTTTAAAAATTCCATCCCCTCCCTCCCTTGGTGGTGAATATATCAAATATTATTGCCTCGTATTTTTCTCCACAACAACCCTATGAGGTGGATTGGGCTACTAGAAAGTGAGAAAGTTAGCCAGCTGGCTTTCATGCCTAAGGGAAGCCTATAATATAGTCTCCTGGTTTCTAGGCCAACATGTTAACCACTACACCATGGTAACCATACCATACCAAACCATAGTATACCACAGCGCACCGCACCACACCACACACTTTATCATGCCACACCACACCATTTCTTTCTTCTTATTTAACATTTTCTCTATTATTTATTGTACTTGGCCTGACTGCTCTTACAATGCTATCTGTTTTTCAGAGACATACTGCCACCTGCCCGCTATATTTGCTTCAAAAAAAATCAGTTTACTCTGTATTACTAAAGGAGATTCAGTTTATACTCTTTAATTAAATGATTGGAGGGGACAGGCTAGGAAGACATGCAATAACTACCTTGATTCTTTTTCTTTTTAATATATGTAAGGAAAAAAGAATGAAAATTAAGCACTTTTTCTGATCTCACAAAAATGTAATTAATCCAGCATTCTGTCTAATAGCTGTTGATAGATTGACCCTTTTCAAACTATCTATGATTTCTTTATCTTACACCTGTGATTTCAGGTTAATAAAAGATGTATTAATAAAGGAAAGGAGGGAGAGGCAGCTTCAGGAAAAATCCCTTGAACAGTGTTTTTTGTGCTCTTTACTGACACAAAATTCTAAATGTTCAAAATAGTATATTTCAAAGAGGATTATAAAAAAATCAAACTGTGAACTCATCTCTGCTTATATATAATTATAGTTTACAGGATAAGTAAAGATTCAGAATATATAAAGACAAAAAATCTAAAGCTCTAAAGATAGCCATTCTATCATATCAAAGAAAAACAGAATTATGGGATTTGCCTTCTTCTGGTTTGATGAAAACACGTGAAATAATCATATAGAGCAGTGGTCTCCAACCTTTACGGCTTGGCGGAGGTGGGGAGAAGGGAATCAGCCCATTTAAGTGGCAGGCTGGTGTGTGTGTGCACCAACCCACCACTTCCACAAGTCAAGCTGTGCAAGCGCCATGCACCAGCTGTTCACGCGGCCCAGTTCAGAACAGGCCATGGTAGTGGGCTGCAGCCCAGGGGTTGGGGACTCCTGACTGCTTGAGCTAAAGAAAGAAATGAGGAAACCTTTGCCACTGTTTGTCAATGTACAGGTTCCATTTCATGCATCAAATTCTTTTAATAGTCACCAGCCATCCATGAAGTTGACACCATCCAAAGTCAAGTTATCAAGAAAATATATGTCTAAATTTGAAAATTACATATACTTTCTATACAAATAAAGATAAATTAAATGTTAGAACACCTTTACCCCATACAAGGAAAGTTTTGTTTGAAAGAAATATACCATTTTAATATATTTCACTTAGACACACTAACAAATTAAAATAAAAAGTGTTCACCAAATATTGACAACAAATTGTTAGAGCTTCTAAGAGTAAAATTCCTTCAAGTCTGACTTTGGCTTGCTAACTCACTGTATCTAAGAATGCCTAAATCTTCTTAGCCATACTGACAGAGCTGAAAAATTGTTGGCATAAATTGTAACTATGAAGTAAATATTATTCACTCTACTGAGCTTACAATTTTGTGGTTTTCTAACTCCACTCAGTTTCACAGCTCTAATTGTGCAGGTTGTGCACCCTTAAAGAAAAATAGGAGAAGCACAATAAGTGCAACAGAATCTATCTATCTATCTATCTATCTATCTATCTATCTATCTATCTATCTATCTATCTAAATAGAGTATAAATAGCTATAACTTCCTCAGAACAAACAAAATAATCTATCCCCACCTATATACATGATATTGTCTTGTCCATTTTGTATCATCCTACATTTCCTCCTCAATTATATCCTGGATATGGGCAATAGACTTTAACTTTTGTGTTCTAAACATATTATAAAAATATTTATATTCAGTTAGAAACTGTATGCTGCACTGTAATCCTATAAATACTCACAGCTTTTAAAACAAAAATCCTACTATTTTGTATTATTTGAAATATTTATAATGACTTTCATGACAGACAAATGTTTACATAGAAAACACAGAAAATTTTCTTGACACTATTTAAATACTAAAAAAATCAGTATCTGTGCAGATTCAAGTTTTAGATCAGAGACACATTTTACTGTTTACTTTCTGTTTTGGTATTCTTAAATTTGTCTATTTAAGTGAATCCATATATATTGTCAGGATGAAATTCTTTGAACAATTAACAACGTTAAGGGTATAGTTATACTTATTTTAAAAAATTACAGTGTTTAAATTTCTGGACAGAAGATGGAATTAATCAATTATCTAGAAACCGCTTGCATAACATGGGGGGGAGGTGTTGGGAGGCTAGCATGCTATTATTGTTTGTTTGCCAGAATACTTAGGTATGAAGAAGATAGATTGCAGAAAATTATTCTACAACTTCTTTAATTCTAAAAAAATATTTGTATTGCAAAAATTGCATTCAGATGTCATATTCTCTAATAGTCCAAATTATAGTTTGTAAGCTGAGTTGATTCTAAGTCTAAGATGATTCCAGAAAAACATAGAAAAATGATCCCTTCTGTCTGGAGGTCCCCTGAGCTGATGTTTAAAAAGTAAATAGCTATGTTTGAAAGCCCCCCATAAGTTTTCACACTATACACTAGAATGACACTGTATCTGGAAGTGTTAAATAGTAAAGAACTTTTCATATCATATCTACTAGCCAGTAGATAAAGTTGCAGACTGTACATGGATATGTTGGCTGTCAGGCATTTATATCAATTAAGTTAATCCAGACGTTAGCATTATTATCCTCAGTCTAAGTATCCAGGTTCCCTGCAGCTATAGAAGACTCAAAGATGCTAATGAGTGAATCATGTATGTACTGTATACCCTATTCTATTCTTAGGTGCTCAATTTAATATATGTTTTGTGATCTGACAAACTATGCTTTGAGTAATCTTTCTAAACAAGGGGTGAAAATTGTAATAAAATCCTGGTATGCAATCCAGTTTTGGAGAGATCACCCAAATCATTGTTTGCCAGTTTTGACTTCACAACAAAACAGAAGAATGAAAAGAACGAAATACTAATATATTATGGCTATGGTTTAAGGAGGTTTGAATGCATTCAGTGCTTTCATTTTAAATAATGAATGTCATATTATGTTAAAATATATGCTTTGCTAACATTATTTCAAAATGGAAGTGAAAGGAACAATTACTAATTAATTAGAGTTTAAAACCTCCAAATGCAAATACCTTCATTTAATAAATGGAAGCGATGGTTCAGCAAGAAAAGATACTGAGTTTGTCAGCTGGAAAGCTGACAGCCTGAGTGCAAGACCCAAGAACGACATAATAGAGTGAGCTCCCATTCCTTGCCTTAGTTCCTGCCCATCTAGCAGTTTGAAAATTTGCAAATGTGAGCAGATTAATAGGTACCATTTTGGTGGGAAGGAACAGCATTCTGAGCCCCTTTGTTATATAGCCATGCTGGCTACAATACCATGGAAAATATCTTTGGACAATGCTGGCTCCCTTGGCCAAAAACAGAGATGAATACTGTGCCCTAGAGTCAGACACAACTGGACAGGGAAACTTTTACCTTAAGAAGTGGAAGTAGGATATTGAAGGTTTTACAGATTTTAATCCTAAAAATGAGATCAAGTGTGGTATATGGATAAAGTGCTGGACTACTATTGGAAAATTCAGGTTCTAGTTCATCCTCAGCAATGAAAGCTCCCTGGCTTTTGAGCCAGTCATTTTTTTCTTATCTCAACTATCTTACAGAGTTATAGTGGGGAAAAATAGATGGAAGGAGTGCCTTAACCTCCTGAATGAAAGGTATTCATTAAAATAATGCTAATCTTTCCTACTAATTATACTAAATTAAATTATGTTTACTACTTATGGAAGTAAATTTTGTAACCATCGAAATATCTTTAGTTCCTCATGAAAAACATTGCTTACCTGTGATCCTTTCTTGCTACCTGGAAGGTTAATTATGAGAGTTTTCCCTCTGATTCCACACACAGGTCTGGGGGGGGGAGGAGGAAAAAAAGAGAGGAGAGAGATGAGTACTAAGTCACAGGAAATTAACAATTGTTTTTAATAAAACATAATTTTAACCAATCTTAAAAAGATGAAGTCTTAGCATTCATTCAGTGGAAAATAAGTTTTCTTAGAAATAGAATTGATTAAAGAAATCTTCATAATCAAATGAGTTTTACTTAGCTAATCAATGAAATATTAGCCTTTTCACATGTATGCATATGTCCTGGACTTATGAGCATTCTTTTAATGACAGTTCTAACTACTGACAGTGCTGAAAAAAGTAACTTATGACCCATTCTCAAAGTTACAACTGTTGCAGCAGTCCCACAGTCCTGTCAGCGGTGAAATGCACTTACCTTCGCTACCGGTTCAGGAATGTGAATGTGTGCTTCTTCTGCGCATACACAGAGCCTTCTGCACATGCGCAGAGAGTCAAAAACGGGACATAACAATGTCCCGGTGGGTGGGCAGTGCCTCCCACCGCCGGTGCTACCAGTTCACATGAGCCGAATAGATCAGGCCGGATGTCACCACTGAGTCATGTGATTGTAGTTCAGGCACTTGACAACTGGCTTGCATTTATGATGATTAGAGGCATTTTTCTGTCAGATGATAAACTTATTGTAGGCTGCATGGGAACGTTTAGCTGTAAACAGTTTTGTGCTTTGCTGTAATGTTTTGTTTCATTGTTGACATACATTGCTTTTATTTTGGGATTTTTAGCCACCCTGAGTTTAAAATATGCAGCCATTTAAATGCTTTAGAAACAGCTAAATAAGCTCATTTCAAAAGGCTTACTGTTGCTCAATGATGTTAAACCTGCTTATATTAGCTGTCCATCCCTGAATATTGGTATTTTCTTTAACACTCTCATCAAGTAAAAACGATTGAAAGTGGATATGAATGATCAATTGATTTTCAGGCCACTCTTATAAGAACTGATTCAGAACAGCTTTCATATCTATTTGTGTACATAATATTAAAAACTACAAGTCTAAAATACAAATAACTGTGTGTTTTACAAATACAATGCAATAAATACAATATATATTTTTTGTATTTTCCTAATACAAAGTACGATACCAGAGATAAATACCATTCTACATTAATTAACCTCCATATTAATAGAGGAAGCATCTCACAACTTTCCATCTTTCAAAGCCTGCTGAAAATGCCAGGTTTTGATAGCATTTGTGAAACCCAGCAGATTATGTACCATCTGAATCTCAGGGTTAATAATATTAAGCAGTTGAAAAGGTCACCATCAAGTTTTCTCCTACCATTGCATTTGAATAACTTATTACTACATTGTAACTCTATTCCTAGTACATATCTTCATACTAAAGCAGAATTCCAGCACTTTTGTGGAGTCTGTTTTCTGACTTGGTGTAACTTGAAAGGCTGACAGTATGACACAAGAATCATATAAAGTGTAAACTTAATTAAATTTGTTTCATGTCAGTGTTATATTATGAAAATACTATTTACTTTCTAGAAGGATAGCAAAGTTGATTTACTGTTATTCCAAGAAGAGCCTTTCCCCTCTTTGTATATCACTACAGCTCACCCTAGACATTTAAACAACTTTACCTTTGGATTTAGTGCTGCTTACAGAAAACCTACCATACATCATCACCTATAGACTATATAAACACAAACAAAGAAACTAGAGCCAACAACAAATCCAGCTCCCAAGTCAGTCTTTAAAATAATGACAGTAATATCAATCACAAGTGCAATAATTAATTCAGCTGGATCATTTTTCAATGTGATCTATGCCTATCATCTACCAGCCATCCCTTTTGTTGTCCTTTTGTGTACTATATAGGAAAACAAACAATCCTGACCTAAAAGTATAAATATCTATGATTATAATAGAATGAAGAAAATAATCAGCAGAAGAACTTTCAACACTAAGTCAGTCTGTTACTGATCTTGTAGAACAAAATAAAATAAAATAAAATAAAAATTCAAGGATGAAGTTTTGAACTGCAACTTACCAACTTATCAATTCTATATACACGAGACTGATTAGAACACGTACAGAAGTTTCTCTTCTACTTTTGTAAACAAGACATTTAATGGGAAAGACTCAGGCAGCACTAGACTCCTAGTTTCTATCCTGATACCTTAACTACTACATCAGACTGGCTCTTCCACAAAGTTTCAATACACACAAAAAAGTGCTTAGTGAAAGAAACCAAGAAATAATATGTAATTCCCACTGGAAGGATTTTGTTTCCGTCTATCTTTTTACAACATTCTTATCTAGTTTGAAACATACTTAACATGGTAGTTTGGAACATACTTCACATTAACATTATGTTAACTCATAATTATATATTGCATTCCCTCTCCATCAATCAAATATTCATGCATGATGTAATTCTGTACTATATCAATGTCAAATATTTATGTAATGTCTTTCAAGACAAGTGCTACTATTTTTTCTTCATTAGTCATAACTGAAGCTCAGTCAAGTGCATTACTTAATCATATCAACATGATAAAAATTAGTTCAGACTCATTTAAACCTGAGATTTATATAGATTCTTCACAATTCAGAAGTATTTTCTGTGAGAACTATGCATATTTGTTTATTGATTTGCAAGATTTCTTTTGAATATCTGCTAGTATAAGATCCTTATAGTGAAAACGGGAAATCAGTGCTAACTGGGGAGAAAAAGAATTCTGAAAAAAATAATTGCTACACAAGAAGTAGTTTGATGTAGTGGTTAAGGTTGGACTGACAGCAGGAATGCCCACATTCTCATCTCCCTCAGCCACAGAAGTTCACTGGGTGATTAGAATAGCTCTCCCATTTGAAAAGTAGGCTTTAGGCAAGTTACTATCTCTCAGTGGCTGCACTACGGGATCCACAATCTATTTTAAAGTATTGTTGTGTAGTCCACTGAAGCAAAATATGAAAAATAGTTTGAAAGCGCTACATAACTGGTATACACTGTTACTATGTGAAAATTTTGCAAGAGAGATTCAATGTCTTCTTTCTGAACTCCATCTGTCAAAATACTCCACAATAAAAGTAAAGCAAATAAAAACCATAAAAAGAAGCCATTTGGATATCAAAAGGAGGAAGGGGTGATGAATTATTTTGTTATTGCAGCCATTCCACTACTTTAGGTTTTCTAGAGAAAAACTTGTCATATTTTTATTAGCATTCTTACCTAGAGAGCATGCCCAGAGGTGTAACATTAAGTGATCCCATCAGCATTGCCAAGGCCATCCCTGGGGCCTCCCGTTCTATTACTTCTTTAGTAGCCTGTAATCAAAGATTAAACAGTAGACTGAGTGAAAACTACAAAAATAAAATATAAAGATAAATTAAATTTCACCATCCCTTTCCTAAAATCAGTGCAACATGGGATTAGATTGTGAATTAATTTGGGCATACAATCATTATATACGTATTTCACTAAAATTAGCTTATGCCCATATCACATTCTGCCACAATGTCTGAAACTTGTTCTGTATCAAAAACTGCATCTTTCAATCACTGACCACAACCGTTTCGCATCTATAAATAGTAAATTTACTATTTACTAATTATTTGCATACACTTTTTCCTGTTCCTTTATATTTCTCCTGGAAATCCAAATATGCTGAACATTTCAGAAAATTATTAGAAAGGATTGGCTCATATGGTCCTTCAAAATAGAGATAAGTTTTTTCTTTTCATGGAAGATTTATATTTTCTGTCCTTTTCTATTGATTAATGATATAATAGATCTCTTTCAACTTGGAAGGCATTTGTATACTGAGGCAATCTTTGAAATTAAAATGATAGCCAACTTTCAATTATACTGTGCTCTAATTTTAAAAAAGAAAAACCTAATTTAAAATGAAACTTGTATGTAATATAAAGTATAATATAAACAAAGTATAGAATTATAATCTTAAAGTTGAATCCCTGACTTTCAATCAAATGCACAACTCAATACAAAATAATTGACTGTTATAGCATAAGCTAATGCGAGGAGAAATAAAATTCGACAATTGCATAAGATTAGGCAAGAGAAAAAGAGGAGTTTTAAGGCAGAAAATCCCTTCCTATATAGATGATCTATATTTGTAGTAAGTTAGTCTTATTGCTAAATTCAGGTTCCTTTGCCCTGGCTTTCATGACCATCTATTGATCATTACAAATATTACTGGATGGACAAAGAAAAAAACCCTATTTTTTGTGCAGGACCAGATGATCTAATGTATAGCTTAGTTTTCCCTCTTTTTCTAACAGATTTTCTAGAGCATATAGAAAGGAAAGAAAGTCTGAAACTGAGGTAACTGGAAAAATGTACCAGCTACCACAAATCATAACCAAGGACAAGATTACTAACTGAAAACATTTGTTGATGACATAACAGCTAAACTTAGTATATGGGCCTCATTATCCTATATACCATGATCCCATATCTTAAATTTCACATCATTTATGCCCCTAAACTTCAGACAGGTTTTAATGAGAATGCAATATTGGTAGCACATAAACAGCCTTTAAACTGGGTAATTCTGGTTCCAACCCTAAACTACTTTCTTCCCACATGGCAATAATTCCCACTCCTTTCTTCTTTTACTACTTCTGCAGTCACTAGGTGGAGAAAACCATGTTATTTAGATTCTGTTTTATAACAAAGAAGAGAAACATTTTTTCTGGTTTTTTTTTCCCCCCAGCAAGTTTCTTCATTATTCCATCTTTGGAAATATAAGAATACCACTTCAGAATTCTATGAACTGGACCAACATTGCTTGGTCTAATTAATTAACTAATTAATTATTATTGACAAATATATGAACCACTTTAGGAACAATAACTGAATTTTATTAACTTAATAAAATATGCCTATATAATATATAAAAATTATATATGAAGAATAAAAAATTAATGAGAAAAACTGAATTTTAAAGTAATGGATATTAGATACAATAAGTTTACAAAACTCAGATGAGAATTCATTTGCCACAAATAATTGATCAAACTAAATTCACTCCACTATAAGTGTTTTTTTAACAAATTAAAGAAGTCATGGGGGAGGGTCCAGCATTAGGATAAATCTCTCCTTTTGTCCCACTTTTCCAAATTAAATCCCCCCCCATTTTGAATTTTTTGTTTATCTCTTTTTTGTTTATCTCTCTTATTTTTTGAGGAAAATTTATAGACCCCAAATAGTCAAAATTGAGCAGTCCTCTCTCAACAGAGGTGGAGGGATACAACATCATCTATCCAGTCTATAACACAGTCCTTTCGATAGTTCCAAGAAAGCTCCACACCCATTTGTGCTATTTGGGTGAACCTGATGACATAGATAATCCTCCAGATGGCCTCAATGACTCTCTAAAAGAATGCAAACGACCATCTGTCTGCAAGGAGTAATAATCCTTCCATTCCCCACCACTCACTCAGAGCTGAAGAAGTTTTTTGGATAAGAAGTGAAATGTCTTCAAAGAAAAACAAGAAAGTCCAATTGCCTCTTGAAAAAGTACCTTTGGGACACCTGGATGACTGAAAATATGAAATGAATGTATGACGCTAGGCCGAAACTGACAGTTGTGGCTATAACTTAAAAATCAGCTGAACTGCTAGCTATACAGAAAGGAAAAAAGCCAGTCACTTGTCAAATGATGTTTTCAGAAATAGATAAGAAGGAAGCAAGTGATTGGAAATAAAATAAAACAAATGCCATCAGAATGATACATGATACGAAGACTTTTAGGGATTACAAAGGGTCCTGGGGCATACCAGTTATTTAAGTTCTTCTAGGTCTACATAGTTCCATAAGCCTAGTTAAGTAAGATTTAGGTAAGAGAGGTCTGAATAATTATAACAGTTATTGAAAAGAAGAGAGTCTGGTTCACTGATGTTGCTAAATCCGATGATTGTAGGATTGAGGAAAAACAGTTGGAAAAAATTATGAATATAGGGAAATGCAAATCAAATCTGAATGCTTATGGAGAAAAGAAATCCGATCATAATTGGAGCCCTCAGAGCAATACCTAAGACTTCCTTGTAATATGGATATATTGAATTTATCGGACCTAAACTCCCTAATTTTACCAAAAAAACCCAACAACAAACCCCATCCTGTTTCAAACTGTTTATATTCTTAGATGCTAGCTGAATAATTCTAGATCCTTGGTTAAGACTTGAATTATCAAGTCTTAGACTGTGAATCTAAAATAAATTACTCACATATGATAATATCCCAGTAAGGCATTACCTTGATGTGATTGGGAAGTTTACATACTCTGAGGAGGAAGATAGCTATGGTTCAACCATGTTTGTCAGGGTTCATAGAGGAGCCAGATGAACAGTATCTCTCCCATAAACAATAAGTGAAATATAATTTACAGAAATCTATACCAGATCAGCTATTGCCTGGATCAACAAGGACCCTGCTAGATGTTGGAGTTCCTGGACATCTGGGGACAAGTGGGCTACAGGGTGCATTATATAACATCCCTTTTATCTATTAACATTGTTGAAATAAAGATCAAAATTTATGTTTATTAAAATATGTTCAAAAAGTTAAATTCAATGGGTTGTACTAATTTTTCACAATCAAAAATTCAGAAAACTCTCAGACACTGAGAGAGAAATGTAGCAAGTTGCTGAGAGAAAGGAAATCAGTTTTTGTTTGTTATGAGTACTCAGAGAACCCTTTTTGGGATAATGACATTAGCAATTTGAAAAACACATTGTGACACACTTGGTACGTGACTGCCATGGGATATTTGTTTATTTACCAAATGACTGATATAGTGGACATACAGTCGCTAATCACAAAATACTCATTTACAGAAGGCTAACTAAGAACTGATTGGGACGCCAGGTACTCCTTTGCGGCTATGATTATTTTTAATTTATCAGTATGTCCCTTTACCCTCTACATGTTGTACAAGGTCTGTGTTAGAAAATTGTGCTTTGCCTTAGAGCAGTGGTTCTCAACCTTCCTAATGCCGTGACCCTTTAATACAGTTCCTCATGTTGTGGTGACCCCCAACCATAAAATTATTCCTAAAACCATTGAAAATATGTGTTTTCCGATGGTCTTAGGCGACCCCTGTGAAAGGGCCGTTTGACCTCCCAAAGGGGTCGCGACCCACAGGTTGAGAATCACTGCCTTAGAGTATGCCAATTTTCTTTAAAAATACTTTATTGAAAACAAAGAGACTAACAAAATTAAATTTAGTATATGTTTCTGAAAACCAGGTGCAAAGGAATGTAAGATTAGGCCCTACTTGTGCACTATTCAGGAAACCAGTGGAAACTGGTTTGAAGGATTCCTTATATTGTTTAATTCCATTTTAAAAAAATGTCTCAAGATTAATGGAGGTCTTTTCAGTTCAGTGATCTGAAAAAAATGGATCTATCCCTTAGACCAGGGATGTCAAACTTGATTTCATTGAGGGCCGCATCAGGGTTGTGTTTGATCTTGGAGGGCCAGGTGGGTGTGGCTGAGGTGAGCATGGCCATAGTGGACATGGCCAGCTCATCACCTACGTTGGGTCACCTGTGGTGGCCAAGTGCTAAGGCAGGACTTTCCTCAGACTCTCATTCACTCTCATTATAATTTATCTTCTTCCTTCCTTCCTTCCTCCCTCCCTCCCTCCCTCCCTCCCTCCCTCCCTTCCTTCCTTCCTTCGATCCTCCTCTTCTTTTTCCTGCCTTCTTCATTCTCCTTTCTTCTTCTTTCCCCTCTTTCTTTCCTTGCTCGCTTCCCATCTTTCCTTCTTTTTCCTTTCCTTTCCTCCTTCCCTTTCTCCTTTCCTGTCCCTTATTGTATGCTCAAATGCAGAAGGGGAAACATTTCTCCTTCTGTTTTGTTTTTAGTTTGTTTGGATAGTCCTCTGCCAGTGAAAACAAGCTGCGCCTCCCCCCGAGCTCCATTTTCGCTGGCAGAGGCACCAGGGGCCTGTCCTTTGCTGTTTCCAGGCTGGCCCTGCAGGCCAGATCTAAGCACTTCTGCAGCCTTGAGTTTGACACCCCTGCCTTAGACTAATGGATAATAAAGTATTTTTTCTTAAAATACCAATTAATTATAATGAACTACTGACACAAAAATGAAACTTGAAACTATTCTTCAGCTGTTCTTAACTGAACATGAATATGGACAGGGAACAGATAAATGGTCATCAAGTATTAAAATTATGCAGCATTTTAGTTTCAGTTCTGTTTTCAACCTTGCAGAAATACTGGTAGAAATACAACATCTGTCTGCAATGTGCTATATTCCTATATAGATAACAACAGATATGTACTACAAATACTGTATATTATTCAGCTGTATCAAATATTACCAACCACTGACTTGAGAAAATAAGTAGTATCCACATACATACGCTTGCTCAGTTAACTGTTCAAAATTACAACGTGCTATAATAACATCATTTGAATAAAGTAAAGATTAAAATGGTTAGAAGTAAAAGGAAGAAATATAAAATTGGTTTATTGGTAAGATAGATATTTTGTTATTTCTGGTAACCTTTAATGGACTTTTGCTGATACTAGGACTGAAATAATTACATTTATAGATAAGAGATGGGATATGGGAAGAAGAGATCTAAAAATTGAAATAATGCAGAATGCAATAGTTTGCTGAGAGAGACAGCATCATAATTAATGCATAGATCTAGCCTCTACAACAGGGGTGTAAAACTGGCAACTCGAGAGTTGGATGCGTCACAGCAGGCCACGTCCACCACAGCTCTGCAAATGGGAAAAATATTGCAAAATGTCATGTGACGGCAACGTGATGCTGCGAGTTTGACACCCGTGCTCTACAGTATTTTGTCCTTACAAATATATGAAACTATAGATCTATAACTATAATCTAGATATCTATTAAACACCAATTTATAATGTCCTGGCTTTACTGTATATCCTACATTTCTAATACCTCTTTTGCAATTACTAATTAATGTATTTTACATTTTTATCACACAGAGTTACCAAAACAATTCTTAAACAAACAATTCTTAATTTTAAAAAATGTAAAACAAAATCAAAAGAAAAAAAAATAGAAAAACCCAACCCGCAACAAAGAAACAGAAAAGAGGGGAACCTTTATATATTATACTTATTAAGAGTCATAAATACAGCATAATATAATAAATACAAAATATTATTGTAAGGTCTCAAAAGGTCTCTGCCATAGTAAGACATATTGCTACATTCTTAGATTAGGAGAAAATATTGCCTTTTCCAAATAAATAGATCACACATTTCTGACAACCATTCCTTAACAACTGAAATAATATAATGTGCAATTTCTCAATATGATTCTTTTAGCCACCCCCAATATTAATACTCTTTTAATCAAAATCTATCCCAATAAAAAACTGCCATTCCAAGATATATGAGGCATAATTCCTAAAAGCAGAACTAACATTTTAAGAATATGTAGCTTGTACATTTTTTGTTTATATAGATAGTCCACAGTTAATTACAGTAATTGACACTGGGACTTTCATTGCTAAGCGAAGCAGTTTAAAGCATAACTGTGCGCAACTTACAACAGCAGTTTTGGAAGCTGCAGTTGTTAGGTGAATCTTGTCACAAGACTGTCATTTGCAACCTTCTGCTGGCTTCCCCACTGTCTTTGATTGCTGGAAACCGGCACTGAAAGTCACAAATGATAATAATGTGACCATAGGATGCTGAGACTATTATAATTGTGAATATAATTGCGATTCAGTTACAAAGCACCACAACTGCAATCAGGTTATAGAGTGGGGTTTTCCTAAGTTTCTTTCGCTGACCGTTAAGCTACTGGGGACTCCCCAGGAGTCCACGGACCACAGGTTGAGAATTCGACTAGGCCAGGGGTGTCAAACTTGTGTCATCATGGCATCATCATGTGACGTATCACAACTTGTTTCCCATTCGCTAAACCAGGCATGGGCAGAGCCAGCGTGTGATGCAGCTGGCCCAGGGGCTGCGAGTTTGACAGCCCTGGGGCTAGGCAAACTCTCCTTTTATTTTCAGTTGTTTTATCTTTTGACTTGCTATTTTATTGCTATTTAATTTTTATTCCTATCATGGATGCTTTAATTTTTTTGTTGCATTGTTTAAATGTGTGCAATAGAGGGAAAAAAGCCATAGCATTAATAGTTTTTTTTCCCAACTAGGTGAAATCTAAATGAGTTTCTCATCTCCTTAGGCAGTTTTTCCAATGGGTCTTCACCCAGGCATTGGTTAGAAAAGGAATTGAGCCAGGACATGGGTATTTGTTATAGGAGTCTATGGCACCTTGTTTGTCTGCCATGGTTTTAAATCTGTGAAGCTTTTCTTTATTTTGATTCTGTTTTGGTTAGCTATCCAGTATTATGTTATGCAATATTGGCAGCCACATAAATATTTTAAATAAATTAATATGGATATTTTCTCATATAGCATCAATGATATTTATTTCATGGTTTATATCCTAGTTTGATCTTCCTTTTTCCACATATTTTTCTATGGAAACCATATGACAGATTTTCTATTTGATTTAAAGTATTCTCTTTGTGCTGTAGGTTAGTAAGGATTCTTTTTCGATAAATGATATTTAAACAGAAAATGGTTTCACCAAATGTCTTGATTTGCTGAAGAAAACAACATGGCTTCTGTTTTGATTTCACCAGTTTCTTTATATTTTTAATTATTCACTATATGAATAGTACACTACTGCACTAAATATTTACCTATTTATTTAATAAATATAAATTTAATAATGATTTTAATCATTTGCTTATTTCATATTAAAAATGAAATTGAATAGTTGATTATTTACTTGCTATACTATAACATATACCCCTTAGAAATCTTACAAACTAGATTTCTGAGGCTTATCCTCTCTGCTTCTAAAAGGATCTGCAATGGAATGCTCAGGTTTGAAGCAGGGATGCCTAGAACTGAATATAGGGTTTGGAGGTTACATTTGTTGTACTAGCTGAAATTACTTTTTTCACCATTAGCCAGCACCTTTGGATCTAGCAAATGACTATACTATACTATGGTCCACTCCTTGTGATGAAATGAGCAGCAAACAAATTTAATAAACAACAGCAGCAGCAGCAACAACAATAATAATGGACTGCACCAATGAAAACTAAAAGAACTTTTGGGGGATTAAACAAAAATTATCTGCTACCCCTTTGAAAGAAAACAGCAAATTGATTAAGACTCTCACTAAATAAATAGTAGCTCCATTTTCCCTGGGTTCAATCTAACCTGGCTCTTCTCATCTAGATCCCAACTGTCTGTAGGTACCAGGACAAGTCTTTCATTGCATAACTGGAATGGCCTGGAGAGGTAGTCAAGTATCATCAACATACTGAAGATACCACACTCTGAACCAATATACAACCTCTCCCAGTGGATTTTTACAAAAGTTTAAAAGTAAAGAGGGTTTGGCATTTTGTCACTTTCAATCACCAACTGGAACCATCAATTGAAGAAGGATAAAAACAACTGCAATGTAGTGTCCCCAACTCTGTATATAAACCCAAAAAGATATTTGATAGATCTATCAAAGTCAAATGAGAGGTCTAAAAGGATTAGAAGGAATCTATTCCCCCATGTAGGTCTAAATCTTGACTAAAAAGCATTCAATAACCAATGTCTCCTAGGGAGCTTAGAAGTTGCTTTCCTAACACATTCCCAATAATCTTCCTAAAATGGGAAACCTAGAGACAAGGTAATAGTTATCTCATATAGCAGTTGCAAGAGTGTTTTAAGGTGGCATAGCACAGCCTCTTTCAGGTCTATATGAAATACTCCCTCTCACAATGATGCAGTGATTATTTTGGGAATCCAGTTGATCATGCACCTCCCCCCTTTTGTCCTCCAGAACAGCCAGAAAGAGTATACATCTAGTCCATAAGTGGCAAAGGACATAATGAAAATCCTGCCTATAGCACTGGCACCTAAAGGCGTCCCAATTAGCATGGTCAGACATCAGCCTCCACTATATACTGTGACTCCTTTATGCCAAATCAAGACTTTGAATGATTTTATTAGTGAAATATTATTCATAAAAGTCACAGCTGCCAAGTGGGCGACCTATTAGGATTTCCCTACTGAAAAGGGAATGACCACTCAAAACAAGGCAGCTGGCCAATAGCCCACCGATGCAATAGGATTCAGGAAAGAATATTTTATGGGTTACATGTATCTGTGTAGTGAGTAGTCACTGACATTATATCCCCCTCTTTAGACTGGATTTTTAATATAATCTCAATTGTTGATCATTTAACTTTCAAATGAATCTTGAAACAATATTCTTTCCTCATTTCTTCTCAACCTTTAAATGGCAGGGTTATAATACAAAGGCTTAATAAAAATATAAAAGCTTCACATCTGGTCATCTGTGCTTCAGGAAGATGCAAGAAATGAGAGCAACTAAAACTGAAAGGCTCTAGAAGCAAAATAGCGCTGATAATAGCATTATCAATAGATTAGGTTAACTTAAAGGAATACATATACCAAATGATTAAGAAGAGGAACTTCAAGCAAGTTTTGCATCAAACCTTGGCTGAAACATGCACCGTTCAAAATTTAACATAGCAAGAGCAAAGACTACACCAATTAACATGCCACTGGTACCATGAGATTTGCAGGGAACAAACTGATAGTGACTGGAAGTCATGGCTTGGCAAAATTAGTTGTACCTAGTTAAAGAGGAAAAACAGTCTAATTAAATTTGATGTACAATTATTTTTATGTGTATTTTTTTAATTTACAAACGCTATTATAAATCTTCAGTGATTCTACTATTTATTTGCTTATTTATTAGGATTTGTATTCTACTATGCTCCTAAGAAAAAGTGGTTTACATGAAATAGTAAAAAGGTAACTGACAATTAACAGCATTAACACCATAGAAATAACAATACATTCTAAAAATAACATCACATAAAGTTTAAAACCAATCCCATCCATTACTCTTGATCTTGTTAACATACATGTATTATAATTTTCTCAGCTGCTATCTATATTTCATTTTCTTTTGTATTCTGCTTGTAATTTGGTTTGAATAAATTTTATGGTTGTTCACCACCAACAATCACTTGTTTGAGATGGCAGCCATATAAAACAAATGAACAAACAAACAAATTTAAAAATTATAGGAATTACATGACTTCCCTATCACATCATTTATATGTACAAAAACGCACTTTGAGGAAAAATTACAAACTGTACACATAAATAATATGGAATTCTGACGGTAATATAAAGTAATCTGAAGTATTAAGTTTTTAATTTCTGTATTGGCAAATCAATTTGCCTATTATATAGTGATCCAGTAATTCCTCACAAGAGTATAAAACTCAGTTTCAAACATACAAATTAATTTTCTAGATGTAATTAAAAATCTTTGCAAATGCAGCCTTGTGTGATTCTTAGACATTTAGCTAAATTGAATGGCAAAGCCAAAGATAAGGGGATTTTCCACTGGGGGATTTTTAATTTGTATTTCAAAGATTTCAATTTAAAAATCTCAACTAAAATGGTAAGACTCCAGAAGAAATTAATATATTGAATCCTTAATTTTGCAGTTCTTAAATTGAGGTGAGGTGGAATGAGGATGCATATAAAAAATAAAAATTCTACTTTAATGGTAAGAGAAAAATGTTGCAAGTAACTCAGTATTTTTGTTTTAGTTTTACTAGGAAGAAATTGTACTGACAACCTTCCTCCTCCCAAAATTAAAATCGTACAAGTATAATAGAGAAACTTCCTTGAAAGTGATGCTAAAAGATTGCAGATGAAGAATTATAATTTAGATTTATCCATTTGAGCAACAGATTTAAAACACAATTGAAATGTCATACACAAGTCAAAGGGCAAAATGAAGTGTTTTTCAAATAGAAAAGTCAAGAACAGAATTTTATTAAGAATTGAAAATCACGAACAACAAGACAAAAAGCTATTCAAACTATGAAAGAAGTTGCAAACAGAAAAAAATATGCAAGAAATGATACATCAAAACTCAAGAATATGTGTTTTATTTAATATCTGAGTTGGAAGATCATTCTAGTAACTAGGAATATTTGTTAAAAAATACCTGCTCCTTCAGAACACATATACATTTTCAAATGATAGAATATAGAAAATTCTACGATGCAGACTAGCTGAATTCTAATTCTAACATAATGAAAGCTGTCAGGAAAGCTTTGAATTAAAAGCAAGAATTTTTATATTTGTGTCTTAATTTAGAAAAAATGCTGCAGCAAACATAAGATTTCTAAGAAACCAGAACAGGATTAGAATTCTTCAAGAGTGTTTCTCAGTTTACTACATGGAATTTGTGTCCATTTTAAAGTATTAAAATCAGAAAAAAGCAAAACCAGATGTACAATAATTGTTTTGTTATATTGGAAGTCACTGCTACCAGCAATTTAAATATACTTTATTTAATATGATGCCATCAATACATGGTTCAGGAAACAAGATTCTCTTATTAGTTGAATGACAATGTGAGAATGGAAATTTATGTCAAGTCAGAGATTATAATAGAAGATTACGAGAAAAATTCCCAGGCAATTTCAATTGTGTGAAATCTTAACATTGAGACTAAGGAGAAAGACCTACTTTGAAGTTGGGGTTCTTTCTCAGAAGGTCCTTGCATCTTCTTGGAATACTGCATGGAAAGTTGCCAGAAGATATTTTAAAGAGTATGTTACTGTCTTTTGAATAGCTAATGCCTTCTAGATTTTTTCTTAAATAAAATAAAGTATTCAGTAAAAAGTTTGCCTTACAATTCTCTTTAAAAAAAGTATATCAGATGAAATAATATCCCTAAGAAAAAAATAGATGATATATGATGGAATTATATCAGCTATTCCATTGAGAGCCCTTTCTAGCTTTTCTCTAAATGTATCTTAGCATTTCTGGGCTATTTTTCTCTAGCTTATTTCTGACTTTTTGTAGACTATACACTCTGTTAACTAGAACAATAATTAGGACCTGTTCATCTATGTCTCTCACGTTAGTCCAAGGACAGAACTGGTATAAATTGGACATGACAACACATTACACAAATACTAAAGCAAATGTAGTCAAGAAATATTCCTTATCCTTTTTTTATATAGCCCAGTGGAAAGCATCCCCACTTTGTACTGTTTCTAAACATCAAATCTCCCTGCTGCAAATTCTTATAGATACTCTTATCAGTAAACTTAGCAAAGAAAAAGCTATACAGTAGGAGATCTATTCTAAACTTTGTAAGAGTAATATTCTGATTAAAAAATAAATAAATATACATTCTAAAAATCCAAGCATATGGTACCGAGTAAGGGTAAACTGGAGCCAGATCAAAACATTTTTCTCTTCTTCACATTTTTAATTTTTTGATGGAAGAGTAAGCAGTATATAAACAAGAAAGAGCACACAATCAGCAAATGATTGGGATTGCATAGAAATGGCAGTACTAATGTGCAGTCAAATTCTAAGGGTATCATGTGATCAACATAAGCTAGTGGTCAAACATACAAGGCAAGAAAAAAAGGCAGACACAGCAAATTGACAGAGCAGGATCAATTAGCAGATGCACAAATCTTCAGGACAGCAATTCAATGAAGTCAGCAGATGCATAGTATCATTGGAAACAGTGAAAAGAGGGGAAAGGTTTGACAAGAGATAACTGGGAGTATCCATCAATAGTCACATACAAGTGGCAGCCAGAACTCATGGGCAATATGTTAAGTAAATACTACAATCAAAGGTAAAGAAGACCAATTCCAGGCAATCAAGCAGCAAACAGTGCATTGCAATGCCAGGTAGCCAGCAAGTAGGCAAAGCAGAAAGAAAGCAATGAGAGCCATATCATTTTTTTAAAAGCAAAGACTGAATAGGGCCATGCCCATGTATGATTAGAAAAAGCAGCTGCCAAGGAAGAAAAACAAAGCTCTTGAGTAGCTATTGGGGCTGTTAATACACTATTATTCTGGTAACTAAGATTACTGTAAGTAAAAGAACCCCAGAATTTGGATGCTCTTGTTCTAATAAATAATATAGGGCAACATAGCTATATGAAAATTCACAAGAATACAGAACACAAATGGAGATGAGGCTAAGCCTTAATGCCTGATGGAGATCTGGGGATCCTCCAATAAACAAAATTAAGAACATGAGACTCCACAAGGAAATTTTAAAAATGAGTACGCATCTAAAATTGTTTTTGATAAATGATGCCAAAATAAAACAAACAAAAATACTAGCAATGAACTGGATTAGAAATCATTGGCTGGGATTGAAGATATTGCTTACCCCTCTCTGGAGCCCACAAAATGGGAATGTTGGGAATTTCTGCAGCAGAAAAACAGAAGAGAAAAAGGGATTTCTGACTCCCAGATTCAAGGAAAAGCAGATCAGTTAAGGGATGATGATGTGCTTACAGCATAATAAGAACTGGTCAGAACCTTTGCTCATTCCCAGATGCAAACATTTTCTGAGATTTGAGAAAGGTTTGAAAAGCACAGAGCATTTAGTATTGTAATATTCCAACTCTATTCACAAAACGACACCACTTACCTGTAATTAATTTTATTAGGAGAGTTTGCCCCCATAAAACCTACACATGGAATGAGGCAATATCTTTCAATGAAATATGCCACAAATACAAAAGAAAACAGACTGTTCCAAATGGATATTCTGTAGACCGCACCAAATAGTAGAAATATTTTGTAAGCAAATCAGTACATTGGATTAAAGTCAAATTCACATTTTTGCCTTACAAAAATGTTGGTGTTTTTTAATGAGACTCGCTTGCTGCAGTTAAACAATGCTTGCTTGCTTATTTATATCCCACCTTTATTATTTTATAAATAATTCAAGGTGGCGAACACATGCAATACTCCTTCATCCTCCCATTTCCCCCACAACAACAATCCTGTGAGGTGAGTTGGGCTGAGAGAAAGTGACTGGCTCAAAGTCACCCACCTAGCTTTCATGCCTAAAGAGGGACTAGAATTCACAGGTTTCTGGCTTCTAGCTTGTGCCTTAACCAATAAAACAAATTAGCTCTCCGGTTCTTCTATATTGAATAATAGGCAAACTTTTTTCATTAAAAGAATGAACAAATTAAGTGCAAACCTTAAAAGAGGACTCAGGGATCCTTGAATTTAATATCACCTGAATATGATACATTTTTTATTTTGAAAGGCAGTATGACTAATGAATCAGTTACCGTTTGTGATCTCTTTAAATGATAAATTAATGTGTATATGTAGAAGAACGCAAAATTGACGAAACAAGAAAAATATACTACTGCATATTATTTTGCAAATAATAAATAAACAAACAAATCAACCAACCAACCAACCAATCAACCTAGGATGCTGGCAGCAACCTGTATCAACCATTACCACCAGTCAATGGTATTTATGATACATTTTTAAATGTTCAGTTGACAGAGTTTCAGAGTTTCATGTTTAATGATAATAATAATGATGATGATGATGATGATGATGATGATGATGATGTATTAAATTTGTATACTTTCCCACTCTCAATAACTCTGGGCAGTTTACAACAATTAAATGAATTGCAATAAAACATAAAAGATAAAGACAAAATATGGTAAGAGCAATGAAGTTCCCTCACCACAGATCTGGATGAAGATCTAATATATATATATATAACTAAAACTAATAATATAAATGATCTCTTTGTTTAGGGTATAGGGTTTCTAATATAACAAGATGCCCCCAAAACATAATTCATTTTATATATAAATTTTTATATGAAACTAATATAAAAAGTCTATTGTTGTTTGGGTTTCTATAGTAATTGGACAGAAGTATAAAACTGTGTACAAATGTACAATGTTGTATTGTCACTTTTATATAATTATATCATATATTTTACTTTAAAAAGATTAAGGAAATCTAGTTAGTAAAGATATGTGCACTATATTCATTAGAGAAAGAATTAAAGCATGTATCATGGATAAACATACATGTGAGACAGCAGATTATTGAGGAATGCATTATAAATACTATTTACAAATAAAAATCTGAAAAGAAAAAAGGCTGTGGTCTGCTATATGGCAGGAGATGGTCAGATCATATAGAATTTCCTCTTCCACAAGGAGTGCTGCAGCCACTGTAACTAATCTGAGATTCTGGATTTAATAGTCTTATGCACTTTTAACATTTCAGATAAACATGCCTCCCTATATTCGTTACAAAACACACATTTCTCTTATCCCCATTCCCCATCACCATCATGCTTAACAATGTGGTACTACATCCTTGGTATATTAAATCTGCTATGACAAAAGCTATTTGCTTTTGTTTCCATACATTTAACCAGGCTTTCTTGGTCTAATTTTTTTTTTTAATTCTTATTTATATGCCGCCCTTCTCCGGAGACTCAGGGCGGCTTACAATGCGTTAATAAACACATACACATACACACCCACACCCACTCAAACCTCAAAAATGTGTCTAAAGAACAAACAAAATATTTAATCATATGTGTTATGAATGTGTTAATGTCCTGTTTCCTGTCTGTATTGCTAACTAGTCAAGTATCTTGTTCTGATATATATTTGATCTGGATATTTTAGTATTTTTTTATCATTTTCATTGTTTTAAAATGTTTTTAGTATTTTTAATTGTAATATTTTTTTTTCTTTTTGAATGTTAAGCTGCTTGGAGCCATTGATTGAGATGGGCAGCTATAGAAATTATTTGATTGATTGATTAATTGAATGAATGAACAAATAAACAAACACATAAATAAATAAACATTATTGAAAATAAAATATTTGTATATCCTCAAATAAATGTCAAGGCTGTTCCACATATATTCTACAACAGCCTTGGATTCCAGAATAGTGTGCAGAGTCAAAATGAATGGATCATCAAACAATTTAACCCAAAATTCTCCCTCAAGGCACAAATGACTAGGCTTAAATTATCTTACTTTGGACACATTATCTAAAAACTAGCTCTTTGGAGAAGGCTGTAATACTGGGAAAGGTAGAAGCAGAATGAAAAGGAGGATTACGAGCAACAAGGCTGATGGTCTAAGTTTCAGTTGCGATGAGTGCACGGTTGGAAGATGTAAAGTTTAGGAAGAGAGAATATCTATGTGGTCTCTAAGAGTTAATACCAACTTGATGGTACACAATTCATCAATCTATTTTAGACACAAGGAATTTGTCTGCTTAATTTCGAATATCTACATCCCATTAACTAATGCATAACACTTGATTGGTATCTAGGGAATTGCCTGCCTAATATGCTCCCAAAGCCTATAGTGGCACTGAAATAAATGATACCAACGTAGTAATAGCCATGTTAATGTCAAAGGTAGCTCTATATACATGAAAATCGATGTAATAATCAGACTAATGGAAACTGAAGTAGTTTGGTGATTTCCTCGTTTGGAAGGCAAATTTAGCAGTCAGTAACAAGATGGACAGTCCAGAAATAGAAAAAGAGTTGCTCATGAGAGTTGAAAACACTGCTCACAGCATCTATCTCCATTAAAACCTGCTTTTACAATGCCATCTGTGTCTGGGATGAGCAACTTTACTATGTGCTGGTAAAAGGCTGATAATGAAAACACATATCTATTATAGAATTCCACTACAAGACAGAGGTGGCTATGGCTCTGCCAATCAACAATGGTAATTTGTTTCCCAATTGTTTTCAAAAACTGCTTGCTGCACCACAGATATCTACTGAAGCAAGTGAAGTTATTCATTGGTCTACCCAATATTAACTGACATGAAATAAAGGTCCCTGAAATTAAATAAACAAACACTGATTACATAGACATGTCCATGAATATTTTATTTATTTACTTATTTATTAAATTTTTATACCGCCCTTCTCCTTCCGGACTCAGGGTGGTGAACAGCCAACTAAAAAACATTGTATACAAAAGTTAAGACAAGTTTTAAAATAATTTAGATAAAATTTGGCCCATAATTTAAAAACAATTCGAATTAAAATCAGTAACAAAACTTTAAAACCAAAACATGGGGTCAGGCCAGCCCAGCTAACTGGAAGAAATGAGTTTTAAGGGCCCGATGAAAAGTCCGGAGGTCTGGGATCACTCGTATCTCTGGGGGGAGGTCATTCCAGAGGGTGGGCGCCACCACAGAGAAGGCTCTCCCCCTGGGGGTTGCCAGCCAACATTGTCTGGCCGACGGCACCCTGAGGAGGCCCTCTCTGTGGGAGCGAACTGGCCGGTGGGAGGCAATTGGTGGCAGAAGGCGGTCCTGTAAATACCCCGGCCCTAAGCCATGGAGCGCTTTAAAGGTAGTCACCAACACCTTGAAGCGCACCCGGAGGTCCACCAGAAGCCAATGCAGCTCACACAGGAGAAGTGTCACATGACAGCACCCCATCGCTCCCATAATCCCCCGCGCGGCTGCATTCTGCACTAATTGGAGCCTCCGGGTGCACCCCAAGGGGAGCGCCATGTAGAGAGCAAAAAGCAGAAAAGAACAAGCAAAAAAGAAGGAAATGAAGGAATAATTCAGTATCTCAGAGGGAGAAAAAACAGAAGTTTCTTCTGAAGCTACTACAGTGACAGTCACAATGAAACTGAATGCAAAGGTGAAAACATGTCCCTTTCATAGTGGGTTACGACCATTTGTAAAATATCTTTCACATATAACAAAGTTCTGAATGTGCCTTTGTGGAATTGCACAGTGATGACAAAGAAGATCAAATCTTTTCATTTGAGGCCAAAATAGCTGACCTGTAAAAGTGACGGAGGCAGAAAATTTAGAGACTTCAGGAACGTGGTAAAATTAGTCAGCTTTCTTGTGGAAAGAACCCCACATTCAGAGAAATAGGGAAGAACTTCATAGAAAGAATCTGTATCTTCAATGGTCAGACAACTCACTTTTGCACACACACACACAAATATTTCAAGGAATTGACATTGTGGTTGCTCCTAACACCAATAAATATACACATAAGCTGTGTTGTGACCAATCTGTTGTTGCAGAGAATACACTTATTTAACCTGGAAATGAGAAATTAGGGGGAAAGGGGTTAGGGCTATATAATACATCTCATTGAAAATATGTGTCAGCAAAGAAAAAGGAAATATCAAGGATTAAAGTAAAACATTAGAAATAATATTATCTGGATTATAACACAATAAATTAATGAACTAATATGGGGTTTCTTTGTTCAGAAGAAAAATATGGCTATTAGAGCTGTGCATGATATAGAAAAAACTATTGTCAAGATGGAAACCATCTTTTGCATTGGATCTTCAGGCCTGCCATGTTTACTGCTGTGGGAAACTGGGAGGGGGGATTGAATGGAGCAGGGGTGATATATAGTTATAATAACATTTCTTTCTCAGAAAGCCAAGGACATCTTGCCCTGCAATTGGAGGGGTGTGGCTGGGAACCATCGCCAGTTGGGATGGTGCTTTGATTGGACCATGTGATTAACTTGTTGGTGCTGGGCAGGGACTTGGACTTTCCTTTGGGTGGGGAAAACCTGGAAGCTTTCAGATTCGGGTTTTCCCAGATGTGCCAATATGACATCTCTAATAAAATGCAACTTTGAGGAACTTCAAGCCTCGGAGTCTTCTTTCATTGGGGGAGTTACTTGGAACCCTGACAGCTATTTTATTTAATGTCTGGAAAAGATCACTGCATTCTACAAGTTCTGCTGAACAGTTTTGGGTCAACCATGATTTAGCAGGTTGAAACACCTTTCTGAGTGACATTTGTAGGGTATTTACTTTGTATTTATTTACTTTATTTATATATCACTATATTCCACATGGCATCATAGCTTTACACTATAAAAAAAACCCCAAATGATCATAACTTAAAGCAAAATAGAGAGATGTTAATGCTTAACATCTCCAAAACTTTTCATAAACTATTCTAACCAGAAATATTCCAGTATGGCATAACCCAATGACATGTCAGATCTCAATCTTTCCAAACCCTTCTCCCATTTGCCAACAAAATCCCAGCTTGGTATATCTCATTAACTCTCCTGCCTCCCCCATATTCCCAGCAAATTTCTTTCCATCCCTCCTGCAAAGGCACATAGGACCATAATTCATTTTAGATAACAAGAAAACTCAACACTGGATTGACCAGCAGTCCACATAAGTAAAAAAATATATTCTAAACCAGTGATTCATAACTGATACCTTCAAGGTATGTTGGACTACAGGCTCCCTTATGCTCAGCCAGCATGCTCATATTTAGAAACTGATATTTAATACCTAGAGACTGGAAAATACTGCTATAGAAGAGCTCCCTGCGATTTTCTTCAATGAATAAGTGTTTTAGTCAGTCAATGAAATAATAGAAATCATGCCCTAGATTACTGATAATCAATAAATAACTTCTGTTATCACCTTAAGAGGAAGAAAAAAGAAATCTGGAAGTTTACATAAATTGTGTTTGTCTACATAAAACTAAAGTGGGAATAAAAAAATCTTCCTGATATAATCCCATTTTAAAAAAATATTAAGGTCTCTCCTACCTTCCTTCCTTCCAAACCAAGGGAGATTGAGTAAATAGGAAGTGCACTTGGAGAGTAAATGGTCAATACTCAACACCTTCAAGAGGCAGGGAAGGACAGGAAAAGCTCTGAAGCAGGGTGGGTAAAAATCGATGATTTTTTTTAAATGGATTTTTTAAATTGAAACTGATTTTTTTTTACTTAAAATGGATTTTTTTTGGAATTTTATCAAATGTATTTTAATAAAATGCTTTGGGAGTAAAAATCTATCTAAAGATAGTTTTCTATTTAAGATACATTAAAAATTTAGTTTAATCAGCATGACATGGAACTTAGTTATGTAGCATGAGGCTGTATATTCTGCAGTATTGGGACTGTTGGTGAGTCAACAGTGGGTCAGAGGAGGAGCTGCTGCCAGACAGAGATGTCAGCTGCTCTTTAAAAATTATGATTTAAATCAAGTTGATTTAAATCAAGCCTTTTTACTAGTGATTTAAATCAAGTCAATTTAAATCAAATCCACCCTGCTCTGAAGCATGGGTAAGTGAAAGGCAATGGGACAATGACAATAACTATGGGGGGAGCGAGGCACCAAGAAAATCAAAGGCTGGCAAGTTAATAGAATGTGCCATGTTGGAGGCTACTGAAGGAAGAAACCTTTTTTTTCAGCTGATGTCCTTGGCTTTGTCCCTACTCCTCCCCTATGAACCAGTGTTGCCTAGGACACCCTATTTGGACTTGGGTATTGACTAATCAGCCCCATTTTGTTCCATGCATAGTCCAAAACATCCAAATTATGCATACTTGGTTTTGAGCAGGGAATACCTAAAAATGTTTTCCATGAACATAATGTTTTGTACATCCTTAATATGTGTACACTTGACAAAGCTTTAGAACCTATGCATGATTTTAATATATCTGCTTATAATTCTCATCGTGTTGTTGAGGATTATAAGTGGATATATTAAAATCACTTCTATTTGCTGGCTTCTTATTCTGAGCCATATAGCAGCGCCAGCTTTACAAAGGCAAAGTGCACTAGTGAGACAATATAGAAAAATTATAAACATCTCACTCCTATTGGTGCATGCTGACATTCCTCATTTATCAGCCGGAAGACTCAAATCCACTTTAATATCGATTCTCAATGGAAAGTCAAATGGGTTGCTGAGTGCCCAGACATAGGAAGACATATAAATAATCCCACAAAAAAGGTGACAGACTTTGAATCACCACATCAGCAACAGACAATCTTCAATAGGATTTGCACCTCACACAGCATCTACAGGGACTCTCTGTATAAATGGGGCATAGTAGCCTCCCTTTAGTGTGACTGCAGGGTCCTACGTCAAACTGTAGATCACATTGTGACCAGCTATAAGCTGAAGACATATATCAGTCCAGTATCTGATTTTTTTGTTAATATAAATGATGCCGCGCTTCAATGTTTAGATGGCTTAGGCATTGGTATTTGAACATAGATCTTTTTAACATTTATATTTTATTGCATTTTACTAATTTAGGTGAAAAGGCATTTTATTGCATTTTACTAATCTAGGTGAAATATGTGTGTGTGTGTGTGTCACATGGTCACCATTTGCAATCTCCTGCCAACTTCCCCATTAATTTGGGGAAACTGGAGTCTGGCAACACAGCCTTCTTTAATAGAATAAAAAGGGGATGTATATTATCACCCATAGAGTGAGGAATAACCCTAGCTTTGGCGTTCTATGGGTAACAGTTAATTTACTTGACTTAGATTTTGCGAATGACATCGCATTGCTTGATGAAACAAAGGGATGCTTACAAGAAAAGACCATCAGTTTAGATAATGAGGTATTAAACAAAATCAAGGAAAATGAATCTAGCAATAACTACAAGTAACGTGGAACCTATAGATACAATAGGTAGGCATGAATGGTGTGAATGAGTTTTAATGTTTTTAATGTTTTTAATCCTTAAATGTTTTTTTATAATGATTTTAAATGCATTGTGAGCCGCCCTGAGTCTTCGGAGAGGGGCGGCATACAAATTGAATTAAATAAATAAATAAATGATAGGAAGGATGATTTTTTGTTTGTCTTTTTACAGTGCTTTTTCACAATGATGCTGGATAGTGCCAGAAACAGGATTTATTTACTTAATTTATATCTCATCTTTATTATCTTTTACAAAGAATTCAAGATGGTGAATATATGCAAAGCCCTTCCTCTTCTTATTTTCCCCAAAACAACAACAACCCTGCGAGGTGAATTGGGCTGAGAATGTGTGATTGGTCCAAAGTCACCCAGTTGGTTTTCAAGGCTAAGAGGCAGAACTAGATCTAACCGTTCCTGGTTTCTAGCCTGGTGTCTTAATCACTAGACCGAACTGCTGATGCCGAACTAGATGGCTTTCTATATTGATTTATTATGGTTCTCTTAAAGTGAAGGTGTTCATGGCTACAAATAACTCCAGAAAATGGATGCCCTTTGAAAGATACCCAAAATATTAGCTGCTTCTTGAGCTGAGCTATTTGCCTTATAAAATGCCTTTTCTTTTTATGCAATGCTTCAACAGGATTCTCTTTCTTTCTCAGTTACTTCCCTCCTCCCTTATCTCTACTACAAGTAGTCTTCAACTTATGACCACAATTGAGCCCCAAATTTATGTTCTTAAGCAAGATATTTAAATGAGTTTTGCTCCATTTTACGACCTTTCTTGCCACAGTTGTTAAGTGAATCATTGCATTGATAAATTAGTAAACTGGTTGTTAAGTGAATCTGGTTTTCTCATTGACTTGGTTTGTCGCAAAAGATGATCACAATGACCTAGGGACACAGCAACGGTTATAAATATGAACCAGTTGCCAAGCATCTATATTTTGATCACATGATCTTGGGGATGTTGAAAAAATCGTAACTGTGAAAAATGGTCATAAGTCACATTTTTTCAGTGCCATTGAAACGTTGAATGGTCACTAAACCACTGTTATAAGTCGAGGACTACCTGTATTTTGTTACCACTCCCTCTTTTCTTTACAAGAAGAGGGAGGGAGGGAGGGAGGAAGGAAGGAAGGAAGGAAGGAAATACACGTATCTAAATTCTTGTATGATTCTTGGTGTGTGGTGGTTTTATGCCTGTGAAAGAGGATATGAAGAAAACTATTGAATATTTATTTATTTACACAATTTATAGGCTGCCTGATTCCCAATGACAATAGTTGGCTTACAATTAAAAATAAAAAATACAAAACACTCACAAAAAAAATCATAAATGCCTTCCCCCAAATAATATATAACTCAAAAAACCTCATCCAGCAGCTACGTTAATATTTACTCTGTCACAGAGTCTATAAGAATAGTCAGGTCATTTACTGCTTCCTGAATGTCACCAAGATGGGAGATATCAATCTCTGAGGAGATATCATTCCAGAGGGCAGGTGCTGTGACAGAAACAGCACAGTTCCTGGGTCTTGAGCATCAGCACTCTACCCAATTACACAGGACAGGCAGAATCAAGTAAAAAGAAGTGTTACATCAAACAACCAGGCCCTCTGCCATGAAAAGCTTATAGGTGATAACCAGGACCTTGAAGTGCACCCAGAAGTCAAATGGTAACAAGTGCAGTTTACAGAGTGATTATGTCACACTGGCATAATGCTCATGTCACTGCATTCTGGATCAACTGCAGCTTCAGCCTTTCATGAGGTGACTAGAGTGTGAATGACCATTTGAAGAGTCTTTCGATCCAGAATAGGAAAGTAACTAAGGGAAGGCAAATGTCAAGAACTATGTTTTGTCTTGTTATGTTTGCCGCTGGACAAAATCTGTTCCAGATGGCTTGCTGCATCAGCTGAATTCCCCTTTGCAACTTTCAGACACAGTGTCAATGGATTTTATTGCCGCTCTATCTCTGAAAAAGAAGTATACTACCATCCTAGAAGTGGTGGATTTGTTTAAAAAGATAATTCATTTCATTCCTTGCAAGGGCCTCTGATCTGTTCAAAAAACAGTACAACTTTTTTAGAACATGTCTTTAGGTACTAGTCAATCATATGATCTCATCTCATAGATCTCAATTTACCTCCAGATTTTGGAAGGTCCTTTCCCAAATATTAGATGTAAAAATGCATTTGTCATTTATTCAACATCTAGTGATGAACAGATAGGTTGAATGACTGAATCATATGCAAGAACAGCATCCACAGAGTTATGTCTCTTTATCAACAAGACAATTGGGCTGAGTTAGTTGCCACATGCAGATTTTGCCTACAGATTACTAAGAAATTTAGTAATCCTTACATTGGCAGGTCTTCTTTTCAGGTGACTTATAGTTTCTACCCAAATGAAACTCTTGCATCTGACGTTTTTCATAATCCAGACTTCTTGTCGGAGAGGCAAACTATACAGCATCTCTTAAAGAACAGCTAGATTTGGTAAAGTATACATACAGGTGAGTTGCAGAAACAGACATGAGAAGCCCAAGAGGGATTTGTTATGGCTCTTTATGAAGTTTTTGATTGTCTAAGGAACTGGACTCAAAATTTAATGGCTTGTTCCCAGTGGTTCGGTATGTAAATTCCAAGTGATCTTTCATTTCAAATTGCCTGCATTGATGACAATTGATCCCATTTTGTATCAGTTATTGTTTCTGCTGGGAGCATATCCCTGCAGTTTATGCCTGAATTTAAATTCACATCCTGCTGTTCTGTTTATGGGGATAAGTTTGGAATTTCTAGAATGTGTGTTCCCCTGTTGTTGGCAATCTCAGACTGGTGGGGAGGGGGGAATAAGTAGTTTGTCCCCTTCTGTATATGCATGCATGAATGCTTGCTTATTTATTTATTACCTATTCTTTGAGAGGGGAATTTATTTTATTTGTGAATTTATAAACTGCTTTAGTCTAGGCCTAAGTGGAAGCAGCAACCTCAGCCTAAGCAATAATAACAAGAAAATGCCACAATATACAGCAAATATACAACTATGGTAAAATAAAATTAATATAAAATTCTGAGGCATCAGGGGTTTTACAGCAATGAAATCTTGTAAAGTCAAGTTTTTATGAGCTCTTGGAAGGTCATAAGAATAGGAACTACTCTTGCCTTGGTGACCATTTGTTCTAGAGGACAGGGTTCCCCAGAGAGAATGCCCCTCTTGGGTCTCCTTCTGTAGCAGCACTTGTTAAGTGAGGACATTCAGCGGGCATTCTGTGTCATCTATGGGATGACTTGTCCCATAGATAAGATTGTTCTATAGATAAGAAGTACTGAAGCCAGAAAGAGCTTTACACGTAAAGTGTATTGCACTTTGAAAGTATCAGTAAATAGTACAATGCCCATAATATTGCTCAAGTAATTCTACCTGCAAATAAGTAGGCCATTGTATTTGGCACAAATGAAAGCTTTCAAGTTATTTTTAAAGCCCATCACATGTATTGCATGAGTTACCAACACCAGAACATCCTGAGCCAAACTTTAACTGGCTCACCATCTGGTATCTGGTGAACAATTATTGGTCAAGAAGAAAAGGGTTAGTGAGAGATTCCAGATTAGTACCTGGGGTCTGACAGAGCGGTACAGGTAAGGGAGACCCTTGAGGAGATATTTTGTATGAAGCTGAAAGAAAGTCTGAATAAGTAATTAGGAAATATCTTATTTGAAGATAAGCTCAATTCCTGGAACACAGGGAAATAAAACATTAGAAGACTTGTTGTCAAAAACTTTTAATTGGATACTCAGGTTATAAAGAATGCTGGAATAATGGGTCCATTTGGCTGGAAATGAATGGCAATGCAATATTTAGGCTACAACTAGAAAGTCTATGAAATCCTGTGAAAAGTAATTGGGAGCATTATCCATGCTGTTAGTTGAAGATTTTATAGATAAAATGAATACTTGTTAACTACGGCTCTTGGGCTCATCTCATTAGCTTTGGAAAAAATCTCTTACTTTGGACTACTTACTTAATTCTTCAATTAATTAATATATGGAAACTTTTCTTAGGATTAGAGCTTAAATCTTATCAGAAGAACAATGTCTCCAAAAGCTTATTTAAAAAAATAGCACCACCCTCTTGTCCCTCAAATGGAAAATGTCATTTATAGAAAACCTTCCACCTAAATGCCCTAAAGAGTCTAAAACTTTTTTGAATTTGATACAATTATAGAGAAAAGAGGTACCAATATCTTTCATGAATACATGAAAAAGCTAAAGAAGATACGGTAGTTTCCTGAAACAAGGTCTAATCAACTCAAAACACTGATAAAAATGTACAAAAGAAATAATGGGTTTCCGTGATGAAATAGCTCAAATGTAAAGCATGCTACTCAGAAATAATGTAAGAATATCGTTTTTAAAGTAGAGCAAGAGCAAGACTCCAGTGCTCTTTATGAAAAAAAAACACTTTTACATGATCTTTTTCATTGTAATCTTAATCTAGAAATTGGATATGCATACTCTCTAGATTTTTACTGTCTTTCAAAATTAAATCTCAGCATATCTGTAGTTAGTTTTCTCTACTTAACATCCGAAGTGGTATTCTGTAGTGTTCATAAAACATCTTTTGGGAAATATACTGCAATACAGATAATAATTTTTCTTTATCTACATCTCAAATTTATGACCTTAAACCATTTAGTGTGGAACATCTTGCAGGAAGATGTAAAGAGATAATTTTTTTAAAAAAAAATCTGGCAATATTATGTTTAATTATTTATGTAAAAGATTTATGGCTGCCCATCTTATGAGACATGACACAAGCCAGTTAACAGTTATAATAAAAACAGAAAAATAAAACAATCCAACAAACAAGAAATATTGTTGCCAAAACCAACAATATCTATTCAACTATATAGTTTCCAGGCTCCAACCTTGCTATCTCGGTGACTGAGGGAGAAGCCAGCTCTTAACAGCTTTCTCTAAAACTAAGAGGTTTTAGGAAAACCTTAGAGAAAAATATCTATAAGTCTATAAATCTGCATACAAGAGAAAAAATATCTTTTCAAAAATAGATAATTTAAAATTATAAATTGCTAGGATGGGGGCAGTAGAGGTGATGCAAGAGATTTATACTCATCATGTATGATATGGTCTTATTAACAACATGGATTTGATACATACTATATTTGTGGTTCTTAAAACTGGAAGAAAGCTGATGATTTTGGAATGGCTACTGATTCTAAAGAACTGGAGTTGATATGATGGAGGCATATTGACTTGTGTACCGATTATTTTCCACAATGAGCTTCAAGATTTAACACCTCGGCAAATCATAGCGATAGTATCTTCATATAGAGAAAATACTAACTGGTCTTCCACTGTCTGATTATGTGATAAGGGAAAGTTTGTCTGAAAACTTGGTGGAACAGCCAAAGTAATAATTACCTGGATCTGAATCATAAGGTAGAGAATATTCACAAGGGTTTGTGAAGTGGTAGAGAAGTTTTAAAAACTTGCCATGATTCAGTCTCAGCAGGGAAATATATATAGTTATTGTGCTATAGAGTATTGTGGAGTTCTAGTGCACAAAGCCAGCAGGAATGTGATTTGGATACTTTGAAATTATAATAAGAACACCAGTCAGTTAACATCTTGGCAAACAAAAACAAAACCAAAGTATCACATATGTTAAAAAGCATCACCAGAAAGGGGTGTAAGTGTCCAAACCAGCATTTTGGCTCTGGAAACCATCTTAGATGAGAGAACAGAGGCTAAATTTTCACATCTGAAACTTAAGTTGAATTTGATTCTTTTGCACATGTTTAGACTTCTGGATTGAAAATGAAGAACATCTCTTCTTTAGGTCTGATTACTATTGTATTAGAGTATTCAGAAATATTATTTCAAATGCTTTTTAGAATTAGGTAGCTCTCCCAGAAATGGAAGAAGCACTGGAGAACACAAAAGTGGATTGCTAGATTAATGTCATGGTTAAAAACAGAAATGGCTTGGAAAATGTTGCAACTGAATCTTGAGGTAAAGCCTTTGGAAAACCTTGAGCAAGATGTAAGTACTGATTGTGACGTTACTAAATTTATTACTGGTGCAGCTGCCTAGGAAGTTAAGGAAGTTCTCTACAGATGAAAGAACAGTTTCTCTGGCTTGCTTAACCTAATTTTTGGATGTAATACCTAAAAGGGTAGTTCAACCTGTGGGCTATTGGGAGTAATAATTTAAGCACTTTTTTAAAAAAAAATCAGAGAATAAATGTGATTATACGATTCTGCATCAAATTCAATAAAATAACCCAGAAATATTTGTTGATATTTAATACATAATATTTTTTTAAAAAATTAAATAGTATATTTATTAATAGAAGCAAAAAAGAAAAAAGGCAGTTTGAAAGGTAAATATAACATCATCAATATAACTAACCAATCAAAACTTTCTTTAAGGAAAAGAAGCACATTTACGTAGAAGATGTCAGTCCAGCAGCCTTTTATTAACTTTGTGTTTACAGTACTGGGTATTTTAAAACATTTCCTAACAAAGCACATATCCTTTTATTAATTCCTTCAAAATGCTACATTAAATCTGTCTTTCACCAGTAATCTTTGATTCCACCTTTTTGTAGAAAGAATACTGCTTTGGAAAAAATAAATTAAAAAACTGAAAATTCTCAAATTTTTCTCCTACTTCACCTTTATCTTTGATATTATTTTTAGCATTGTAAATATTGCATTTTACTTTGGGTATATGTTATTTATTTATTTATTTATTTATACAAATATTTGAGTGCTGCTGCATTCCAGAGACCCTAAGCAGTTTGTAATTATTATAAAATCAATGAATAAAATCTCCAAACCCAACAAAACAGCAAACCTAAGCTAACCAACATTTCAGTTTAAATAATAAAGACAGTTTTGTGGTATCTTTAAGCCTAATCAAGTTTTTATTATAAGTATATTATAAAAGGTTTGGTGGTAGTAAGAGCATCATTCTCTTACTCCTGCAATTTTGAATAAATCTAAAATTATATCACTGGAGCAAACTATCACAAAAATAATTTGATCTGAGGATCTCTAAATACATAAAAAAAAATCATCTGTTTTATTTTCCATGGACACTTCCACGCTGTAATGTACAGAAATGTGAATAGTGGCATCATCAAACGGATATTCCATCTACCCCCACCCAACAGGACAACATCAGTCTACCTAATTTTAAGTGATTTCCTTACCCAAATATGTAGGGCATTGCAATACATAATTTAATTTTATAGAAACCATTAAACAACAAATGATAGATGTACTAAAGGGATATAATTTTGTCAGAATATGCATTATTAAGCATCTAGAATAGTAATATACATAAGAAATATTTGTTTATGGACCATGCCAAATATCTCAAATGAAAAGAGCAGTTGATCGCCATACCATAAATATTTCTAAACAATAATATTCTGGTATGAGAGCAGAGTTGGCAAAAATAAAGTGAACAGTACCAACCAAATTAAGACCACAAATAGGAAGATGAGGAACTTGCCACAAGGATAACAGTGTCCTGTTTATCAAGACATACTCTAATTTTCCCAATCATCTCTAAATTTGAGGGTGATAAATTTTAAATTTATTACTTTTTAAGAGATACTAACTCTACACTCACATTCAAGGTGGCCATAAAGTTATACAATTATGCAAAACATTTAATTACACATTTTGGCTTATTGCCTCATTGTCCCTGTCCCCCACCCAATAACAAATTGTTGTATTAAATTGTTGTTGTTATTCAGTTGCTCAACTGTGTCCGATTCTTCGCAACTCCATGGACCATAGCATGCCAGGTGGCCCTGTTCTCCGCTGTTTCTCAGAGTTTGCCCAAATTCATGTTCATTGCATCTGTATTAAATTGCCCTTTTCTTTTACTGTATAGGCTGGTAAAAGATTATAATAAGATGTTTGATTTTATTTGCCTTAAGGATTTGCAATATTTTCTACCCTGAAAATCACTACCAAAGAAAGATCTCCATGCCTGAAGATAAACAGGAACACTGCAAAGTAGCCTAGAGACAAAATACAAACCTCTTTGTGTAGTCAAATAAAATACATTCTATATTTCTCAGTTGTTTAATAAAGGTATTTTTATTTCTTTAAGAAACAGAATATTCATATTACATCAAATACACAAGTTCTGAAGCAATATATATATATATATATATATATATATATATATATATATATAAAAACCAATATTAGTGTTTGAGAAATATTAATGGTTTAAAATAGGAAAATGAACTATCTCACCTCTGGTGTGACATCTCTTGGTGCAAATCCTGTTCCTCCAGTTGTTAAAATCAAGTTGAGTTCTTTTTCATCACACCAGTCTATCAGTGTCTCCTGAAAAATGCAAAACAAAATTAGCAGCTGTTCTTTGTTCGTAGAGTTTTATTTATTGGTTTAATTAATTTAGAAAATATATTTGCCATCCATCTCATATCCAACAACTTTGCAAAGCTCCCAGGCAGCATGGTGCCATGACTCTTTAAAATTATATTAGTTTGTGTGACACCTTTCTAAGAATGATACTGATAGTTGCAAAATGAGCTGAGTGTACATGTTATTTTTACCAGCAGCTATCCAAATGTTATATTTTGGTGCTATATTTTCTTCCTGGTTCAGAAATGCCCGTCCCTAGCTGCATCATGTTGGCAGTGTACCATATATAGCATGTGATTCTTCCATCCTGCCTTTCTCAGATGTTAAAGCTTCAGAGTTACTGGATTCTCTATCTACCTCCTTTTCAACCTACATGGCCGTGAAGAGATACAGATACCGCATACCAAGTCCTCCCATAGACGAGCTGTTAGAGTTATCACACTGATTAATTCTGGCCTTCGGTGCATATGCTAAGGAGATTCAATTTTGCCAGTTTCCCAATTCCCACCCTAAATAAAATCTCCAGGATAAATAGCAATCAGAATTTATCTTTGCTTATTTATCTCCTTTTTATAGAAGCAATAGGAACCAGGATTTATGTCTCCTTAGTTAATTTTATCTTCTCTTTAGCACTGTACCACAAACAGTGCAATATCTTGCAACTTTTTGCAACAATTGTATCAAAAGCCATCTATGTGAAATTTTAGCAAGCTGGACGGGGCTGCAATTCACTATTGTCATCTGAAACAGTCTTCAAAAATAGGATACATATTGTACTGAAATATACAATATACAGTATATTAAGGGATAGAGCATATAATATATTTTTGGTTATAAACAACATAAGCAAATATATATTGTTTGTGGTTATAAACAATAATTGTATCTTTAAATGTGATTATAAATATTACTTTATTGTGTTAAAGGATGTGATAGAAGTTATATTCTTCTAAAATTCCAAAAAGAACTTATGGAGGTTGAAAATGTCCTGATAGCAACAGTGCATCCAATACTATCAATCTCCTTTGACTGTATAAAAGGGCTATTGCTAAATTCCCCAGAATATATTCCTTAGTTAGCTAGCGATATGACCCAATGTTTCGCAGATGGGTAAGTAGTTTAAAAGCTCTTGGGAATTCATAAGCCAAAGTGATTGAACTAGAGTAATAAATATAGAATTTCTATAGGAATCAAATAAATTAGTTTTGGAGGCAGCTAGGAAAGTAATGCCTCCAATCTGAGTACCAGTGTCATATATTGATTGACCGAATGGATTGTGACCTTGATACTGTCACTGTCTTTCAGCCTTATCTATCTCACAGGATTGCTGTTGTAGAATAAAATTAAGGGACATATCCATGCACAATACCATCCACCTTTAGGAAGAAGGCGAGATATAAACCATATTTCAGAGATGTTGAAGAATTTCTGAACAGTAAATTGTAAGTATCTCAAAAAATATAATACCTTGGGCCGATTTCTAAAAAAAAAAGTGTACATGGCAGAATTTCATATTGTGATGGCTTATGGGAATGACCTTGGGAGATAGAGAAAGGAGACACAAGCAAAGGGATGGACAGATAAAAGGCAGCTGAACCCAGAGCAGGATTGTGGGTGGGGAAAGGGGCTCAAAAGAGACCCTATTTGTAATGATATGGAGGAAAGTCCTTGAGTGATGAGGGGAAGAGATGATGCCAAAATAATGATTAGACAGGATCTCCCAGTGCCTTAAAGGTCAGAGAAATGAACTCAGGAAAGACTGTCCTACTCAATCAAGCTGTTAAAAGTGACAGCGGGAGATTTATACTTTCAGACTTGAAAAATTCAGTTAAAGTAGCCTTATAATAATGTAGAATTAGCTCATCTAGTTGTATTTTGTGTCTGGTATATCTGGGATGGCTGACATTACTTTCTTGGGCTGTAAAGGAGATGTGGGGGAGAGATGTACTTTCAGAATTGCAAGTTTCAATTAATATAGCTTTATAATAAAATAGAATTAGTTCATCTACTTGTGTTTCCTGTCAGATCTATCTCGTTAGGCTGACATATACAGAAGAGGAAAAACAATCAGGAACATTCTACTTTTCTGAAGCTGTAATATAAACTCCAGGTCTTCCTGTAAGTAATAATTCTTCATCAGTAGAATAAGAAGGATTAATAAAAGCACAGAGGAATGAAGGAATCATGCTATTCCCTCAAAGAGAACTGAGATCAATGGAACAGATAGTGTTCAGAAGTTGTGGGTTCTCCATCACTGGCAGTTTTTAAGAAGAGACTGGACAGCCATTTATCTGAAATGGTATAGGATCGTGGTGGCGAACGTATGGCACACTGTCATCCCAGCCCAGCTCCATCATGTTTCTCCATCGCATTTCTCACTGTCATTTACAGGGAAACAAAAGTTTGTGGGACTAAAAAAAAATAATCACTCAATCAATTCCAACTTCCTGCGAAAGAAAAAGATCTCGCGAAGTTGGAATTGATTGAGTGAATTTTTTCACTCGCGTGTTTCACAATGCGGGAGATGGGGTCCCTTGTCCTGAAGCCCATTACGATGTGGAGCCACAATGCTACTCTGTGACATCTCAGCTTCTTCTGGCCTCCTGGATGTCAGTTGCTTTTTCCTGCAGAGCTGCCTGTGTTGGGATGCCCTGCCTCCCCGCTGGCCAGCTGAGCTTTGGCTTCCTGCTTCTGGGCTCATCAGCCTACAGACATCAGATTCCCACCAACCAGCACCAGTTCAGAGGTTCCTTCCCACTCCCATGGAGAGGAAAGAGAGAGAAAGAGAAAGAGAGAGAGAGACGGAAAGGGAGGGAAAGA
>WNWU01000001.1:35112121-35220252 GCA_012654045.1 Ptyas mucosa | reverse complement strand
AGAGAGAGATAGAGAGAGGGAGGGAGAGAAAGAGAGAGAGAAAGAGAGAGGGGGAAGAGAGAGAGGGAGGGAAAGAGAGAAAGAGAGAGAAAAAGAGAGAAAGAGATAGAGAGCGGGAGGGAAAGAGGGATGGAGAGAGAAAGAGAGGGAGGGAAAGAGAGAGAGGGAGAGACAGAGAGTGAGAGAAAGAAGGGGAGAAAGAGAGGGAGAGAGGGAAAGAGAGAGGGAGGGAAAGAGAGAGTAAAACAGAGAGAGAGGGAAAGAGAGGGGGGAGGGAAAGAGAAATGATATTACAAAAGTTTTTCTTTTTTACTGTTGCTAAATGTAATATTTCAAAAGCTGGAAAAAATGAAGGTGCATAAAAGTGCATTTATCATGTTTTTCTTAGAACAATTAGCTGAACTGTGCCTTGTTTATCATTATTTTAGGTAGTAAAACCTCAGTATTCAGTATTCAGGTTAAATTGCTGTGTTGGCACCTTGCGATAAATAAATGGGTTTTGGGTTGCAGTTTGGTCACTCGATCTCTAAAAGGTTCACCATCACTGGTATAGGGGGAGTGGGGGAGTGGGGACGACGACAAAAAGACCTCCAAGGTTCCTTTCAACTCTGTTATTCTTTTAACTCTGTTATTCTGTTAATGGCAGAGTTAGAAAGATGTACTGGTATGAACTCCCTTTAAAATGTAAGAAGGGAGTTCATATCACTACATCTTTCTATCTCTACCATTATCAAAATAATAGAACTGCATCACCTCCACTTTTCTTTCTTTGGTGATCCATGACTGTGAAGTTGTTTTAGGGTGCTAAGTTGTTTCCACCTCTGCTACTAATTAGTAAATGTATTATTTTGTTTATATAAAAGCTCGGATTTCATTTTCTTTTTCCAATACTTTACAGAATATTTTTTATAAACTCTACCATTTACTATTATCTGTTTCCAACTTTCCCTATCATCTCTGTCCTTGATGAAGGTAGTCCTCAATTTACAACCATTCATTTACTGACCAATCAAAATTACAAGGTCACTGAACAAAGTCACTTATAACTGCTTTCAGACTTACAACCATTGCAGCATCCCCATGGTCACATGATCAAGATTTGGATGCTTGGCAACTGGAATGTATTTATGATGGTTGAAGTATCCTGGGATCATGTAATCATCATTTGCAATCTTCTGACAAGCAATGTCAATGGGAAATTCATTTAATTAATTTAACTATAGTGATTCACTTAAGTGGCAAGAAAGCTCATACAATGGGGCTAAATTCACTTAACAACCGTCTTACTTAGCAGTGGAAATTTTGGGCTCAATTGTGATCACAAGTTGAGGAGTATCTGTACATTTCCCCCAAAAATTTTAAAAATTCAACCCAAAAGTCTGGTTTTGGTGGGGGAAAACACTCTTTTTTGGAGGAATGGTATTTACGGTAAATGTCACTATGTTAGTCAGAATTCAAGGAAATGAAGCTTTGCCTAGGATTGCTTAATAAACATATTTCAGCCAAGAGGAAGGATATGTGTATTTTAATACAATTTTCCCACTACTCTGCTTGTCATATCTCTAGTGTAGATTCTCTAATTGTAGCAACTGAATTCTCAGAGTACAAAATTTATTTTCTGCCTTTTAAAAAATGGAAAGTATTTTCTTTTAGTTTATTTCTGAATGAAATAATTTATAATTAAAGAAGTGACACAGCATAATGCACAAATTAAATTTATTATATACTCTTCAAAAGTACTTCACAATAGAATGCATTGTAATAGTCAAACACTGAAAGATGCTGATAAGTGCAGCCAGCCCTTTTCTGTCTAGGAAGGGAAGTATAAAACATATTGGCCAAATTATCTTTTGGTGGAGCAATGGAAAAACCAGTTTTAGAAACAATAAAATAAGTAAGATCCTTGCTTGGAATTAGGCATGTGCAATTAGTTTATTGTTCCTTACCATCTTTTTCAGAGAAATTAATCTGCAAAAACAAATTTCATGCAAATTATTATTAAAAATTAATTGCAAACATTTTTAATCACAAACTCTAAAATTACTATTGCTGAAATGAATGTGAAAAGGAAGTAATAAAGCCTAAATACATATTTTTATTATAGGTCAATTAACTGTTTTTTAAAAACAAAAGCAAAAACTAGAACTATTTGCAAAAGAAGTTGTGCATTTCATTGGTGCAGTAATATAAAACAGATTATGATCAGCTATTCTGGAGAAGGCCACTCCTTACATTAAAAATACATTAAAATACGAGATATAGCTTCCTAAAAAACAGGAAGCAGCAGGTGAAGCTAAGCAGAATCACATCAGATACCTGTACAATTAGCACAGCCCCCCTTCCCCCAAGGCTGTGTGCTCTTTCCTCTCCTCTTCTCTCTATATACCAATGACTGCATTTCTAACGATCCATTTGTTAAACTACTGAAGTTCGCAGATGATACAACAGTGATCGGTCTCATTGGAGACAATGATGAATCTGCATACAGACAGGAGGTTGAACAACTAGCCTCATGGTGCAACCAGAACAATCTGGAACTGAATACTCTCAAAACCGTAGAAATGGTGGTAGACTTTAGGATAAACCCTTCCATACTTCCATCTCTTACAATACTAGACAACACAGCATCAACAGTAGAGATCTTCAAATTTCTAGGTTCTACCATATCGCAAGATCTAAAATGGACACCTAGCATCAAAAATGTCATCAAAAAAGCACAACAAAGAATGTTCTTTCTGCGCCAACTCAGAAAGCTCAAACTGCCCAAGGAGCTGCTAATACAGTTCTACAGAGAAATTATTGAGTCTGTCATCTGCACCTCTATAACTGTCTGGTTTGGTTCTGCAACCCAACAAGACAGACACAGACTTCAGAGGATAATTAAAACTGCAGAAAAAACAATTGCTACCACCTGCCTTCCATTGAGGACCTGTATACTGCACGAGTCAAAAAGACACTCAAAACGACACTGTAGAGCACTGCACACCAAAACAACTAGACACAAGAACAGTTTTTTTCCTGAACACCATCACTCTGCTAAACAAATAATTTCCTCAACACTGTCAAACTATTTACTAAGTCTGCACTACTATTAATCTTGTCATCGTTCCTATCATCCATCTCCTTCCACTAATGACTGTATGACTGTAACTTTGTTGCTTGTATCCTTATGATTTATATTAACTGTTTCCTAATATAATTTGATTGCTTATTTGTACCCTATGACTATCATTAAGTGTTGTTCCTTATGATTCTTTTTTTATTGAAAAAGTTTTAAAAGTTTTACATACATTTTCTCCCCCCTCCCCAACCACCCCCCGACTTCCCAGAGCAAATACAAGATAAAATACAGCTCAAATTCTCTAAATTAAACTCCATTTCACACTTATCATAATCATAATCATTAAACAAATAGATAAAAGGAAAGCAAGTCTTCTTTCTTCTTATTCCATCTAATTCAACAAAATTAATATCCGTTTATAATTACAGCAGTTAATAAAACAATTAAGTATTACCTAATCAAACCTATCATTACTCAATTTAGCTAATTGATACTTAACAAATTATTAGGTCTATACAATTTAACAAGATATTTTATAACTTCTTTCATTTAAAACAACAAAAAAAAAGAAACCCTCATTCAAAAACCCCAAATTTAAAATAAAATACTATATAAACTCTTCTGTCCTCCACTTTTACACCATCAAGGTCCAATTATAATTAAAACACTTAATAAAAAAATAATAATCAAACCTCTTATTAATTTATCAATACATATTAACAAATCAACTAAAAACATCATTTAATAACTATATCAAACATTTAAATTCTTCATACTAGATTAAACCAGTTGCTAATCTTCTTGTCTTCACATCTTCCAACAGCATATAGAATATTTTCATTTGCGTCTACCCACCTAAATAAAAATTGCTTCTTTATATAACCCCCCCCCCGAGTGACTTTATAATTATATTTGAAATAGTATCCATCAAGTCCAGTCAAAAATTAAATTAATAAATTCATCAGACGTATTAGGGAAACCACCAGATCACCTGCAATTGCCCTAGGTCCACTGCTAGATTGCAACTCAGTATTTCCATGTATTTCATTGTTTCCAGCTTGAGAAGCTTGAAACATAGAATCAATTCTTTCCAATAAAGCAGAGGTAATTGAATTCCAAGCTTCCTCAAAATCAGACCATATCTGAGGGTTAATTAACCCTTCTTTGCTTTCTTTGCTTTCAAAAAGACCAGCCATCTTGCCCCCCTTCTTCCTTCCCTTCCAGAAGGACAGAAAAAAAAGAAAAAGAAAAAAAAGAGTATCAAAAAGAAAAAAAAAGACCCTTTACAATTTGTAATTTGTATTGCTGCTTCAGTTATTATTATTACATCCTTTCTTGTTTCATCCACTTTTCAAAAAAGAGTTTTACGTTTCAAACGGGCTTGTCAATAATTACTTTTAACTTTCACTTCTTCACGCCCCGTTGAAACTGAAACGCCATCTTGCTTTCACTTTCAGCTTAGGAAAAATCTTTTAAAGAAAGTAAATCTTTGGAGTTAAAAGGAAAAAAAAATACTTGCTGTTTCATTCATGCTGCTTGTGCTCCGCCAGCTTGATTCAAAGAGTATTTGTTTAAAGTTGGTTGCTGGGATGGTAACGACATCTAGCTCTGCAAAGCAGAGACATCCAGGGTCCGGAGTGTTGACAGGCTTAACGGGGAGCTCTCATCTTCGAGCACCAGGTTATGGGTAAAATCTGGCACTCTCAGGGAGCTCTACCCCACCCGTCTACTCACTTTCCCCCCTCATACCAGGGGGAAAGTTTCCAAACCGCAAGACAGCTGACAGTCGCTGTTCTTGCGGTTCTACAGAGCCCTGGGTTGGCGCTTCAAAAAGAAGCGTCCGGCGATGTCGCAGTCCCACCGGAAGTCGTTCCTTATGATTCTTGACGAACGTATCTTTTCTTTTATGTACACTGAGAGCATATCCACCAAGACAAATTCCTTGTGTGTCCAATCACACTTGGCCAATAAAATTCTATTCTATTCTATTCTATTCTATTCTATTCTATTCTATTCTATTCTATTCTATTCTATTCTCCTTTATATAATACCTATTGTATAACATGATTGGTTCAGAGACTACTGTATCAAAGCAAACATCACAAATTTATACAAAGTTCATATCTCCTATTTGGAATTTGATTTTCACAAATTAAAACTTAAATAAATTAAAAGACTCCTCCTTGCCAGTTATTTTTCCCAGCAGGGTTGCAAGCATTTGATATACAGCCCTATGATTATTCCCAGAACATTTAGGGCTAAAACAGCAATTATAGATTACAATGCACAAAAATAGCTAGCTTGCTTTTAGTTGGTAACAATTTCTTTCTTGTAAATTTGAGATGTTATTTTTCATTTATTTAAATATTTTAAGGATATGAAGCTATAAATAAGAAGTTTGCTTCCAATATCCCAAAAGGCAGGACTTTCCACTACATTTTAAGGATATAAGAATAGCTTTGTTAGAACTAAGCAAAAGTCTATCACATCCAGCATTCTAATATCCCACATATCCAACTAGTTGCCTATATCTAACTAGTTGCCTATATTATAGTAGTATATACTATAAAACTACTAGCTTATACTATTATGTAAAAGTAAAAAGTGGATGTTTGTTGCTATTATCTTATTCTACAGCACCAAAGGGAGTTGGAAGTCAATGCCTTTTCCTCTTTCCCTACACTTTTTCCTTCCCTTCTCCCTTCTTTACTTTCCTACTGTTTTCTTTTGTATTTTATATTATAAATTTAAAAAAAAGGAATATTACCGTGAATGAATAATCACCCCCATCACACTCCAGTCTTTAACAACTTATATTTAGGATCAAAATATTTCTGACACAGGAGAATCTACAGCATCATAATAGAACCTGATACTTCACAAATCTATGTAAATCATTTTGAAATTAACTGTAGATTCCTAAAAGGCAAAGATGAATGATCATTATCACCATTTTATAAAGATTCTTAAAATCACAAAAAGGCCAAAACAGAAAATGAAAGATGTCACTGCCTAGAGTAAACAAGAGGCATTCATTGTACTATAATCAGACTGCTACCTAAAAATCTCTGTCCCAGAGATCTATCAAGTAAGGGAAACAAGTAAAATATTTTGAAGTAATATTTTTTGACACAAATGTACTTTTCAGATCTTGAAAACATAAAAGAGGATAATTTCCTGCCCTCATCCCCATAAAACATAGGGATGGTGAAGTAAAACTGAGAGTAAAAGTTTATTTCTCAGATCCTACATAGAAGTGATTTTATCACACACCTGAGCAAAAAGTCTGCATCTTTTTTATTATAGAACTGCCAGATATCTAAACCAAATTATTGTTACCAAATTAAGGAAGTTCAACATGCTTCCATCAGCAGAGGCAATACCATATAAAGGTATCCCATTTAAACTCAGACTTTATAATGTTTTAAAGGAGCCAGTAAATAGCATATTTTATTATACTGACCATTTTGGATCAATACTCATCATGAGCTGTTAACTACATGTCTAATTAAATATTTCAGACTCAAATGATTCAATTTCCTGAACCATGGCCAAATTTTGTCATGAAATAGGTAAGATGCACAGCAGTTTGGCTCATCTGTTAACTAATTGCTAATTCATATCAATTTTATGTATGCAATGTGCTTTATGGACTGACCATAACAAAGATTATTCTTTTGTGGGAGGCTGAAAAAATCACCATAGCTATTTTTGTGAGAAATTCTTTAGTCTGAGGAATGAATGAATTAGAAGAAGAAATATTAATGGTGTATCAGAAGATTTGACAATTGTTTGCCACAATCAGTTACTGAAATACACAAGTTGGAATACTAATAGCATTAGAGTCACAGGGCTATGGATGGTACTAACAATATTTCAAATCATTCCCAAATTATCTGTTGTTTTCTTCATTTTCTGAAATTTGCCAAGTATCTTTTTACTAAAAACCTTTCCTTCACCACTGGAAAGAAGATCTTGTGGTTAGGGGCTTACTAAGCCACCTTCACAATTCATGAAGAAGGACTGCCATGAAGTGCTTCCTGAATAAGTAAGCAGCCATATATGTTTTTCTAATCTTGTACAGCTGATTCAGAAGCCGATCCTAGCTGACTTTACATCAGTGTAACATGTATATATTGCAATAGTTTCTGAATCAACTGTGTATGTCTGGAAAAAGATGCTGCTATTTTAATGAGTCAGAGAATCAAGAAGTGCTTCATATACACTCTTCCATACATTTCAAAAGATTTGCAGACCCCTATTCCTTGCCATTGTATGGCTGATCTATGAGCACCTATTATCCTGTATTAGGGTTCACTTAATAAATCAAGTGGAATAAACAGTCCAGAATCTAAAGCCACTAAAGTGTATTTATAGTAGGCAATAGGATAGTCAAGTCTGTATGTATGGTAAAATACAACTTGCAATGACAAATATATTGCTTTTAAAAAAAAAAGTATCAGCAATGAAGAGCTAACAGGTTCAGCAACAAGTCAGGAATTCCACAAAGCTATGAACATTTGGAGACAAACATCAGTGTCAGATTGTCAGACAGTTGTTTCAGAGCTCAGTTGCTTTTAGGCAGTTATCTAAATGATGGAACCTCCTGGCCTCCACCTAAATATAATTGATGGTGAACAGAACTAAGTACAGAAAATGAGGTGTTAACAATAACATTATATTTTCTGCCTTCTGATATTTGATATTTTCAGGAGTCAAGTATTCTCCTTAGGATAAAAATTCCTCTGGAACAGATGTGGCCGGTCTCCTGTCCTCTCCTTATCCAGAGAGGTTTCAAAAAAATTGGTCTGCTAACTGGTTCTTTAGACTGTTGACAGTTCCACATTCTCAGAGACCACTTCAGTTTGCCATAACTGCTCTAGAAGCCTCAGAATACATTAATTTGTAATTGAACTATAACGTTAATCTATTTTTTGTCTTAAAATAAATATATGAATGTATCATGAAAACCAAAGCACTTTTTCTTATACTTTTTGTAGCACCCACATAAGCAACTATCTCAGAATTTAAAACTGAACACAACTTCAACTTTTGAGTTCCCTCATTTTTATGATTATGGAAAGAGAAAAGCCCTTTCCAGAAAAGAATTGGCATTATTGTTGTAATTGTTATCAGTAGTTTAGTCCTTCAAAGTACCTCCTACTTCACAAGTCTATTACACAAATCTCCAAAGCCTGTATGTATGGTAAAATATATAACATGCGAAGCAAACAAATATATTGCTTTTGTTTTAAAAAAAAGTTCAAATATGATTATGTAAATTGCTTAATGACAAACTAGTTCCCATCTGGTTCTTCCCACTCTCAACTATCATCTAATTGCACCTATTTTATTAAGCTACAGCAGAAAGAAGTATCAAGAGAGGGCTATAACCTGGTAGTTTTTTTGGCTCTCATCTTGAATTGTTTCCACTGTGGGTGTTGAGCTTGTTATCTTCTTTTCTTCACATCTTTTTTTTTGGCTTCTTTTATATTGTGAAACAAAGGGAAAGAAGAAAATTACATTTGTTGCTCTTTACAAAAGTTGCTTTGGAATACTCTCAGCTTTAAATAAATAAGTATAAATAATTATAAGTATTTGTTTTTAATTAGTTAATTTATACCATTTATGTTTTATTTATAAATATTCATTTACCTTGGGTGTCATATTTGGCCCAGTCAAATGTAAAAAGACAGTTAAACTAGACTTCTGCAGCTATTAGAGTAATTAATTTGATTGAATGCCAAATGATTATGGGTTTGTCAATTGGACATAATCCTATTCAGATATAAAATGATTTGAATGATTTCATCAACATATTTAATTCAATAAAAAGTTAAACCATAGACTAATGAGGAAGCTGCAGTTATTTCATTATTTGACAGAATGGAATGAAAGCAATAGGGATGGTAACATGGAATTTGGAATATATTAACCCTGCAAAGTCTTGATTTATTAAAAGAAAACTGTTAAGAGGATTCAAGGATTTTATTGCAGTACATTTTGAAATATTGCCTCTATATCATTTTGAGGACAGGAATAGCAAAAGCAAGATAAAAGTTAGCACAGCAGCCTTCAAATTGTCCAGAAATGACTATATAGATAAGTTGCATTGAACTAATACTCAAAATGCCATTAAAGCAAACAAACACTGAAGTTTTTTTAAGAAGTGGGAAGTTATTAAAATTACTCTTTGATTACTATGTTTTCTGGGCTGATATGTCTCTTAGTAAAACCCACTTATAGATAATTTGGGGAATATGCTCTGAAATATTTTTATATACTACTGTTTTATAACGTTATACATACATTTGTAATATTTTACATTTTATAACATAATATAGTATTGTGTTTGTAATCATTGTGATACTGTAAAGGACTGAGTTGGAGAAATGGAGATCAGAATTTCTATTAGGTTTTCTTTTATTTATGTACAATTTTAGTTAGGTTTGACACACTTTTCCCAATCTCAACACTAGGGAGAGAATGGGTAATTTTGGTCTAGAACAGGGGTGTCAAACTCACAACCCATGGGCCAGATGCATTACACGCTGGCCATTCCCACCCCCGTTTTAGCGAAGGGGAAAAATCATGATACGTCACATGATGAAAACATGATGCCGTGAGTTTGACACCCTTGGTCTAGAACTTAAGAGTGTAGCTAGCTAGTTAAATAAAAATATTTTTTTCTGTTCTGCAGAGGCAAATGTTCTCTAAATATATAACTTCTGTCTTGTCTGCAATAAAATAGCTGGTTTACCTACATTGGGTCTGTGAATTTCTGCTGGAAACAAGTTATGAATACTGGTTCAATGTCTAGAAACTTGGGATTTAGTATAAAACCTGACAGAGATAAACAAGTATCTGCATAATATATGCTAATATATGCAATAGCCTAACAACAAGCAAACTATTTCAGACTCGCACAATGAATCACTCTGAACCTCTTTTGCTTTCATTCTGCAAGTGAACATAGTTACACAAATTCTATCAGAAAAATAAGATCTCAACAGAAGAGCAGTACTTCCTCAAACAGTCCAAGAGACAGGTTTTATGAAGTGACAAATTTTCTGGCCAGTTACTCATGTCAGTATCATGCCGTCCATCACTCCTCCTCCTCCTCAGCTTTGCTGATATTGGATTGAAAGCTGCAGCAGTGTTTGAGAGTCTGCAAACTCTGCAGGAAGTCCAGTTTCCAAAGTGCCTTTGAATTTCTCCAAACTGACTTAGAAGCACACATTTCAATTAAGTCAGATCTCCTTGAAACTGAATCAGACATTTGAAGTTTTATATAGCACATTAAATGACAACTAAATACAAATGATACATTTTTATGATTTCTTATGTGGTCACTCATAATAATCTGTACACCTCTCAATTTAAATCAAGTCATACAGCTAGCCTTCTGTCTTTTCACAAACTGCAGAAAGATACAGTTGGAAGGAGTCATTTAGGCCACTAAATCCATCCTCTTTCATACAGAAATCTAAATTAAAACATCCTTGACAGGTAGCTTTATAGCCTTCTGAACACACTCATTGAAGAATAGCTGATCACTTCAGTATTCAGTGTTATACTGCTCTCCTGACAATTTTTTCTTAACAACCAATCTGAAACGACCTTCCTGTAATATTAAATCCATTATTTCATGTCTTGCATTCTGGAATGATAGAAAATAGTCTTTACTTTTCTTATAGTTAGAACCTTTTCAGTTACTTGAAGATGGCTTCCATAACCACTCTCAGTCTCTTCAAGGCTAAGTATTCCCGATTCCATCAATAAATCTTTACCAGACTTCTTTTAATCCTATAATTACTCTCACTACTTTTCCTCTTTCAAAGATATGCCACTTGATCTTAATCCTTCTTGATGTGATACTCCAAATTTGACACAATTATTTGATGTGATGTTTGACCAATGTAGAATAAATTAGAAAACAGATAGTCCTTGTCTTAGTACCACAACAGAAACAGGAAATTCCATTGTTAAGTGATGCAGTCATTCTGCTGGTATCCTTAAGATTTATATTGACTGTTTCCCTATGACTATCATTAAATGTTGTACCTTATGATTCTTGACGAATGTATCTTTTCTTTTATGTACATCGAGACAAATTCCTTGTGTGTCTAATCACACTTGGCCAATAAAGAATTCTATTCTGTTCTGTTCTGTTCTGTTCTGTTCTGTTCTGTTCTGTTCTACTCTACTCTACTCTACTCTACTCTACTCTACTCTACTCTACTCAGCAAAATATTACATGATTGACTTGCAACCTTTCCAGCCAAATTTTTCCATTAGCTTTGCTTGTCTGAAGCAATCTGGGATGGTTGCAAATAGTGAGCATGTGACTGCAGGATGCTGTAACTCTTGTAAATATTCAACAGTTGCCAAGTGCCTGAATCATGATCATGTGACCACAGGGATGCTATGACAGTTGTAAGTGCAAAGACTGCTCTTAAGTAATTGTGAATCTTTTATAATCAACTACATTTTAAACACAAGTACTAAGTGAAAAACTGCATTTCTCTCTGTAAATTTCATTTACATTTTTAACATTTCTCTAAGCTATTAAAATTATTTTGAATTTTATTTCTATCTTCTAGAGTATTAGTTGTTCTTTCCAATTTTCTGTCACCTTCGAATTTGGTACATATTATCAAGTGCTGGGGAAATCAGGAGATTCAGGCAGTTCAAATGAGTATAAAGATATATTGCAAGCTTAAGCTCTCTACAAAAATCTGAACTTCAAGGGAAATTAGTGGGATTTAAGAATAGAAAGGAATTCAAGGTGGGCTGGATTTAGTTCTCTTGTGGGCACACAGGGACTCATGACTGATAACATGTTTGACCCCTCCTTCGGGCTCAGCCTGGTCATTTCCTACACATATTCTATCAACCAATTTTCAAAGTTATCTTGAAGAATACAATAGATAGTCCATTACTGAGTTTTATGGTATTTTTGGAAGGGCAGACTACCTGAGCGGAATGTAAGGATCTGTGCTCCTTCCTTCCCCTCTCCTCTTGACCTCCCCCATCATCAGGGCAGCCCAACTGCCAATCAAAGAGAAGTTCTGGATAAGAGGGAAGAAAAAAGGAAGAAAAGATGACTGCCAGGAAACCCTATAGGCCTTGTGAGGAAAGGGCTGAATAAAGAAGAGGTAAAGCCCAAAAAGCAAAAAAAGAGCAATCTGAAAGATAGACTGCCCTAAGACAATCAGAAGGTGCTTTGAGACTGGGGAGTTGTTTATTTCCCTGAATTTCAAAGCAAAATCCAGTGATTCTTTTCCATGAACCTTTCCTAGTTTCTTGGGAAAGTTTTAGCTGTTTATAAGAGCTGTTGGGGAGACAGAAAAATACCCAGTTTTTCCTGCTCAGATAAAGGAGCTTTTTGCTTCATGTCCCTGGAGATGTGCTTTAATGTAAAGAGTTCAAATCTCTTAAATTCAGCAAAAGGGAAGTATTGGGACATTTGCCTTTATGTGACAGAAGACATGGTTTCCCCAATGCTAATTCTGCTTGAGATGAAGAAATGTGTATTCCTAGTCTGGTAAGTAGGCTGTCATTCTTGTGAATGCAGGCTGGCATCACAACAATTGCATTTAAAAGAGTCCACACTTTCCAGTGATTCAGAAGGCTTATTGCTGCTTTCTATCAGCTTCATTTTAGGTCTCTGTCAGGGGCAATCACAGAGAACTGCAACACATAGACTAAAACAGGTCAGTTTTCAGAGACACAGAAAATAGTTTTAAAGACATCAAGAAGTAGACTAAAACTGAGTATACACTGAAATAACTAATAGGAAAATGATTTGAAAATAATACCAGGACAGTAAAGAAATCACCAATAGTATAATTAACCTTGAATAATATTGATAATTCCAACAATAACAATATAACAATGATCAGAATACCAACAAATGTAGCAGTAGTTTAAATATTTAAATGGTTAGGATTTGGAAATAAAATGTTGCCTAGATTTTGTTCTTTCCTGTTTTTACGTAGATATACTAATGAACCAAATACAGAGTAAAAAATATAGAAAGCAGTGTATTAAGCATATCTTTACCATGTTCATTTCTGACAATACGATCACTGTTTCAATTCAAAACACTAACCAGGGCTACAAATGAAGTAAAATAGTTGCATGTGTACATGATGGCAGAGACAAATGGAAAAAGCTTTCAGAGCAACTGCACTAACCCTTCAAGGAAATGCAATTGCTTTACTACTTCAATGAGGAGTGCTTCACTCATGCCAACAGATGTTGCAAAGCCCTAATTTAAAGTGCTTTTGCACAAATCTAAAACCCTGTTGCGGAGGAAGCATCAAGTATGGCTGTCTGGATACATGTCCATATTAAAAGGTGAGAAGTAAAGTAACAACTAAATAGCATGTATCCACATGAAAGCGGATAAAGGGAAATTCATATAGAAGCTCTTAATCAAACTTCACCCCTAGTTTTGTTGTGAAATTGGTATAGTTATTATTTTATGTGCGTAACCAAAATAAATATCTTCAACCATTGCTGTGGTGTCGGGCAGGAAGTGTAAACTTGATTATGATTGCCAATGCTCCCTACCAGCTTCTCACAAGTAAAGCCACAGGAAACTGGCAGGGCTGGTTGTAAGTTGCTTGGGAAAGTCTTCAACCTGTGCTGTACCTCTTGTACACATTCTTATTGACCTGAGCCACATCCCTTGCACACCCTTCCCAATCTACACAGTACAACCCTGCACATTCTTCCTAACCCGTGGCTTTCCTGACTCACATGTCACCACTCGTGCACTCCCATGTACTCTTCGTAACCCATATCATTCCCATCTGCTTTTTCTGACAAGTGCAGCATCTCTCATGCATCCTTCCTGACCTCTGCGGCACTTGTTTACCATCCCTGACTTGTGTAGCACCTCTTGCGAACCACTCACAGGTCAATGGGGAAGCTGGAAGAAAGTTGCAACTCTAAGGCCAGTAGGCTGCTAATAAATGGCTGCTGCTGGGTTGAGGAGGGAAGGAAGGAGGAAGAAAGGAGGAAGGAAGAAAGGGAGGGAGGGAGTAAGGAACAGGAAGGGAGGGAAGAAAGGAAGATTTCCAATGGTCCCTGTCAGCTTCCCACAAATAAAATCAATGTGGAAGACAGCAGGAAGTCAGAAATCACTTCTGCTCCCACTGATTTTTTTTACTCACCCATGGTCATTTTGTTTCTCTATTTAGGTAAGGAAATATCCCTGGAACAATGACCATGGACTGTCTAGTAGGGACATAAAATTATACTGGTCATATTCCTTTACATATTTAAGAGCTCTAATAGGTCAAATTGGTGAGTCACTTACAAGTTCTTCCATCCAGGAAAGTGTTCCCACCTGAAAACAATACTCATGAAAAAAAATCTGGAATAATTTTTTTGAATTGCTAATTTTTGCATCTCATTAAGTTGCTACCATATAATTTCTATAGGGTGAAACCATGCCTTTAAAACTTTTTTTACGAAGCACAAATTATCCTCCTGGAACATTACAGGTTTCAAAATACATGCTTTTCAAAGTGAATGGAAGCAATTGGATGTAAAAAAACAAATTCTAAGTCCAGTCTGAAAGGATTTTTTTTATATTTAATGAAGCGAGATTAACACTGGAAATTATTATAGAATCTCATTTCCTGTTTTTACTTCTTTCTCCCATTCTCTTTTCCCCCAACACCTACCACTTTTGGCTTTATTTTTCATCTTGTTTTAAGCCATAATATTATTTTTCTAATTAATTCACATGAATTAAGACTCTTTGTGCCCATTTAATTCATTCAGATGACTGTATCTTTCTTCCAGTTGATAGTCCTACTGCAGGTGGTGACCAGGCCGAGCTCAAGGGGTCATCAGTCTTGAGTCCCTTCACACCCAAAAGAGATCTGAGTCAGACCACCTTGAATTCCATTGACTCTTATCTACCACCTCTTTGCCTTGACCATTAGTTCAGATTCTTGTAGAGACCATAAGCTTGCAATAAACTTACATATTCTTTTGAAGTGCCTGAACTTCCTGATTTTCCCATGTTTGACACCTATATTTAAGGCACATAAGAGTTCAAGTCAGAAGCTGATTTAGTCCAGCATTTGGTATTACACACAGCTCATATCCAGGATATGAGAATGATAGCCTTCTTCCAGTGTGGTTCCTTAGCAACTGGTATTTAAGGCATGCTTCCTTATTTAGGGGTTAGTACTGTATTCAGCCATCAAAACTAGAAACCATAATTATTGCTGTATGTTCCAGAATTTGTCTGGGCTCAATTTAAAATCACAACAGTTTGCAGCTATCCCCACATAAATGATTTCCATTGTTTTTCTAAGCATAACATAACTTTTTAATAGAGTCTAAGGTCTAATTTTTCTAAAATAAAGATTAAAAAAGCTCCATTTTCAATAGCAGGAGTTTTGAAACTGAAAAATCCTGGCACCCTGATCAATAGGCAATGCACTAGTGACAGAAAATTAATAATAAAAAGAAAAGTGAACTCTTTATTGTAAATGCAAAATTACCAATGAGAGCCTATCTGTTGTGTTTAAAGGCACTGCATTAGAAACTAGGAGATAGTGACTTCTTTCTATTATCCCTAGAAAGAAGGCAATGGCAAACATCTTCCAAAAATCTTGCAAAGAAAACTGCATGGAGTTGTTCACGCCACCAGGAGTCAGCACTGACTCAAAGGCACACATACACACATAAAATTCAATCAATCAATCAACCAACCAACCAATCAATCAATACTTGAATTTCACAATTATTTGGAATATTAATATTAACTAAACAAATCAATGTTCAATTACTGGGATTGGGTTGTTCTTTGAATAAAAGTTCAATATCTGGAGCAATTGGTGTTATGTGTAAGTGTAGATTTCTTCTATTATTTAGCCTATTTCCACACTTGTTTTTTATTGCTGTGTAGAAAAGGGAGGGGGGGGATAGAAAAAGCTAAATAAATGCCAAGGCTGCTGATATTATTGCTGCTTCTTATAGCACAAGTTTTAAGAAATTAAAATTAGCTGATTTTGCATTGCAAACAATATTTCTTAATGTAGAACATATTAATTGCTGCTGAGAATTTTTAAAACTGATGTACTGAAATTGCCACTTTAGCACTGGGTATGCCATTTGCAACAACGTATCTTTATAAGAGAACTTTTCTTTTCTGTACTATTTGCAATTGTACCAGTTTGTAACCAGTAATCCATATCTGGAAAAATATTCATATCACATACATATTTATGAGCTTCATAAGAAGCCTATACAAAACTGGTATGCATGCGTGGAAGGGCACATATTTCAAATCTGTCTTGACAACATGATTTTTTTCCATTTTGAATGCTTGGCCGAAGCCACTTGAACACTCAATGAATGTCCTCCTGCCAGCTTTCCTTTGACAATATGATTCCCAGAGGAAATTCAAAGCTAAAGAGATTTGAAATACACATGCAATTCTTTATTAATTCCCATTTGTGTTAATGAAGCTTACTCCTAAGTAGGTGTACAGAGGAAGACATCTTATTAAACAGATCTCTTGGAGACACAAATAGTGTCTGCAGTGTGAAGTGAAGGATATATGCCCCTCAATTGCTTTTAAGAGTTAGAAGGTTTGCTGGAGTTTGGGAATAGACAAGGAGTTTTGTGTTTATGTATGTGACAACAGAAAGGTAGCCAGTAGCCTCCTGAATGGATGCTTGCAAATGCTGCTAATGTATAGTAAGTGAGAGAGGAAGATCAATCTCAAGGTAAGAGCAGATGGCTTACACTGTGTTTTTTTAAAAAAATTTTTTGATTTATATGCCGCCCTTCTCCGGAGACTCAGGGCGGCTTACAATGTGGTAACCAATAGCCTTCATACTTTTGTATATTTATACAAAGTCAGCTTATTGCCCCCATAATCTGGGTCCTCATTTTACCTACCTTAGAAAGGATGGAAGGCTGAGTCAACCTTGAGCCTGATGGGATTTGAACTTGCAGTAATTGCAGGCAGCAGATGTAAGTGGATGTTAATCACTGCCTTAGTCTACTGAGCCACCAGAGTTGGATTTTTTGTTTCTTTGTTTGCTTAATCCATCGTGAGATTTCCTTCCCCCTTAGTCCCACAGATCCCCTTCAAGTTTTTGTGGAATCCAAGGGTTCCACGGAACAAAGTTTGAAAACTAATACTCTGTAACATGCATGATTAACAAACAACACAGAATTTCTACCTATTTTGACATATTGTTCCGTTCCGAACATTTCTCAGTATCAGAACAACAATGTAAACAATATAGCACAGATTCATATAAAAGCACTGGTACATCAGCAGCATTTTATTTTCAATTCCATTTTGTGATTCCTAGTAACATACTGGGATAAGAATTGTCATTTTATTGAATTGTCATTTTATTGAATATGATGCAAAGTAAAAATAAATGAGCCCTTTTCATAACTTCTTTTCCTAGTCCATCACTTTTGTTTAAACTCTGTGCATGTGAAAATTCAGACTTTTTGTTCAAATATATATAACCTAATGTAAACTATACATTGCATTAAATTATACTTACTGGCTCAAATCTTATTCACCTAGTTTGGAAATATGCCTTTATTGTACTCTTCATGGTCGATTTCAAATGCACCACTAGAATAATTTGATGTTGCTAGAAAGCCTAACTAATTCATGTTCACCCTGATGTCAGATAATTTATAAGCAAATTAAAAAGTACTGGTTCCAATTTAGATATTTATGAATCTAAAGAAATTGTACTATGCAAATTATACTCTGTGATTTGGAAAACAGTTAAGTGTGTTCTCCAAATCAAGGCCCTAGTATGTGTAAGTTAATTTATCCCTAATGACATGATGCACTGATATAAACTGGGTTTTGAAACATGACAGAAATAGCAGTATCCCATTGTTGGTTACCTAGTTAAATATTTTGCAAACTGCAGAGTGTAGTTTGTAAATAACACTACTTCAGTTGTTGGCAAAAAGACCCACTGTGGATCTACAGACTACAGCAAACCAGGGTACTTTAGGAAGTTTGCAATTGTTAATTCCTGAATAATTCACTATTGAGAATTACATGAGCAGTTCATGCTTGTAAGCACTCTTCCACTATAAACCTCTCGTTCTATATCTGAATCTATACTGTATTCTCATTTCATGCTGCTAATTTTTCCATTACATTTAGAAACTTCATATAGGTCAAACTTATGTCAATTTTGGGAGAAGAGCAGTATGTGGGAGTTGAATTTCTAAATAGGCATATAGAGAGTCATAGAAATAGCACTGAAGCAAATATTCAAAAACAGTTACATAACAGAGGACCAAAACATTCCTTAAACCTAGAAATGCTGGTAGTATTAAGAAAGAGACCAAAGTTGCAGCCTTCCTGACTCACTGTGATATAACAGGGAGAGGAAGAAAAGCATAATCAGATGTGCAAGGTTCTGTGGTTATTATCTCCATAAAGTGTAGGTCTAATCTTCCTCAGAGTCAGTTTCCTGATCTGATCTACTTCAAAGGGCTGACAGGCTAGTATTTGGATCTTTAATCATCAGGAGAAATATATAAGTTTGTTTACATTCAATTATCAAAAAGCATGCTCCAGTGTTCTAAAAACCATTTTAGGACTACATTTATTAATTTGGTTTGAGCTGCCTAACTCTAGAACAACTTTGTACAGCTCATTTTTTATTAAAAAATAAATAAAAATAAGGACATATGTCCAGATAAACCACACCTTAAACAAGCAATCGGGGATACTACCTGCAATAAACCTTAAGGCCAAGAATAACATAGCCCTATGTCATGACAAGATTTATAAGTGATAAAGAGCAATTTGAACTATAACTGTTCAAAATAGATTGCAGCTCCCAAACTAGTTCTGAATCTGTCTAATGTGCATTAAAATCATTTGTCTATACGTAATAACATGTGCAGGATGACATAATCCTGAAAAATGCAATACCTTGCATTATTTTATCAAGCCTGAAATAGTATACAGCATTTGTATAACCACATTATTGAAGTCTGCTGCTAAGCTGGTGCTTGGAGATCTACAGACATAAATTGCTTTAAAACAAAAGAACCTGATAGAAAAAATAAAGTTAATATTTTAGTTTGGCTGAAGTAAATTTAACAATTTAGTATTTAAACTGATAAAGTGATAATTTACTGAAACCAAGATGCTCTTATTAAATCTGCTATATAACTCTATAAGTAATTACATTAAAAAACTAAAAAAAATCATTTACAACAAATAAAACTATTTAAAATAACACTCTTGTTCTATATAAAGTTATGTCCATCATTAAAGCTATTTGTGCCAAAAACTCATACCTGAATAATTTCAGATTAGAATGAGAAATGATTATTCTAGATTTATTGTTGATACTAACCTAGAATCTGTTGAATATCTCAAATTATCTGTGGGGCAAAATTTAAAAAAAATCTGAATGTTCAATGCTAAATGTTAAGATTACTTTAGTTAACTTCCTAATCAATAAGGGAAATATTTGGGGAGAATAACTTTTTCTTGCCTTTTGACATTGCCTCTCAATTTTTTTTTTTAGTTCTTTATGTCATCTAATGTTCAGAGCACATTCAGTCAGTATTATGATTGTGTGAGCATAAATCACCCTTTTTCAAGAAGACGCCTTTCAAATGAGCTGGACTACAATTCTTAATTGCAGTCCAACAAACCTACAGGATGCCAGCCTTGAAGATTACTGGTTAGATTGTCCTTCTTCCATTTGAACCTGCCTGAGTCTTAACACTGAGGGGAAAAAACCATACTTGGATTTGTCATTAAAACATAACTGACAGAATTACTTTTTGACAACACTGATTTTTGATATGATAGCTTAAAACTTGGATAGCAAGTTGGGCGGCATATACATTTACTAAATAAATAAATAAAACAATTATTTTCTAAATAGTCTGCACATATAATTACAATAAAATAATAAGAATTATAAAATTTGGGAGCATCAAATCAGTATTTAAAGAAAGCGTGAGAAATTTCTGTATTAAATTTTATATATGTACGTATCAAAAAAGGGGAAGAAGTGGTTAACATTCTTCCAATTGTCAGGCACAGATGCAATCTTTCCATATTTAAAAAGTTATATAGCTATTTCATAAATAGGCCAGATTTATATGTTAATATGTATAGAGTTACAATATCTACAAACTCAGTCACTGCTAATATTTTATTCAATACTTAGAATGTAACCGATACAGAAGTGTAGTCCAAGATGACATAACTTTAAGAAATATATGGTATCTTGGACTAAAAGTTTTGATAACTCCAAAAAAATATTACTCTTAAACATGTTGCTGGGATGGATGCCAATAATCTCTGGCAAGACAATATTTTTCTCATAGGAAGCAGTAATTAAACTAGTGTCAGTTTGTAAAAATAACTTTCCTGTATCATAAAAATAGATAGGGAGAAAGCACATTCTGCTAAATATTAATGCAAGTATGTTTCCAGAATTGCAAGTCAGAGCAACTCAGATAATAATGCCAAATTGTTAGATATCAGTATGTCTTGAACTTGGCCCCAATTACTTTTACAAGTTTTTGTCAGTTTAATTTTGGCTAAAGTGGATTACCAAACTCTTTAACAAAATAGTTACAAATTTAGGGTTGCATTTTATATATTAAATCTGTTTTAGACTTAGTTACTTTTAATTTTAATTTTAAATATTATGGCTTAGTTTTTTCTATGAACCTAGCCTATTCAACTAGCTTACAATTTGGTGTATTGTGCAAGCTCTAAAAAATAAATTAAGGCAGTAACCAAATCAAGTATATGGATATACCTAGCATATCAAATTCAAGTTGAGAAGAGTTAATAAAATACACTACTAGTATCTAAGCAGCTGCTAATCAATTTTCTTTAAATACTGAAACATTCTATGTTTCCATAGAAACATATAGCAATACAAAACCTCATATTAGGAATAAAAATACATAACCTTGAAATTTTTAGGGAATTAAATAATATGGAGTTATTAATAAAATATTTGTTCATGAAATAATAAAATATAATCTTCAAACTAAACATTGGTTCTCTAGTTAAACTAAAAAAAAAAGCTATTATATTTTTGCGTACTAGGGTCCAGGAGTCTCTGTATAGATTTCAACATTTTCACTGAAGTGTTTTACACACACACACACGCACACACACACTTCTTTCTGCAATTTCTTGTACTGTGAAAAATGTGTACATTATTGTTGCTATTGTTATACCTTTTTGCCTGATAAAATTCTCTGAGTGGTTTACAAAGGTAAACTGTTACGAACAATAACATTAACATCAATTATTTAAAGCCATATGAAGCAAATATTATTAAAATATAATATGTCAGTGAAATGAAGAAGCTTAAAACCAAAAACTAATTACAAAACTGTTTGGAAGCAGCAGGGCAATGGTTTAGGTTAGCACTGAAGAAAGAGAAACAGGTGAGCTAATTTTGAAAGGGACATCATTCTATAGGTATGGTCCCACCGTTAGGAAAATACATTTCCACGTATCTATCCACTAATTTAATATATAGTCCCTTAATGGAGGTAGCAGGATCTTGTGCACACTTTAAATGTAAATAGGCAACATGATTTAATTAATAAGAATGGTCTTCTGATTTCACAAATGTGTAGTTGGAAAATTTCTTAGAACTAAGTTTTTTATTCATAGGCATTTGTATGGATCTCTTTTTTAAAAAAACATTTTTCATTAGATTATAGAATAAGATACAAAAATATGAAAGCAAATAATAAGACACAATGGGGAGGAAAAGGGGAAAGAAAACTGAGGAGGGGAGGAAGAAAAAGTGTTGACTTCTGGCTCTCTCTGTTGCAGAGCATTTGCATGGATCTCTTCAGCAGCATGTATGCTATAAAATTCTACACATAATTTACATGATTAACACTGTTAGATTAGATTATCACTATTATATTAACACTGTTTTACTTGCACTAGAACTGTAAGACTAGCACCGTTAGATTAGCACTGATGATGTTACCTAGTTTGGGTAATGAAACATCTGCAAGAAAACAACCAAGCTCAGAGACCCTTCATTTCAACCCTGACCTACAAATGTTCTCCTTTATTGGTAATGTATGTTATCTTTGAAGCAAAAACATACTTATCTTGACTGATATGTAATAGTGTGGACTTTATGGTGAAGACATAATACACATTTAATTTCAGAGAAAAGAAATTAATGCAAACTATATTACCAAACCTAACTTTTAAGTTAACTTACATTTGTTAGCTTACATTTGTGCTGTTTAATTGAGTAAAAGACACGATCCACATAACTATTTAAATATATATCATTCATATACTGGTATACCAATTACAGGTAGTCCTCAACCTACAACCACAGTTGAGCCCAAAATTTGTTGCTAAGTGAGACAGTTGTTAAGTGAATTTTGCCCTGTTTTATGATTTTTCTTGCCACAGTTGTTAATTGAATCACTGCAGTTGTTAAGTTAGTAACCCGGTTGTTAAGTGAATCTGGCTTCCTCCTTTGCTTGTCAGAAGTTCACAAAAGGTGTTCACAAGATCCAGGGACACTGCAACCATCATAAATATGAACCAGTTGCCAAGCATCCAAATTTTGATTATATGACCATGGGGATGCTGCAATGGTCATAACTGAAAAACGATCATGTCACTTTTTGCAGTGATGTTGTAACTTCGAACAATCATTAAATGAACTTATAAGTCGAGGACTATCTGTATAGATGGTATAAATCAATTGTTCAACTCATTAATTGATATTTAAATCTAATTTTGCAGAAATATAGGTAAAATAAAGAATATTAACTCTTATACCCCAATATTATACTAATTGTTGAAAGAAGCACTTAAAGGAGCCTGAGTGGCATAGCAGGCTAATGCCTCCTACTTAAGGCAGCATTTAACATCCAGCTGCCTGCAATTACTGTGAGTTCTAATCTCACCAGGCTCAAGGTTGACTCAGCCTTCCATTCTTTCTAAGGTGGGTAAAATGAGGACCCAGTTTGTGGGGGCAATAAGCTGACTTTGTATAAATATACAAAAGTATGAAGGCTATTGCTTAACGCATTGTAAGCCGCCCTGAGTCTCCGGAGAAGGGCGGCATATAAATATATATATTTAAAAATTTCACTAATGCAAGAATCATTGTGATTTCGTTAAAAAGGACTTTAACAGTGTGGAAGTAAAATACATTCAAATACTAAAACATTTACTAGTTAAATTAAGAATTATGATATTATGTTCATAATTATATATTATTTACAAATACAATTAAGAATTGAGCAGTAGCATAATTAACACTATACCTTGATTTCTTCTATCTCATCTGGCACTATCTTGTATGCAGATACAGTTCCACCTAATCTGAAATTTGGAGAAAAGAAAATATTCTCAAAACCAATAGCACATCATTCAGCATATGAAGAAATAAATATGTTAATATTAACAACAAAAACAATCTTTGCGATTAACAGTTAGGATGAAACTTGGCTGGCCAAGGAATTATGCATAGCAGCAAGAGCGTACAACATCTTGAAGAAAATAAGTGAGGCTTATATGTTACCAGATGTAGTGGGTGTTTTTTCACAGAAAAGTTTAATGAGGATCTTACTACAATTAGGTTTGAAAAGTTGAATATATATATTTGCTGAATTGCTTATTTGCATATTACAAATGTTTCTTTACCATTTTCTTTTTGACATGTGCAAGCAGCAGATGTTAATAAATAGTACAAGCAGCTTGAGTATTATTTAAGTCTTATGTGTGAAAATACATTGTTTGCCATTCCACTCTAACAATATCAAAAAATAGAGGCTCAACTGTAACCTATTAATATTACTAAGAATACTTGAGTAGAATTCAAATACCATTCAAATTGGCATATGATGGCAATACCATGACATATCAAATGTCATGCCTTCTATTTAAGAGATCTTCCATATTTACTCCATATAAGATTCATATTCAGATTGTTTGCCCAACTATGGCAGTGGATCACTGTATCCCTTCTGTACCTTCTTGTCAAAATCTACAACTATTCCATAAATCTTGAAGACTTAAAGGATAACTTTCCTAAAATTTCTCCTATGCTACAGATACACAGCAACATGAGACTTCTGAAGTACTTAGATAGTTTAAGAGTTATAGCCAACATGATATATACTGAAAAAGTTACAAGATCTGTTCTAGTATGTCACATTAAAATGGTAAAGAGACTTGTTTTTCAGAATACTATGCAACAGCTTCAAAATACTATTAAACCATTGTTGATAACTTCTAGTAAGCCTATGCTAGTCTTACCTGGTCATACTCCCTATACGCCTAAATACTTTGTACCTGGAGTGCTATTGCTTCATCCAGTTCACATGGCAACCACCTCTAGTTCTAAGAAACACTTTGTGTTCTCCGAATCAATTCTTGTTAAGTCTTCTTAGAGGTCTTATTCTTGTAATTTTCCATATGCTGAGCAAGTTGAAATCAAATCCTTGTTCTTTACTACTCCAAATCAAATCCTTGTTCTTTACTACTTATTTTGAGTGAGTCACACATAATCTAAGTTAATACATTTCTTCATATCTTCACTTAAATACATAGCCAAGATACACCTACCCACCCCTTAAATATATATGATAAATACATAAAACAAAGGTATAGTTTAATGGGCTTTGGAATCTGCTGAATAAGGATATGCCATTGATAATGATGGTTGAGGAGAGTCAAAGGCTGGATAGACTGGGGTAGTTCTGAGAGTGGGATAAGTAGGGGAAAGGAATGAAAAGAAAATGAAAGTGACAGATTGAGGGAAAGAGAGAAAATGCCTTTAGCAAAATGGGATTGTCATTCCATTGTAAGAAATTTGTTCAAGTATTGTGCTATGAGGACTGCAGTCCATCTTTGTTTTGTAATCCTTTTCTTGTTAAGTTAATCTTTTTTTGGCCTCAAGTGATTGTCTCCTGCAAGCTTATGTGATTATTTATTAGATTTTTATTTCATTTTACTTCTAGTCAACTCAAAACAGCATGCATTATCTAATGCTTCTGCCTTCTATTTTGCTCACCACAGGGAAGATGATTTGGGTTGGACTGAGAGCGAATGACTGGCCCAAAATCATCCAGCTGGTTTTTATGTTCAAAGGAGGACCACAATTCATGGTTTACCTGTTTCTAGCCCAGCTCGTCACTACATCATACTGGCTCTCAAAAATTGAACTCGAGGGTTCATCATTTTTCATATTTTACTAATTAACTGTGCACAATACTATGGATGTTAATACTGAGTTTGAAAATAGTTACACAGACTACCAGGGAGCAGGCACCAGATGACCAATTCCATCCATTTTGGAAATGTCAGGTAGTCAGATGTTATTCTATGAGATTCAAGCAGTCTATCATGAATTCAACTCAAGAAACTGTAGTTTAGATGGTCATACACAGTGCATTGGTAGATTTCTTTATGTATTTATTTGATTTACAGAACTGTCCATTTCACAGCAGTGACTGTACATCATGTACAAAGATTCAAACCACCGTAAGAATATAAGACCATGACACCTTATAAAAAGTAACCTTCCAACCAAAAAAGTCACATTACCAATAGAGCTGATCTAATTGCCTAACCTGCATTCCTGGGAAACAGCCAGGCCTTCAAAGACTTATGGATCTCTAGGGAAATGCAGTTCCACAGGGCAGGCACATCTCAAAAGTTCAACAAGATGACCCCGTTGAGCCACATGTATACCCTGTTTTCCCAAAAATAAAATATCCCCTGATAATAAGCCCAATAAGACAGGGTCTTATTTTTGGGGAAACACGGTAGGTAATTCACCACAAGCAGGATCCAGTCCAATGACAAAAATCACCCTCTTATTTCTAAATAGTTACATTAACACTTTACTACAAATAATAAATATATGAATATTTAAGTGATCTTTATATAGAAGTAATGATAAATGAATAATAATTATTATAGGAATTCCAGTAAACCAAATAAATAACCAGATAATAATATGGGTTTTATGTGTTCTTCTGGACAGAAGAGAGAGCTAGAGGATAAAGAAAAGAATAGAACAGCATTTTATAACAGAAGCAATTAAACATATTTTTTGTTAATCTGTTTGAAAATAGACAAACTTCTTGATAAAATGGATAGTATGTTGTAATGAAGCTATAGAACAAGAATGTACTGAAATGAATAATTCTGCGATTAGTCTGAAGGGAGATTTAACGTGACAAGCAATGATATGGAGAAATAGAACATGGACATACAAATAGAATTGATAAATAATTTATTCCCTAAAGGAGATGTACAGCCATTGAACCAGGAAGTGAATTTGGATCATTTTTTTCTTACTGGGTATATAAAAGAATTCTGTTAAGGTCTTTAAGGATTTCACTGGAAGGATAAAACAAAAGGACAAAACAAATCTTTTAAAGTTCTAAAAGATTTGTGGCTACAAAAAACAGATGATCATTTTTATTTATTTAACATTTAAGTGTACATACTATTATTTTTAGAAAAGAAGTTATCTAGCGATATTACCCAGTTTACATAATTGTAAAACCTTAGCGTAGTTTAAACCATCATGTATGTTATATTTGTGCAACAAACTGAGCCACTAATTCATTTTGAAAACCTTACTAAATGAGTCACCTCAATTCAATGTTAACAGTCTAAAAATAACTTCATCCAGTTTTACTGTTGTCATTTACACAAGTCCTCAGATATCACTTCAATTAAAATAAATTTTCCCTTGGTTTATATTATTTATAGACATTTTTACTAACCCAAAGAATAAAAACAGTTTTCCTCCTAAAGCATAAATAGGGCTTGGGGATTTTTTAAATTTGAAGACAAAACGCTGCTTTGGATTTTGAAGGCGCATACAATCTGTTTGCAACTCCTTAAACCAACTGTATCTATTTTCCTGAACAAAGACAACTTTAATTCAAAGATCAAGTTTAATTCAAGAACTTTTAGATACAGTTTTGGATGTGTGTATGTGTACCTAATCATTCTGAATCACCTTTAGCCTTAGAATCCAAAGAACTGCACAGCTCTAATGCATGTAAACCTTATTTTTCCCAGATGTATCTTGTATACGGCACAATCTCTTGTCTATCATATTTAAAGAAAATTAATTTTTGAAAAGTTGGATTAACTCAGAACATTCCAACAATTAACTTAGCTCAAAAAACTCAACCTTATGGAAGATTAGGTGGAGGGTTAAGTACCCAAACAGCAATTATTTCATCAGTACAGTACACTATGCTCAGCTAACAACCATAACAAAAGCTATCTTTGATGTAAAGAACCAGGGAATTAGTGTAGAAAATTATTAAAAGGGCAGTGGGAATTACTAAAGGACTTCATGATGGCTTTTGCAATCAAATTTAGTAATCTCTAATTGCTTCATGGTCTGATTGAGGACACAGAGCTGCCACTGACCTAAATATGAAGATACATCTTATCACAGGAAATGGAGAAAATATTTTCAAGGAAAAAAAATATATAAATGCTGACAACCATGACTGTCTTAACCATTAGTGAACTGTGTTTATACCTGAAATAGCTGTTTGGGAGCTTTCATGATCAGCAGAATTTACAGAAAAATGAACAGGAGAGACTCCATCTATGAGTGATAAAGACATAAGGTTCCTAGCAAAGTCCTGCCTATGCTCAGCCTGGAACAGAAACTTTTGCACTTCAAAAATGATTTTGTTTACAACTATAATGGAACCTGGAATTTCAATTGTAAATCATGCTGGTTATAAGTTGAGGCACCCACATAACCAGATCCGATTTTACAACATTTTTGCAGTGGTCTTTAAGCATATGCTGCTTTCATTAAGAGAACACCACAGTCATTAAGCAAATTAATGTAATTTTATGGGTGAAAAGGCTGCAAACTACCAAAAAAACCATAAAGATGAGCTGGTTGCCAGCCACCCAAAAGGTGGTTGTGTGACTGCAGGGTATGTGCAGCCCTGGGGAGTGCTGGAACTGGGGCACATGAAGATTTGGAGAAGATCTATTGTAACTTTGATGGTCATTAAGCAAATGGTCATTAAGTGACAACCAGCAGTAATGAACTTGCTGGAACGTTAGTAATCATAAGAGGCCAACCTGCAACCAAAAGCAAGCCAGGCTGGAAACAAAATGCACCACTGTTTTGAATTATTCAATCCCAGAGGATGCCAAGGATAGTTTTGGAGTGAGTTTAGGCTTCTCTGAAAATATAGAAAATTGTTGCAAAGTTGTTCTATGCCACCTATAGAAAAATAAATTCAATTTTATTAAAAAAAGATTTTAAAAGATTGGCTCAAAAAACTTGAGCACCTTGTAGATAAGAAACCCCCAATAAGAATAAGAAACCCCCAAAAGCTAAAGCTGGATTTCTTGAATCCAGTAAATTTTGAACATCACAAGAACTGTAATTTGGGCTATATCTGTTATCAAAATATGAAGAGCAAGTGAGACCAAAGTAAAGAGATTTGATCGGATAAATCTGGGTTGGGTACAATTTAGGGGGAAAAAATATCAAATTTGTCAATTTGAAGGAATCTTATTTGCAGTCTTGAGAAGGATACCATAATTGCAGCCTTGAGAAGGACACGCTATGCAGCCTCAAATGAGAGAGGCTCTATTAACACACTATATCCGATTTTGCTGGTCAAAATGAATAGCCTGTTGTGGAGCAGAACCCCCCCCCCCCCCCAATATTAAATTGAATCAAACTAAATTCCAATGAATCGGAAAAACTATTTACACAAAGAATTGAGGCCTAAATGAGATGAAAGATTAAAGATACTCTATACAGGTAGTCCTTGACTTAACAATAGTCCATTTAGTGACTGTTCAAAGTCACATGGCACTGAAAAAAGTGACCATTTTTATGACCATTTTATGACCACACTTATGACTGTTGCAGCATCCTCAGGGTCATGTGATTAAAACTCAGATGCTTGGCAACTGACTCATATTTATGACAGCTGCAGTGCCTCAGCATTATATGATCACCTTTTGTGACCTTCTGACAAACAAGTCAATGGGGAAGTCAGATTCACTTATTACAACCGTGTTCCTAACTTAACTTCAGTGATTCACTTTAAAACTGTCAAAAAAAATTGTAAAATGGGGTAAAACTCAAAAACTGTCTTGCTTAGCAACAGAAATTTTGGAAAGGAGAAAGTTATTAAGACAGACTTCTTTATTTTTTTTCTGCAGGCTCTATCAGGTTTAATAAAGAAAAGTATTTGAACTTGGACTACTTTTTCAACTGAAGTAACACCAACACTATTTGCCATTAGTGAAGCCAATAAGAGGGAATCAAAGCCATTAATTATAAAAGGACTACAAATTTTGTTTTAAAAGGGGATCTGTTTGTGTGGAAGACATTGTCAGTTTCAAGGTGACCATCAGTTTTTCATTGACCACCATGTCTGCAGGAAAAGAGTAGAAAATAAACAATTGCACTTATGGAACTGGGATGGGGTAAAATTATAAACTGTAAGGAACAGAAATGCCTTAAATCTCAGCATCTGCTGTGAGCATATTTCATTCCAAAATAAGCATTCTAAGTTTAGTACGCAGCTAGCTTTCGGATTAAATGCAGAAATCCTGAATTCTCCTTGCTTAATCCTTTTGCTAAGTACAAATGATCTTCTGGAAGACCTCAAATTTTTTTTTACGTTTCTTAGATCTTAACAAGACATTCTCACTAGAAAAGTTCTAGTTTTTCCTAAAGCATAGTATTGCATCAAGATTGCTGAGTTTATTCAAAAATATGTCTCACACATAGATAGTCCTTTGGAGTAGAAGAAGATACAATATTATGCAGTTCATTTGGGGACACAGGGGTGGCTCTGCAGTCCCAATCTGGAATCACAGGCTCTAACACAATGGGAGCATTAGAAATCCATTGTTTTAATAAATGTGGGTCTTATTCTGTGATGCCACTCAGAGTTTTCTATCCATTTTTGGCAGTGCCTATCTTCAAAGCCAGTGAAGGCTCTGTAGCACAAGACTGACTAGTGAGTTCTGTCAGCAGTCACAGCTTCTAATTCCCTTAGCCAGAGTCACAGTGGCAGAGGATTTCCTTCACAGTCTTTGTAGTACTTGCATGGATTACCAGGAAGTACTTCCCAGTCTCCAGAACAGAGCAGGTAAAGACATATAAAGTGGTCATCCATCCTGACAATGTGTCCCACCCACTGCATTAGGGCTCTGATTATTAGGGACACAATGCTGGTAGACTTCATACTTCCAAGATCTCCAGGTTGGAGATATAGTCTTGCTAAGGAATACCAAGGATAGAACAGAGAGTGTGCATGTGAAATTTCTCCAGTTGTTCGATGCATTGTTGATCCAGAGCTCAGGGTTCACAATCACAGCTCTGTAGATTTTCAGCTTTGTGTAGATATAGATTAGGGGTGTCAAACTGGTGGGCTGTGGGCTGAATGCATCACATGCAGGCCACGCCCATCCCAGCTCCAGGAAGGGAAAAAAATGTTGTGAAACGTCACCTGAGGGCAACATGACACTGCGAGTTTGCCACCCATGATATAGCTGTTGGGTTGATTGAGTACTTAAAACACAGTTGCCCCAAAATTTGCCTACTCTTATTGATTCTGGGATAAATTTACTTAACAAAGTCCCATCACTCAAAATGATGCTTTAAATTGTTTACATTTGTCAGCTGGGTGTTGTCGATAGTGATTTTTTTATTTAGGGGTGATATTGAGCATGGGTTGGTAAAGCACTTCAATTCTGTCCAGGATGCTAGTCAGGTCAAAGAGCATAGTAGTATCTGAGAATCAATATCAACTGTAGATCACTATCTTTGCACACAGAAGCTTTTGCACCAGCTGCCGGTTCCAAGAATAGTCCCATTGTAGAGAGCATTTTAGTAATCCAACCAAGAGATGACTAGGGCGTGAGTGGCCATGCACAGGGCATCAGGATCCATATAAGGGTGCAACTGATGCACAATGCAAAGTTGCATAAAGGCCCTCCTAGTGACGACTGCCACCTGCTCTTTGAACAGAAGTCGTGTGTCCAGAGCCATTAGGCAACACTGCAAATGCAATAATACTGGAAAAATAATAATGTTTTGGTTGGAGTCATTCTTAGCTTTCCTCCCATGGTGCTCTAGCCATCTTTGGTGCATCTTCAATGCTCTACAATGGGATTATTCTTGAAGGGTATTTGGAAACTGCAGTTGGTGTAGAATGCAGTGGCATGCCTAATCCTGGGAGCTCCTAGGGCTGCACATGTAACATTATTACTACCCAGGGTGCATTGGTTACCAGTTTACTTCTGGATCCAATTCAAGCTATTGATTTTTACCTTAAAATCCTACATGGCATGGGACCTCAGACAAACCCACTCCACTCTTGCCAGTGGAAAAGGCCTGCTACGAAGCCCATCTGCTAATTAAAGTAGGCGGGGTCAAGAAGAAGTGCATTTTCTGCTATGGCCTGATCTCTGCCTCTGAGGTCAAGTCCAGGGATGACAGAAGTCACCCCAAGACCATAAATCTGGGGAACTCGACCAAGGTATCTTCCACATTGTCTTCGAATATCTGTAAGGCATTTTGGTCTAGTGCTTTGTAGATCTCAACAGAAATGCAACCTTACCCTGTAGCTTTATTTGAATTCATCTGTGAGTTTCTTGATCTCATCAGTAGAGAGTGGCCTGTATCCAAGCAGCTGAAGAGTCTGCTATAAGATGACATCAGGGTTAAATGTAGACAGGCTATTGAATAGGTTGGAAAAATGTTCAGCTCAGCGGTTTTTCAATCCTTCCTGGACTTTGATCAGGCTCAACACATCAGAGGACAACAAAGGGGGAGCATTCTGATTTAAAAGGAACATAAATTGCTTTTATAGTGCTGAAGAACTGCTAACATGCATGTATTACCTACTAAGTCTTTCTCTGCCACCACTTGTCCTTCATTTCTTGCAGTTCCACCTACAAGGTGAAATTGCAGGTGTTTAAACTTAACTTTCTTTGAGATAGATGATGGAGCATTCTGCCAGTCTGCATAGGCCTTGTCCTTGAACTGAGGGCTGCTGAGATGGTCTTGGTTTTCATCAAACCAGCCTCGATCAGTCCAAGTTTTCATTTGGAGTATTGTACAGCTGTCACACACTCAGTGTGATAACATCTTTAAACTGTGTCTATTTTTCAAAACAAGTTCCTACAAGCAGTAAATTGCTGGAGAATTTTTCATTAAGTACATCTTAACAACTTTGGACTCGCCCCAGGTCTTGTAGTCTGCTGATGCTGCTATTTATCTTTCAGGTTTTGATATCTTCTCTTGATCCAGCAACATGCAGGCATTTCAGGCTCCAATGATAAGTTTTACTTGATTTGTTTTTTGTTTTTGTTTTACTCTTGACTGATAAGGAGATAATCTGGCCACAATTAGCTGGCCAGATATTGTGGGGCAGGCAATGTTTAGGGAACCTCTTCTAACCCTTTCTTCATGTGAGGATAGACAGTGCTATCCTGAAAAGGGCTGCCCAATTACCCTGGATGCTGTTGGACATCTCTGCTGCCCCAGGTATGAAGATGAACAGCCAATGGTCCAAAAGCCACCCATGTGCAAGTTTGTGACTACAACTACCAGTGGTCAACTGCACCTGTTGCTTACACACCCACACCCCAGGACTCAATAAATTAGGTTTGGAACCGAGGTGAACTGCAGATGGGTTGTACATGAAGATGAATTGCACAACATAAATCTTTATATGATGGTGTTTTAAGTCAGCCACTGCACAGGAGCAGTTCCACTCTCTTGGCAGAAAAGAACTTAGTCCAGTGGCATGGACAACCATTGTGGATGGTGACCTCTCTGCTGCATTGGATGATCGTGACATCTAAATGTTTGTCATGTTCTTAGTTCTCCACAATACCTGCTGGGCCTGCTTTCTTGCTCGTTGGACTGTTGATCAGTCTCCTTGGCTCAATCTCCCAGGGTCAGGGTTTTCACATTGGGATAGACAAATCCCTTAATTTACCAAGAGCTGGAGTCCTGTCAGCTACTCTCACCTGATTTAGCCTATCTGTTGATATATTTTCTCATAGTGTGAATGCTGTGTATGTTATAGCTATTTGGAAACACAGGTGAGACCCGAGCACCAAGGGAGACCAAAGGTGGATGAGCAGCCCTAAAATGGCACGACAGGCCATTCCACATAATTAAATACAAGAAAAAGATTATTTCAATGAAAAGAAACTGAATTATATTAGATAGAGCAGAAATGATTGTGCAAATCAGATTAATAAAATTTAGTTTTTAAACTAATAAATTTAGAGATGCTTGCTCCAGCGCACACACCATGGCAAGCCAAAAGTCTAAAAAAATGCCATCTCAAGCAGCGTTGTCAAAGACCAGCCCCGAAACTGGCGCGGCAATGCAAAGCAGCTTGAAATATTTTAAAGCGGCTCATGCAGCTCCAAAAGCTGCAGCAGCAACAATAGCGCAATCCCAGCACTCTCATGGGTCAGCGGCTGTGCCAGAAGAACTGGGATAGCCAGCACATTCCCAATGGTCCCAGCCCAAGGGTTTTCAGGCCAGTGGTATTGCCAGAAGAACTGGATTGGCCAGCACGACCGATTACACGGAGCTAAGCTCCAGCAGTGGAAATGCAGGGCGAGAGCTCCAGCTGCTTCCGCAAACCTCCAATAGCCTAAAACACAAGGAAGAAACCTGTTCCCTAGAAGAAGTCCAAGAATGGTTTCACTGATGTTTTCCAGACTGTCCAAAATGTTTCTCTTGGGTAAGATTGAGTTGAAAACTGAGCCAGAGAAAGAGGCACTGGACGTGGCTTCAATTTATCTCTCAGTCTCTGGGCAGAAAGGACATTATTGAACCCATTCTTGGATCCTCCCACTATCACAATGGAGAAAAATTATTTCAATGAAAAGAAACTGAATTATATTAGACAGAGCAGAAATGATTGTGCAAATCAAATTAATAAAATTTAGTTTGTAAACTAATAAATTTAGAGATGCTTGCTCAAAAGCAAACTCACTGTAATTATCTTTTCAAATTCATTTTGGATTAAATAACAAAGAGCTTTGAAATGGATATATAAATGGCACTTAATACAGGTAATATTAAAATAGTAAATGCTTGATATACTTCATTATAATGAATTTTACTTGATATACTTCATTTTAATGAGTTCACACTCAATTGCAAAAGTTGTCTGTACACTATATGGTTCTGTGAATGTATTATATGCCATTTGCTATTTTAAATGAGTAAAATGATTAAAATCCCCATGCATAAAGTCTCATTCACATCTAACAGTTTTCTTCCGCATCATTAATTTGTAAACTCAAGGATTTATTGCTTGTATGTTCAACAATGCTTGCTGATTGTTTAAAAATTTGTGGCAATTTGTTCCTCTCTATATAGGTGGTTTCAGTAACCTACTACTACTGAACTCTAGGAGACAATTCTGCATATAACTAGTGATTAAACACCCCAAATTGCAAAACATTAAATTTTATTATCCATTTTTAATATGAAAAAATAATTTGACTCATAAAATCTTATTTTTTTCATGGATGCTCACACAGAAGTTGCTTGCTATTGGAAAAAGGGGAATTCTAATAATGAATAGCTAAACAAAACAGAAAATTGCATTATCTAAAACTCTAAAAAAATGAAGTGAAAAATATTTTAACCACATTTTTTTCAAATCTTATTCTTCCTATAACCCAGTGAACTGCATAGATGTCTTTTAAGTACTTATATTGTAGTTAAGGTTTTAATTCTAAAAAATTTCTAAACTCCATACTACTTGCAAATATAAATAGATTGTTAAAATGATTCTACCATACCAAATAAGAGAAAAAAATCCTTCCTTCCATATTTTTTTTTATAAAGTAGTGATTTTAGTTTGCTCCAAATGATTTAACTATGGAAGTCACTAATTTAAACTGACAGATAGGAAGTTTAATTAGATTAAAAGCAAAAATATTCTCAATGACTGAAAATCCCAATGAGTTATCAGATACAGGTACTCCTTCATTGCAACAAGTGGGACTGGGATTTTTATCATTAAGCAATATGGTCACAAAATGTGATGTCACGTGACCACAATGCTTAGCAACACTAATCCCAGCAGTCCCAGTTGTCTTCGTAAGTCCAGATATGTGAGCAGGTCTGCGGGAAGCAGAGGATTTTCCAAGTAAGCAGCTTGGGACTGCTGGAAAAGGAGAGACTCTGGGAGGTTCACCTCAGGCTGCACACAACTTCAGGGGGTACTACTGTGCAGTAGGAGTGAAGGGAGGCCCGGGAAAGAATATACTTCAGCTCAGGGGAGTCTTGACATAATGTAGCTTTGGGGCTGCAAGAAACCCCTGAACTGCAATGCATAGCCACAGTCATCAGTGGATTCCTCAGCCAGTCTAGCCTAGATGGTGCATGGCCATTGTGGCCCAGAAAGCACCAATCACTCAGGAAGTCCCAACAGTATGGGCTTGCTTCAGGAAGTTGCTTCAGGAAGCCCAAGCCACCTCAACCCAGTCACTTTGCTGCTCTGCACCTCAAGACCCCTGCCTCCCTGTGTGCAGTCAACTCAGTGACCTTCATTGTCTTCTTCATCCTGCCAATGAGGCACATCCAACCTGGCCCTTTGTGATACAGCTGCTGGCCATTTTCCAAATAGTGTATGGATTTGTCCAAATCACAAGCAGCCTTCTCATATGACTTTGGAAGGACTCAAAGCTTCATGAGAAGGTGGCACACAATCTGGGCAAGTTGCCAAGCACCCACATTTTGATCATGAGACCATGGGGATGTTGGCTAACTCATTCAACAAGAAAATTAAGATAAAAATTCATAAAAGAAATATGCAGAACTTGAACAGAAGCTCCCATAAAACATTAACGTATTGTATAGACAAAGAAATATATTCTTTATATATTTCTTTGTCTGTAGACAAAGATTTTGAGATATAGGTGATGGAGTGATGACTCCCAGAAGTATAAATCCTTATTATAAGAGGGACTAGACATAGTCTTTGTTTATGAACAGTTGCTCAACAACTTTCAAAGTTACAACAGCGTCGAATGAGGAGTTGCAGACTGGTTCTCAAAGTTATAGCCATTGCATCCTTGTTGAGTGCTTGGCAACTGGTTTGCACTTTCAATGGTCGAGGTATGCTGTGGACACACAGAGCCATGGTGGCGCAGTGGTTAGAATGTGGTACTGCAGGCTAACTCATTGCTCACTTCAGTAGTTCGATTCTGAATGGCTCAAGGTCGACTCAGTCTTCCATCCTTCCTTGGTTGGTAAAATGAGGACCCAGATTGTTGGGGTCAATATGCTGACTCTATAAACTGCTTAGATAGGGCTGTAAAACACTATGAAGTGGTATCAGACTTAGATACCACTTCATAGGGTTTTACAGCCCTCTCTAAGCAGTTTACAGAGTCAGCATAGTGACCCCAACAATTGCTATTGCTATAATCATAATTTGTTATCTTTCCTGCTGACTTCACACAAGCAAAATCAATGCGGAAGCAGTCAGGAAGTTGCATGTTATTCAAGTAAGTTGTTCCTCCTTCCACCACTTTTTTTTTCAAGGAGCTCTCAGGAGGCAGGGCGAGTGTGGGCCCAGGCCATAGCACCTACACTCTCCACCGGCTGCAGTTGCACTGCAGCACATACATCCTGCCCACCTGCACTCTGTGGAAGTCACCTGCCTGCCAGCCAGCTTGTGAATCATCTAATAAATGTTTGTTGGGCCCGGGATTTGCAACTTCCTGTCAGCTTCCCCATTGATTTGCTTGTTGGAAGCCATCAGGAAGTTGCAAGTCATGGTCATGTGAGGACTTAAGGACCTGTGATTCTCACTTAACAATGGCAGCCGGGATTACCATCACTAATTGATACAGTCCTGTGACATCACATTTTATGACCATATTATTTAGCAATGGAAATTCCAACCCCGATTGCCATTGTAACCTGAAGAATACCTGTAGATAATAAATTCTCCCTCTTACTTCAACCCTGAAGAGAGTACTTTTTCAATTGGAGATACCATTTCAAAATAAGTGCTCCTTTGGGATGACCCAGCAGCATAGCATTCAATGAAGTACCATAAAGTTATTTCATCCATCTCTTGAAACTTCACTCAACTAGGCAAGAAAAATATTTTAGAGCAATTTCTTCTCCTATGTCTTCAGTTCTGTCAATTTATTTGTTTACAGTCCAAGACCAGTCATGAAAAATATATCAAATACCAGAGAACAAACAAATGAATGCATACATAAATGCAGAAAGAGAGGGTGGCCAACCTGAAACAATAATGTATGGAGGCACCAAATGGCATATTTAAACCATAACTCTTGATAGAAATTTTGCAGCCTTTTTGGACATAACTGGAAATTGGTCACAAAAAAGACGAACTTTTTTATTTTTCACAATTAGAACAATGAGCTTTAGCAGTACATGTTATACAAGTTTACGCTACAGACACAACTGATTTTTGTAAAGGAGGCTGATAAATCTACCAATTCTCATCCTAATGGTTAGAACAAGAGTTGAGTCAGGGAGAAAATACCTTATGTGGATCATATGTTTTAAAAAAAAACTTTAAAGGATTGTCTAAGAGGAAATATATCTGTGATATATAATATAGATCATTTATATGGATATCATCCAAATATCATCCAAATCTCAGCAAAATACAAATGTGATTTTTAATGGACTAGAACTCAGGTCTTCTTCCAGAACAGAGGTCCTTTGTCTACAGGAGAAATTCTAATTTAGCTGGGACTTCCCTGCAGCTTCTGTTTGTACCCTGTTTCTCATGAACAAAACTGATAATAGGCTCCAAAACTGACAGATTGGACGTTGCTCACCTGAACGTCCTTTTTCGTAGCGCTGCATGTCAATTCATCTCCTGGGGCTTTCGCTGTCTGCTCGTGCTTGACTGAGCGTAGGGTTCCTTTAAGAGTTTAGGCCACGCCTCCCTTGTCCTTCAGGCTCCCAGTTTGTTTCGCGAAGAAGACCGCTGTGATCCTGGGTACCTAGTGAGACAACACAACAGTCCCCCTGGCCAAGCCAGGCAGCCAGAAGGGCGGGATGAATTGACATGCAGCGCTACGAAAAAGGACGTTCAGGTGAGCAACGTCCATTTTCCATAGCGCTGCCCAGTCAATTCATCTCCTGGGATATACCCAAGCTGTACATCAAGGGGTGGGAGGCTGACTGGCCCCTCCAAGCGTATCAGAACACACCCTCTGCAACACTCGCCGTCCAAAGGACGCTTCAGCTGACGCAAAACTGTCCAGCCTATAATGCCTGACAAATGGTGTCAAGGAGGTCCATGTGGCTGCTCTGCAGATGTCCATCACTGACGCTTGGGTGGACCAAGCTGCTGATGTTGCTGCACTCCTTGTGGAGTGAGCCCACACTGTACCTGGTACGGAACGTCCCCTGGAGCTGTACGCCAGTGAGATGCAGGCCCTGATCCAACCAGCCACCGTCCTGGATGAAACCTTAGTTCCCAGAGATGAAGGAAGAAATGACACAAGAAGTGCTTCTGTCTTGCGGAAGGAAGCCGTCCTCGCGATGTATCGACGTAAGGCCCTCCGCACGTCTAAAGTGTGCCAGTGAATCTCCAACCTGTGCTTAGGGGAGGGACAAAAATCTGGTAACACAATTTCTTGTTCCCTATGAAACCTGGAATTAATTTTAGGGATAAATGAAGGGTCTAATCGAAGGGTAACTGTGTTGGGTCTAAAGATACACAGGTCCTTGCGAACGGACAGTGCCGCCAGCTCGGAAACCCTCCTAGCCGATGTAATGGCCAGGAGGAAAGCCACTTTAAAGGAGAGGAACCTAAGACTGACTGACGCCAATGGCTCAAACGGTGGCATCGTAAGTGCTTGAAGCACAAGCGAAAGATCCCATGAGGGATATCTGTGAATCCTGGGAGGTCTCAGGTTAGTGGCACCCCTCAGGAACTCTTTAATCGATACATCATGTGTGAGTGGCGCTGAAGCCTCTCTAGACAAAACAGTCGATAACGCCGCCACCTGTCTCCTCAAGGTGGCTGGGGCCAATCCTTTATCGAAACCATCCTGCAAAAAAATGAGAATGTCAGTGACAGAGGCAGATGTGGGGTCTACATGGTGCAGACGGCACCAGGAACAAAAAGCTCGCCAGGACGCCTCATAGATCCTCGTGGTAGAGGGCCGCCGGGCGGCCTGTATGGTAGGAATGACCCTCCCTGGGACCTGTCTTTTCTTCAGGATTACCCTCTCAAGTGCCACACGGTTAGGTGTAGCCAAAGAGGGTCTGGATGCTGTATGTCCCCCTGGAGAAGCACGATCCGATGTTGAGGGATCTCCCAGGGAGGAGACACGGAGAGATCTACGAGGTCGGCGAACCAGGATCGTCTTGGCCAGTGGGGGGCCACCAATAGGAGATCCGCCCCTTCTGCCATCAACTTCCGAACTACCCTCGGGATGAGTGGGAGAGGGGGGAAGGCGTAAAGAAGGCCCCGCGGCCAGCGGCAGCACAAGGCGTTGCAGTCCACTGCCCCCTGGCACGGGAACCTGGAAATGAACCTTGGGAGCTGGGCATTCTCTGGCCGGGCGAAAAGGTCAACCACCGGTTGTCCGAACCTCCCCACAATGTCCTTGAACAAGTCTCTGTGGAGCATCCACTCCGACGGGTCTAATTGAGTCCGGCTGAGCCAGTCGGCTCGTGAGTTCGTGTCCCCTGAGATATGCTCCGCTCTCAACGAGAGGAGGTGAGTTTCTGCCCAAGTCATTAGGATGTTGGTCTCTAACAACAGAGGATGAGAGCGGGTGCCCCCTTCCCTGTTTATATGGGCCTTTGTGGCCATATTGTCGGTTAGAACTAAGACATGTTGGTTTGTCAACCTGTCCCGGAAGTGGGCAAGAGCCAGTCTGACCGCCCGAAGTTCGAGCAAGTTTATACTGGTCGCGGCCTCTGCCGCCGTCCACCGACCCTGAACCACGAGTTGATCTAAGTGAGCGCCCCATCCTACCAGGCTCGCGTCCGACGTTACCACAATCCTGTCCATTTCCTGAAACCAGCAACCCTTGTCGATGGCCGGAGTCCTCCACCATCGCAGGGATCTCCTCACCTGGACGGGTAGCAATGTTTTGGCGCTGGACGCACTGCGGCCGGACCTCTGAGCCGGTAGGAGGAACCACTGTAACTCCCGTGCGTGCCTGCGTGCCCACGGGATTACTGCAATACAAGATATAAATTTGCCTAGCAATTGCGATAGAGCGGCAAAGGTTACCTGTCATTGTAGCAGGATCTTGCGTGTCAATTGTCGGATGTCTTGCTTCCTTTCGGGTGACAGGAATACCTGACCCCTCACCGAGTCGATTAGAACGCCAAGATGAGCGATGCAGGTGGTCGGCTGAAGATGACTCTTCGCCCGATTGACGGAAAAGCCATGGAGAGCCAGGATGTCGCTCACCCTTTGGAGGTCGCGAAGAGCCTGTTGTTGTGACAGGGAAAGAAGCAAGACATCGTCCAAATAACAAAGAATGCGAACCGGAATTCGCCTGACCGAGGCAGCCACTACAGCCAAAAGTTTTGTAAATGTGCGTGGGGCCGACGACAGGCCAAACGGCATCGCCCGATATTGGTAGTGTCTGCCCGCATATGCAAATCTGAGGAACCTGCGGTGGTATGGATGCACAGGTACATGTAAGTACGCCTCCTGCAGGTCTAAAGACGTCATCCAGTCGCCTTTCCTGACGCATTGTAAGATAGTCTTGAGGGACTGCATCTTGAACTTCCGAAAGAGAAGAAATCTGTTGACAAATCTGAGGTTCAAGATGCCCCTCCAGCCCCCCGATGATTTTGGCACAAGAAAGAGGATTGAATAAACCCCCGTCTTTTCTTGTCCTGCAGGAACCGGCTCTATTGCCCCAATGTCCAGTAGATGTTGAATTTCTTTTGACATATGGAGACGTTTGTCCCGCTGAGAGGGAACGGGGCAAGAAACAAACCGGTTGGGGGGTCTGGCCCTGAACTCTAGGGAAAGACCCTCCCGCACAGTTTGAATGATCCAGTTCTCGTCCGTTGAGATCTCCCATTGATGCGCAAAGTGGTTGAGGCGGCCGCCAATGGGAGGATGAGATATCAAGTCATTTGCCTCGCTTGATCTGTCTGGGACCTGCTCCTCGGAAAGGTCTCCTAGGGGGGTTTTGGTATCTGCCCCTGTCCCTGAATGAAAGTCGATCAGAATACCTGTCTGAGGCCTGGTATTGAAACCTGTTGAAATATGACCCACTGGGTCCATTGTCAGCCCGAAAGGGCTGCCTTTGAGAATATGGAGAGAACCTACGGTCTGGCCTACGAAAGGACACCGGCAGCACCTTCCTTTTATCGCGGCCCTCCACTAAGATGGGGTCCAAGGCTGCCCCAAATAAGTCCTTGCCCTGATAAGGAGCCGTGGACAGCTTCCACTTGGATTTTAAATCGGCTCGCCACGACTTGAGCCACAGCAGGCGCCGGGATGAAATTGATGAACCCATGGCCCTAGCAGCAAATCGGGCGGCATCTAAGGACACATCCGCCGAGAACTCGGCCGCCGCGATCATCTTGTTGAGGTCCTGTTGGAGCCTCAAGTCCTCTGGGGGAATCCGCTCCCTAAGCTGCTTTAACCAAATTAAATTGGCTCTATCAAAAAAGGATGCTGAAGTGGCTGCCCTGACTGCCCAAGCTGCTGCCTGATGTGTCCTGCGGAAAGCCACCTCAGCTTTCCTGTCGTCCTGCTTAAGGACCTCTACTACATCACTGGACAAGACCGCTGAGGAAGTTAAGTTAACTACCGGGGGATCCACTGTGGGTAGGCCCAAGAGCCCCTCTAGCTTTGGGTCTACAGGGTAAGTCTTTTTGTCATGGCTAGAAGGGGCAGATGAAGCTGCTGGATGCTCCCACTGCTTCTTGACCAGCTCGGAAAATAACTCCGGACATGGAATAAAGTCATTATCTGGGGCTGGGACATCAAACAACTCATTGTGCGGAGCTTTAGAAGGTTGGTCCTGGGGAGGGGGGGCGGAACACATGTTCGTAGCCAACTTAGCTTTGCGTAGTAGCGTCTTGAAGACCGCAGGTCTGAAGAGTCTGGCAAAGGCTGGTTTCTCAGGTGGCAGCTCCTCATCATCCGAAAATTCTGGCTCCTCCAGGTCCCCCTCAGGCTGCCAGGACTCCTCACTTCCGACAGGTTCCTGATACAGGATTGGAGCATGTCGGGAAGAATGTTGGCTAGGATGCATCTGACAGGAAGGTGCAGCAGGAGGAGGCTGGATCTGTTGGGAGAAACCTGAGGCCAAGACCTGAGCTAAGGCATTAGTTAAAATCGTTTGGAAGTTAACATTTTGAGCCATTTCCTGCCCCTCTCCCCCTCTGAGACCAGCAGCAGTCGGGGTGAATGTGGCTTCTGGCATAGATCTACCCTTGGACTGGGCAGAGTGCACCACCCTCACAGAATCCTGGTGAGGTAAGGCAGAGTTGGCCTGATCCGGATCCTGGTCTTGATGAGCCAACACCTCCTCCTCTTCCGAGGTAGGAGAAGCAGGTGGTACAGCAGCTAGCATCTTCTTGGCCGCCCTGTCACATTGCTTTTCCAAAGCGAGATGCCTCCTCTGAGCATCTTTGTCAAGTGGCCCAGATTTGAGGCTTGCCACCCCCTGATCTTTGTGTGCTGCCTTAGATTTAGACTTTGAGCCTTTTTTGTATCTGGGAGGAGTCTGAGGTTGCTCAGGATCAGAAGAAAATTCCTGATCAGCCATAACAATTAGCCAGTCCTGGTCCAAGTATATTATAATAACAGGCAGATTAGCACCAATAACAGTATTTACAGTCAATCAGAAAATGAGAGAACTGGGAGAAGGCAATGGAAACAGTCACAGATAGAAAAGAAAAAAGGGGAAAAAACCCCTTTGTCAGTTCCACTGATCAATGTCAGAAAAGGAAACAGTAAAGGCTTGTGAATTTAGCCACACAACAAAAGGGAGAATCAAATTAACCTCCCAATAGTCCTCCAACCTTTGGTTGTCCAGGCAGCAAGTCCAGAAGGCACAGGAGGGAAAGCGGCCAGGATAGACTTTCCCCTCACACCGCCACAGGCCGTTGGAACCGTTGCAGAAAAGGCGGGAAAAAATGGCGCCAAACTCTTCGCGCTCCCTCGCTCACTGTAGGCGAGATCGCAGTGCTGCCAGAAGCCCCCAGACACCAATTTGGCTGGGAAAGCTTTCTAAATGCTGGAATATGCCAGCCAGCAAGACAAACCTTCGGAGTTTGACTCCTAAACGGAGCAGGCACTCCGGAGCCGCCCTGACTAAATGGAGCCTCAAAATGGCGCCCGGAGCTCTCTCGGCAATTCGGAGGCCCTCGGTGCGCCGGCGGCTAAGTTTTGGCACCCCCTTGGGGTTGGGAGAGCTGCCCAGCCGGGTCAGCTCAGAATTAAGGACAGGTGAGTCTGGAGCCCCAGAGCACTCACCTATCCCAAACGGCAGGAAGCAGCTGCAGCCGCAACTGCTCCTCCAAGTTCTTCAGCTCCTCTAATGACTCACACACACACAGAGCTAAGAAAATAAGAAAACCTATGAACTAACTACCAAACACCTAACTAACCACTAAAAGGCTAGCTAAAGCAAGTAACTGCAGCGCAGAGGGAATCAGTCCTCACAGCAAGACTGAGCGAAATAAACTGGGAGCCTGAAGGACAAGGGAGGCGTGGCCTAAACTCTTAAAGGAACACTACGTTCAGTCAAGCACGAGCAGACAGCGAAAGCCCCAGGAGATGAATTGACTGGGCAGCGCTATGGAAAAGATTTCATTCAGTGGGTTCATGTAGTTGTTAAACAGAAGATGATTACCAAGCTTTGAGTCACTCTACAAATAAAGGATTGGGGGCACAACCTCTCTTCTCCTGTTAACACCAATGGAGCCAACCATTAAGGAAGAGAACCACTGTGAAATACCCATGCATTTGTAAGCATCCACCCATCCTGCCCTAAAGGCCCCCACCTGACTAAGAATCATTCTGACCCCAAGGCAACAGAACAAATGAGCAAAAGCAAGCAAGCAAACAAACATACAAGCCTTCAAATTAATTTCAGGCACCATCTTATTAAGAAACTTTAGTGTTCAATTAATAAGCATCCAACAAATGTACTCTGAATTAAAATGCATAGAAGTTAATGTTTTATAACTTTGCCAGTCATTGTAACAAAATCAATAAATCAGTAACAGTCTCTGATAGTTTGAATGTTGTCCAGGAATTTGCAAAACTTTTGACCAGAATATTTCAACATACCACCATGTCAGTAAGCATATTTCCCATTTGGAAATAGTGCAAAGTATTGGAAGTTAGGCACATTGACAAAACAATTTCTGATTGCCACCTAATATATGCATATTCTCCATCACAACAATATACTGAATTCACATTAATCCCCAAAGCAGTACTATATTTTTATTAGCTTCAATAAACTTTCTTACTCCACTGACTAAAGAGCAAGATTAAACCTGAGGTTTCCTTCCAACAACACTAAAGGCACTCGGACACCAACTGTCAAGACAGATATAAAAATAAATATGCATGACTTGAAATTGAAAGAGGCTGGTAGGGACCCAGAGGCTTGTCTCTAAATTTACAAGGCACATTTTATCCATGTACCCTACCCTACAACGACTCTTATTTGTAAGCATAAGCATCTCTTCAATGGAGCAATTTTTAAGCAAGGTAGCCTTTTACAATTTGTTCATTGTAAAACAAACAAAGCATTAATTCTCCCTAATGCTTATCAGAAAACATCTTTAAAATTAGCAAAAAGAAAAGGACTTTAAGAGATTTGAAATGGGCTGTTAAATGAAAAACAAACCTATTAAGCAAAGAACTTGGAATAGAAAGGATTTTATAAGAGAAAAAAACCCCATGTTTTTGTATATTTATATGAGCAAACAAGATATCACCGATGTGACTGTTGGGAAATCAGAGATTTTCAAACATAGTGCAGACAAATCTCCCCCCAATCCATTCTTTTAAAAACTTTTGCTGGTAAAAGAGTGAGCTTTCTCCTGCAAACTTCCCATAAGCAAAGAGTGGGAAGGGTGCCAAGGAGCATAGCAGCGACAACAATCATATCAATTCCTTTTGGGTACCCCATTGCTTTGTGGGAAGCTGTCAGGGAATGTTGAAAATGAGGATCATGTGACCGTGGCTGACTGCGGCAGCTTGGTGGCGATGCCGAACAGCAGCAAAAAAAAAAAAAATGTGCTGAAGCAGCAAGAAATAAAAATTAAAAAAACCAAATTTCATTGCCTTGGGAATAATGGGCCCTGGCATTTCATAAGACAGCTCATCTGAGATATCTTTGTTGAGAAAGTTTCATCCTATGATGTAGCATTTTTGCCCAACTGATGGTTACAAAGTACCAAATAGACAGATATAGAGATAGGGGTGTGTGTGTGTGTGTGTGTGTGTGAGAGAGAGAGAGAGAGAGAGAGAGAGTGAGTGTGTGTGTGTGTGTGTGTGAGTGTGTGTGCGCACGTGTGCACACACGTGCTCATTTCAAAGCCTTATTCCTGCAAATACAGGTGAAACTCGAAAAATTAGATTATCGTGCAAAAGTTCATTTATTTCAGTAATGCAACTTAAAAGGTGAAACTAATATATGAGATAGACTCATTACATGCAAAGCGAAATAGTTCAAGCCTTGATTTGTCATCATTTTGATGATTATGACTTACAGCTCATGAAAACCCCAAATTCACAATCTCAGAAAATTAGAACATTATATGAAATCAATAAAACAAGGATTGTACATAGAATAATATCGGACCTCTGAAAAGTATAAGCATGCATATGTACTGAGTACTTGGTTTGGGCCCCTTTTGCATCAATTACTGCCTCAATGTGGCATGGCATGGATGCTATCAGCCTGTGGCACTGCTGAGGTGTTATGGAAGACCAGGATGCTTCAATAGTGGCCTTCAGTTCTGCATTGTTTGGTCTCATGTCTCTCATCTTTCTCCTGGCAATGCCCCATAGATTCTCTATGGGGTTCAGGTCAGGCGAGTTTGCTGGTCAATCAAGCACAGTAATCCCATGGTCACTGAACCAGGTTTTGGTACTTTTGGCAGTGTGGGCAGGTGCAAAGTCCTGCTGGAAAATGAAGTCAGCATCCCCATAAAGCTCATCTGTGGAAGGAAGCATGACGTGCTCCAAAATCTCCTGGTAGACGGCTGCGTTGACCCTGGACTTAATGAATCACAGTGGACCAACACCAGCAGATCACATGGCTCCCCAAATCAACACAGCCTTGTGGAAACTTCACACTGGACTTCAAGCATCCTGCAGTGTGTGCCTCTCCATTCTTCCCCCAGACTCTGGGTCCTTGGTTTCCAAATGAGATGCAAAAGTTGCTCTCATCAGAAAAGAGGACTTTGGACCAGACCAGTTCTTTTTGTCTTTGGCCCAGGTAAGACGCTTCTGACGTAGTTTGTTGTTCAGGAGCGGCTTGACAAGAGGAATACGACATTTGAAGCCCATGTCCAGGATCCATCTATGTGTGGTGGCTCTTGATGCACTGACTCCAGTGCATCATTCACACTCCTTGTGAAAGTCCCCAACACTTTTGAATGGCCTTTCCTCTCCAGGCTGCGGTCATCCCTGCTGCTTGTGCACCTTTTTCTTCCACACTTTTCCCTTTCACATAACTTTCTATTAATGTGCCTTGATACAGCACTTTGGGAACATCCAACTTCTTTTGCAATTACCTTTTGAGGCTTTCCCTCCTTATGGAGGGTGTCAATGATGTTTTTCTGCACAACTGTCAGGTCAGCAGTCTTTCCCATTATTGTGATTCCTACTGAACCAGACTGAGAGACCATTTAAAGGCTCAGGAACCCTTTGTAGGTGTTATGGTTTAATTAGCTGATTAGAGTGAGCCTAGAATATTGAACCCTTTCACAATATTCTAATTTTCTGAGATTGTGAATTTGGGGTTTTCATGAGCTGTAAGCCATAATCACAAAATTATGACAAATCAAGGCTTGAACTATCTCGCTTTGCATGTAATGAGTCTATCTCATATACTAGTTCACCTTTTAAGTTGCATTACTGAAATAAATAAACTTTTGCACAATATTCTAATTTTTCAAGTTTCACCTGTATATGTAGCCCTTATATAAATTGCTGTAAGAAATATAAAGAAATAATTTCTAAAGCCTTAGTGGCATTGCCTTCTGAGTTAAGAACATGGTGAACAAAGTTAAATGCTGGGGTTTTTTATTTTCTTTTTCTTAAATATAGAAAAATTAACATTAATGGAAATATCAAATGAAAATATATGCATTTAATAGATATAATATTTACTTTAATATATGCAATATCTCTCCAGAATAGCATAGTGTAAAAGTGGATGTTTTCTTTTTCATCATATCTGATTTTTATCAGTTTTTAAATAAGGAAACCTACATTTATAGAACTTTCATAGCATAGTTAGGTGTTTCTCCTAACATACAGTAGTATATTTTCAAATTGTAAAACAACAGGATGTGGCATTTTTAATTTAGCTATTAAGACAGTACTAAAATAAACTTAAAACGATATATATTATTCTGATATTTATTTATTTAGATGCCCATCTCACTGAGGTGACTCTAGACAGTGTACACAATTTATAACATAAAGGACAAACCCCTATTATATTGTAGGAAGTCCCCCCCCAATTAAAATGTTTATTCTTAATATTAAAAACAGGCAGGATAGAATATTTCCCGTAAAGGAGAAAAGGTGAAAAAATCTTAACAAAGGCAGAAAGCAGCCCCAGTTTTCCTGTCATAGGAAAACGGCCTCAGGCAGAAGCTTGAAAAGGAATGGAGATTTTGTATCCATTCAGAAAGACTGGGCCAATCTATTCATCAGCAAAGAGACTCCAAATAAGCAACACAATTAGACAAGCCAAAACTGACAAGATTAGCTCAGACTAGGATTTGCATTTTCCCTTTTGCTTGTAGAGCCAGCCATGACCCCTACATGACCCTATAGGGGGCTGGCAACAGCCATTAAAATATTAAAGGGCACATTCTTACACAGGAACAGGTATCTCAATCACAAAGCCCCAAAGAATGTATAAAAACCCACCTACTCTCAACCTCATTTTAGTCAGTCACCCCAGAAACTTCTGTCACTGAGATTTCTGGCAACCAAATAAACAAAGACTTCCTTTCCTGCAGCCTGCCTCCATTTTATCTCCAGTGTCTGTTTCCCGGCTTAGAACATATACCATATTTTTTTGGACTATAAGTTGCACCTGACTATAAGACACACCTAAATTTAGAAGAGGAAAACAACAACAAAAAGTTTTTGGGGCTTTTTTTGGCCTGTTTTTGAGGCTTTTTTGGGCCATTTTTGAGGGTTTGGGGAGCCATTTTTGAGGCTTTTTTGTCCCGTTTTTCTGGAAAAAAAACAGGCCAAAAAAAAAAAGCCCCAAAACTGGCCAAAAAAGCCCCCAAAATGGGCCATAAAAGCCTTGAAAACAAGCCGAAAAATGTCTTGAAAATGGGTCAAAAAAGGCTGAAAAAGGCTGAAAAAAGGCTTGAAAACAGGGCATGTGGAGGCAAAAAAATGGCTGGTGGGTGGGTGGGGCTTTGGCAATATTCGGTCTATAAGACGCACAGACATTTTTGCCCCCTTTTGGGAGACAAAAAATGTGTCTTAGAGTCCGAAAATAGGGTACCTGATGCCACCCTCCACGCACTAAAATTACTGAAACAATAACTAAACCACCTGCTAACAAAGCTCACTTAACTTTGGAACCCAAAAGTCTATGAGAACACCCAGTCTTTAACTTCTTAAGAAAGGGCAACAGGGTCAGGCCCATCTAGATTTCAAGGGATGTACTGTTCCACAGGACTAGGACGTAACACCAAATGCTGTAGAGTATCAGGATGATGACTTTTAGGAAAATAGTCAGGAATCATTACTGTAGACAGTATAATCCAAGAGGCCTAAAACATTTTTTAAGTCTTGGGAAACAAATTACCATTCAGAAGAATAAGAAGGCTCCTCCTTGCTTTACTGGGAAGGAAGAAATGCCAAGCACAATCAGACTTGTAAGATACCTTTATTATCTCAATAAAATACTGTTTATCCTAGTCTTCCTGTGGAGATTGTTTCTTGATCTGGTCTACCCTTAAAGGTTGACATTATGGTTGAGCTAATATTGAAACCAAAAGCTACTACTGCCTGAAGATATGTACATTCTCACTGAGCCTTGGTGGTATAGTGATTAGAGTGCAGTACTGCAGGCTACTTCTACTGATTGCTGGCAATTTGGCAGTTCAAATCCCACCAGGCTAAAGGTTGACTCAATCTTCCATCCTTCTGAGGTGGGTAAAATAAGGACCCAAATTTTTGCGGGCAATATGCTAACCCTGTAAACCGCTTAGAGAGGGCTGTAAAGCACTGTGAAGTGGTATATAAATATAAGTCTAAGTGCTATTGCTATATTCTCCAAGCGTATTTTTTAAATAATTCTTTCACTTTCTCACTTTCCAGTATTTTCCCATATATTTCAGTATGTATTTAAAACTACATTGTTGCTTATTGTTAACATCGATTTATTTCAATGTTTATAATATATAAATATATGGATGAGGGAAAAGATTCATGACCATTTTGTTTTTCCAGCACAAAAAACAATACACACAGAAACAAATCTGTTCAGCACCTGAATATATCTCATGTTTAACTCTGACGACTGAAGTAAAGAAATCTAGGTTAATTTTCTTTCCCTCCCACAAACCTATTCTCAACTGTGACATGCAGAAGGACAAAGAAGCTTGCATTAAAGCAACAGTAGAGGAGAAAGAATTTGGTTCTTTTCTTTAAAAAGTTCTTGTGTGAATCCAGCAGCTGAGCTCTGAGGTAATAAAGCCTTGATACCTAAACTTCAAATTAGACTCATGTACTGTAGAAGCAGAAGCTCTTGGTTTATACGCAAGCATGCCAGCCTGTGTGACCCAAAGATAAAGTGTTATATGACAGGTTCAGAGACTAAAGTGATTTCTTTGGAATATCTGTGAAGTGGATTTTTCTCTTCCCTTTGCTGAAGAAGAGGATTTATTATATAAAAATAACTACTTAGTTCCAAATAAAATTGAGGACACAGAATTATAGGGATGGGAGGGACTTTTGAGATCTTCTAATCCCTTGCTCAGTGCAGGAATCCTCAAACTGTGCCATTATATAGTTGTCCAATATTTTTTTGAAAATTTCCATTGATGGAGCAGTTATGACTATAGGACACAGGTTGCTCAACTGCCTAATAGCTCTCACAGTCAGGAAATTCCTCCTTATTTCAAGTTTGGTTCTCTCACTAAAAAGCTTCCACTGGTTCTTGTCTTACCTTTTGGTGCTCTGCAATCTCTGCCGTTTGACATTATTTATGCATTGGAAGACTGCTATCATGTCTCCCCTTAGCCTTTCTTCTTTGGGCTAAACATGGTAAGTTCTTTTAACCATTTTTTGTAGAATTTAGTCTGTAAACTTCTTGCCATCTTTGTTGGTTTTTTCTGCATTCTTTCCACTTCCTCAGTAATTTTACTGTTTGTTACAACCAGAACTGGGCACAATATTCTAGATGTGGTCTGACCACTGCAGAAGGTAGAGTAGTAGTATCACTTCCTGTGATCTTGACACTGTATTTCTAATGATGCAGCCCAAAACAGCATTGGCTCTTTTGACAGTTTCAGCACTCATGCTTCATGCTTAATCAAGAGAACACCAGGACACCCAGATCTTTCCAGGTGGTCAGAGGTCATTGAAGGGGCACCCACCCCAGCCGGGGTAGTGACATCCACATATTGGGACCCCTCCACATCGATCAGAGACCCAGGACCAGGTCCTTCGTTGGAGCTCAAGTTGAACCCCTTTCTGAATGGCATCCTGTATGAAGGCTGCCAATTTGGGGGTTATGGAAGGAGCAGACCATGCTTCTCCGGCTACCTCAGCTGGGGGTGGTGGTGGTGGAGTTGGAATGGGGTTTTGGGGGGATGCCGCCGTTGGTGGAGGAGTGGTGGAGGGGGGACCAAAAAGGGTTTCATGGACATCAGGCTGCAAGGCAGGCTCATTGAGATCCCCATCGGGAGATAACTGGGAAAAGGGGGACTCTGAAGTGCCCTTAATCCCCAAAGGAGTAGAGGTAGGAGGTGGGGGGCAGAAGGAGGTATGGGAGGAGTCCCAGTGCCGGAGTGGGAAGGAATCTCCCTCAAGGATGCCTCCCTGAGTGCCTTTTGTATCAAGCGCTTGATAGCCTCATGTAACCGGAGCTCTTTTTTAGCCTTGGCAGCTGAGGCTTTAGCCTCTTTAGAAGAATGGGCCCCTTGGGCTTCTTAGCGGGGGCCGTGGAAGAGGGCCCTGGGGAGGCATTGTCCTGAGCTGCTCTTTTTGAGGGCTTGGTCTGACGGGCAGCCATCTTGAAATATCAAGTGCCTAAGAAAGGAGGTTGAGCGCCAGGGAGATGTAATGGCGGCTCGCTCGGCGGTTATTCAAAATGGCGGCCAAAGCCTCGTGGATGCCGCAAAATGGCGACTGAAGCCCCGAGTAAAGAGAGGCTGGCAACGGGAACCCGGATAAGGGGAGCCAGCAAGGGCCAACAAATTCCCACCGCCTTGCCTGAAAGGAGCGATGTCCCCCGGAGATCTCTGTCGCGGTCTGAATCCTGGCGCCCGGTAGGAAGGAGGCGTGTGCGGAAAACCCAGAAAATGCCTGTGAGTGTTCTGCCGTTTAGCAAGAACGCAGCTGCTGCGTAGCTATGCGGCGAAGGTCAGCTATGGCATGACCAGCCAGCAGTTAGAAAGAGCCTGGGAGGCAATCCGAGGTGAAAAGCAGCTTCAGCTGTTGAAATAGCTGCCGGAAAGAGGCGTGGGGCAGCGGCAAGCCGCGGAGCTGTGTGGAGATCGCGGCAAACTGCACTCAGCCAAAGGAAGGGAGCCTACGACCAGACAGGCTGGGAGGCTCCCGCAGCGGGTTCGGGCGTGAGCCCTTCACACTGCCTGAGGGAAGAGGCTCGACCAGAGGGAGCTCTCAATCCCCTTGACCGCAGTGCAGTCTCAACGGTATCAGGCACGAAGCCCTTCTTGCTGGGGATCTGCTGTGGATGTATTCAGCAGATTCAAACAGTTTGGAGGGAAAGGACCAAAACCAAGTTGTTTTGTTAGCAATTTAAGGCAGGATAGGCTCAGTGGAGCATCTGATCCAGATCAGATTGAGTCTGAAAGCTGGGAAGCAACAACAGGAGGAGGAGCTTCTCAACTGTCAGACTCAATCTGGCTGGATCAGAGGCATTAACCCATACCTGACCACTGGCCCCTCGCTCACTTAGAACACCAGGACACCCAGATCTTTCCCATAAGTACTACTGCTAAGCCAGGTATCACCTATCTTGTACATGTACAATTGATTTTCCTGTTCAAGAACATAACTCTATGTTTTCCAAAACTGAACATTTTATTAGATAGAACCCAATGTTCAAGCTTATCAAAATATTTTTGAATTTCTATCATTTGCAAATTTTATGAGAATCTCTTCTCTTCCACTCATTTAAGAAGATGAAAATTAAAATTCTGTTTATTTGGTCAATGACCAGCAAACATTCAAATTTAAAAATTTAAAAGAACTACAACTCCAAAGATAAAATACTAACATAATAAGGGCAAAATAATATATAAAATGTGAAATATACTACTATAATGTGCATTAATTGCCTGTTCAAGCAGAAGTCTAAAATATTAGAATCTATGAAGTAAAATACACATCATCTAAACACAAGATAGTATGTATTAAATTTAAAGTGATAAACAAAACAAATGATTATTTCTGTAGTTAATTATGCCTTATTTTCATCGCAGGTAATACAATTTATTTATTGCACAAGTGATAAAGGACTTCAAATCTTCACATAGAAATTATCTGGCCTTCCTGGAAATGTAGATAGATAAAAAGACCTCTGTACATACCGGTATATAAGAATATTTCTGGTAAATTTACAGTGTAAAATTCAATCTCCTTGTCGCCACATGGGTAGTACCACTTGGTTAATTAGTCTTTGGAGTATCTAACTTGTAGCAGTGCAGATGGTAAGATGTTATGTCTGACTTTGAAAAAAAAATCAGATTATCTTACTGGTTCCCCAGTGTCCTTATTTATCCAATTTCTGCCATATTGGGATAACTTATTAATTTCAGCCTGAAATTCAGTATCCTTTATTCTTTGGATGAACAGTTGTTTCATCATATTCTGAAAAAATTAGAAATAGTACAGAAAGATCATATAATGCCAATTCCTGCTCTATAGCCCATTTTCAGGGAAAATGAAAACCTAAACCATAGGGATCAGTCTGACTGGCAAGAATTGAATTTGGAGCCAGTAGTTTATCAAAATCCACCAGGCACCTACCTGTATTGCAGACTTTGTTGTCTCAAACATTAACATTTGCTGTTCCATACAGGGAAGATTGATCTCAAATATTTTGGAGAAATTTTGAAAACAGTGCATCCTTCTTTGCATAAATTCCTACTTGTGCACCATAAAGGATTTGGATTTATGAAGGTGAATACCTGCTTATGTCTTTCAAATCTTATTTACTACAGTACATATTTATTATATTGCTGTTTATTGTTTTCTATGGTTTTACTATGCTAATATCTATGGTTTACAAAAGTTTTAGAAATTTCTATAAACTCTTTGCCGCACTTCTCCCTTTTTTTTATAGACAGGCTTGAATTGCTCATTTCTACCTTGTTATCAGGGTATGAATAGTCCACTGTCCCAGCTTTGGAAGGCAGAGAAACAAGTTCTTTTCATCTCAACGTAAGGCATAGTTATCCTTTAGCATATCCGCGGTTTGGCTGCCTTGTTTGTTGATTGATGTTTTTCAGACTTTTCAGCCAGATGTCTAACCTGGGTTGCTTCCTGCTGGGACTGCTAGTTGTTGGCACTGCTGCAAACTTTGGCATGGTTGCTAGCTCTGCCTCTCTGCTCACATTTCATGGCTGCTTGAATTTATAAATCAACTCCTGCTTCCTCTGTGGATCCAGCTGCCCATTGTACGTACACTCACTCACTCATTCACTCACTCACTCACTAAGCCAGCTTTGTCTGGAATATCTTTTTGGTTAGCTCAGGTTTCCACTTTGGTGTAATGGTTAAGGTATCAGGATAGAAACCAGAGAAATGGTAAGTTTGAGGCTGCCTTGGGCATGAAGCAAGCTGGCTGACCTTGGGGCAGTCATTTTTCTTACCTCTAGGAAGAAAGAACTGCCAAGTCACTTCTGAAAAGTGTTGCCAAAAAAAGGGCATGGGGACAGTTGCTGGGAGTATATTTAATATGCTATTATACAAGTTTTTATAACTGAACTACATATGCAATATTTTAATATGTCACTATTACATGTATTTACAACTTATATACTTATATTGTGGGGCATAAATTTGTACTTAATCTGGGAACAGTCACACAAAACCTTTTGCAGGTGTTGGGCGTGGAAGACCAGGCTGCAGTGGTCCTAAGGAAGTGGGTATGGGGCGCATGGGGCAGCTCTACCCCCACCCTCGCTTGATTTTTATGCATGTGCCTCACCCCACCTTGTACAACCAGACAGTAGGCGTGGCTTAACTAGGGCTTATTTTTGGGTAGGGCTTATATTAGGCACAGGCATGAAAATCAGGCTAGGGCTTGTTTTCGGGGTACGTCGTATTTTTGGGAAAACACAGTGTGTATGTGTGTATAAATACACAAATATTGAAAATAAAGCATCACATTCATAATATTACTACCAAATTAGGGAAGAATTCTCCATAGTAATTGACGAAGTCCAGAAAATGCTGGTTGTCTTTCATATTTCTAGGTGCCTGCCCGGAGAGTATGAATTGTACTTTTGCAGGATACATTTGTATTCCTACTGAAAAGTCTTGTACTCTAATAGTCCAACTGGGGAAGATCAAACACATATCTGGCCACTAATCAAAGTGATTGTATATGAAAAGTAGTTCCAAAACATTTCTGCTGTTAGTCTCATGCAAAGATGGGTCTTCTGAGAAAAAATAAATAGTATATCACCAATGCACTACCTATTTTTTTCAAAATATTAGAAAATATTTGATTTATGAATCTAGAGAAGACCTTGACATAATTAGTCAATAAAAAAAAACCCCAATACTGTGTATTTAAATTTGCCATTCCTGAAATCAATGGCTGTTAAATACTTGCGGCCTTCTTTCATTTTGACCAAATTGAGAGTGCTCAATCCAACCAGTGAAAATGCTTGCCAGTACTTTCAATAAGAATGATGTGTAATGAACCTTAATTAGTACAGCATATAGTTTATACAGTAGTTATGCATGGTTCTCAAAGAATGATCTTTTGGGGGGATGAAAATTGGTGCAAACATAAGGATTGAGAAAGGTACATAAAATCTTCTTTCAGACTATTGTCCAGAAACTCCTCCAACATGGCTAATTCTCAAGGAGACATAGACTACAGTCAGTCCTTGACTTATGACTACAACTGAGCCCAAAATTTATGTTGATAAGCAAAACATTTCTTAAGTGAGTTTTGCACTATTTTATAACTGTGGCTGTGGTTTCCGTCATCCCGATATAGTCAGTTGGCACCATCACTGACTATTGGGGGCGAGTCATTGGCCCCCACAGAGAGGGCTCGCAACTTAGGTGTCCTCCTGGACTCACAGCTGTCCTTAGAAGAACATCTGATAGTTGTGGCCAGGAGAGCTTTTTATCAGGTTCGCCTGATACGCCAGCTGCGTCCCTTTCTGGATCGGGATTCGTTAATGACAGTTACTCATGCCCTCGTCTCTTCCCGCATGGACTACTGCAATGCTCTCTACATGGGGCTCCCCCTGAGGAGCAGCCGGAGGCTTCAGTTGGTCCAGAATGCGGCCGCGCGGGTTGTTATGGGAGCGACATGGCATTCCCATGTGGCTCCCCTGCTATGCGAGCTACACTGGCTCCCTGTGGTCTTCCAGGTGTGCTTCAAGGTTTCGGTTACCATCTTTAAAGCGCTCCATGGCTTAGGACCGGGATACCTACGAGACCGCCTTCTGTCACCAATAACCTCCCACAGACCAGTACGCTCCCATAGAGAGGGACTTCTCAGGGTACCGTCGGTCAAACAGTGTCGGCTGGCGGCCCCCAGGGGGAGAGCCTTCTCTGTGGGAACACCTACCATCTGGAATGAGCTGCCCTCAGAGATTCGGATAATCTCGGATCTTCGTACATTCTGCCGTGCCCTCAAAACATTTCTTTTCAAGCAGGCCGGCCTGACTTAACCTCGTCTAAAAACTACTTTAAATTTTATATTCTGAATCTGCCCCAGAAACTTGAAATGATCTAATTCAATACTATATCCGAACCTAACTATTTAATTATATTTTAAATCGGTTTTTTCAATTCCTATATTACATGTATATTTCATTCAACTGTACACCGCCTTGAGTCCTTCGGGAGTAGGGCGGTATATAAATTTAATAAATAAATAAATAAATAAATAAATAAATAAATAACCTTTCTTGTCATAGTTGTCAAATGAATCATTGTAGCTGTTAAGTTAGTAACACTGTTGTTAAGTGAATTGGGCTTCCCCATCGACTTTGCTTGTGAGAAGGTCACAAAAGATGATCATATGACCCTGGGACATAAATATGAACCAGTTGTCAAGCATTTGAATTTTGATCATGTGACCATGCGGATGCTCTGTGAAAAGCGGTCACAAGTAACTTTTTTCAGTGTCATTGTAACTTTGAACGATCACTAAATGAAGGGCTGTAGGTTGAAGACTACCTATATTGTCTCTTATCTGGAATCCAAGCTACTTGCTTCAAGTTTGATGATCCAATTACATATCCAATGAGAAGGTAAGGTAGTTGCTTTCATCTTCCTCCAAAACATCAGCAAAGCCTGCAAACTTTGCTTTCAGGAAAGGGGATTCAGAGAGCTGTCCCAGTTAAGAAGAATAGGAATAGAAAGCCAGACAGAGACAAATGATGATGTTACATTTTTAAGATGGGACAGAAATAATTTTTTGTTCTTAGTGGACATCTAGGTTATGAATTGTAGCTGATCAATACTGTAAGTATAAAAGAGTGGAGAATTGTATTTCTGTTTCTCAAGTTTTTCAAAGAATAACAAGGATAATAAAATGCACTTGCTTGTTGTTGCACATTTGAGTAGTGGGCTCCTCTTGCAAACTTTTGGGAGAGGACTTTTTAAAGTTTTCTGAAGATGAGATTTTGGAGCAATTTGGGAACTTGCTTGCTATGTGGCCTACAGTTTCATAGGTGTGGCACTTTATAAATGACTCAGAGTTCTATACTTCAGCAGGTAAGTCTGGGCTAGCTGTCATGGGACTCCACAGTAGAAAAAGACTGAGGTCTTCCTTTTTCAAAATATGGGCGGCAGATGATTAGATAGGCCAAAAGGATGATCAGGCAGCCAAAAGGAGGGAAATGGGCCATACAGTGGACTCCCTCCTCTCCTTACAACAGAAGCATCAGGGTTACTATTCTGACAGGAAATTTCCTTGGCTGGTTTATAGCAATAGCACTTAGACTTATATACCGCTTTACAATGCTTTACAGCCCTCTGTTCTGACCTAGGCTTCCTTAACAAGCAGGAGGCAGGAATTGGTCCCGGCAAAACCTCTTTTATTTACACAACCGTGAATTACATTCATTCACAGTCAGCAAGGTTTGACCAAACAATTTTACAAAGGAATATTTCTCAACACACCTTATCTCATTTGCCAAGCTGCCACGTAACTTGTTTCAAACCGCAGCACAAGGCAAAACCCAGCACAGAGTCTCTCAGAGTCACAGAATGAACAAATTGTTTCCTGCAAAAGCCCACTCCCTGTTCACTCCTCTTTTATTTCCTATGGGAGGGGCCAATTACCTCCAAGGTGTGACTTTACTCCCAAGTCAACCCTGCTTTCTGAGTTGTTCTTGTCTTCTGGCAGCTCTGCGCATGCTATCTAACTCTCTCTCTGCCTCTGATGCAGAGCCTTCGTCCAAGCTTTCCCCAGCCCCCAGGACTGGCCCAAGTTCCTCTCCACCCTCCTCACTGTTCGACTCTGCTGTCTGTTTTGCTGGCTGCTGGCAGGCGACAACACCCCCTCTAAGCGGTTTACAGAGTCAGCATATTACCGCCAACAATTTGGGTCTTCATTTTACCCACCTCAGGAGGATGGAAGGCTGAGTCAACCTTGAACCTTATAACCACTAAATTCAAATCAGAGGAAGAATGCTTGTTCTACTGCCTGGGAGAATAAAGGTTTGTAATGTGAAAGTTATGTGAAACACTCTGTTTTGAGCTAGATGATGGTCAGGGGATAGACTCAATTCAGTTTTAAGTAACCAGTACTAACAGGTACTCAGGTCTGGCAATGGTTATCCCACAGTATGTCTTCTGCCTACCTATCAGCATCCCAAGCAAGAAAGTTTCTCTAGCACAGGTAATGTAGTCACATGCTATTGGTCACATCTGAGTGCTAACTTGATAGAACAATTTATTCTCACAACCTCACTGCCACACAAACATACATGCCCTGTAATATTGTTGGTCTTCAGTTCCTGAATGTTTAACTTCAAGTGTATTAGAAAAGTAGACAGTAATTTTGGTTGGTTAGTTCTTGGAATATTTGACTATTACACTGTTCACCCTTGCAGAGCCTCTTGCACCCTTTTCTATGGATTTGGTAACTTTAGCATCTATTTTAAAATGTAAAAAAACCCCTCTATTGTGGTAGACCTGCTAAACTTACAAGTGAATGTTATTAACAGAACTCTTATGCACTGTTGTAAAACAGAGGTGTTTAAACAAGGCCAGATAAGAATGCTATTAGCAGACTCCTGTACTAGGCAAAGAGTTAGATTAAATGATCTCTCTTCTTCTCTTCTGTGATGTTGTTAGTGATGCAGAAACATGTTTGAAGTTTTTGATTTGATGATTTACTGCAGTTCTTCTGCAGCACTTCAAGTGTTAAAGAAAATGAGTACGTGACTCTTTAACTTTTGTTATGTATACTACAGAGTACTCTGATTTATATTTAGGATAGATAGCAGCCAGGTTGAAATTTGTGTATATGTGCACTTTTCCCAAAATGGGGTTCCTTCTTTTCAGATGGAAACTATAATCCTATTTTTGGCAGGTAGCTGTAAAGCACATCTTTAAATAGTGGGGTGGGTGTTGAAAGAACTTAATGCTTCCCTCCCAGCAACCACTGGATGGCAGCAAAAGATCAGACTTTCTGCCTTCTCTCCCTGCTGCCATCTGTGTTACACCAGATCTCAGCAACCTCAGCCTTTTACTGTTTGTTACATCTAGCCACGATATTCTAGATTTGCTTCTGATTCCATAATGATAAAACTCAGAGCAGAAATTGGATACTGAAAATCAGCTGGAATGGAATGGAGCAACAAAAATTTCAGAGCAGTTTATTTCATTCATAAAGAACACCATACTTTCAGTTCCATGCATACCTCTATCCAGCAGAACAGGCTTTCTCATCCTGAACCAAGATCAACACGAACCTTGTTTATTATTTATTGACATTTAATATAACCTTCAAACCTTAGGATCTGGCACTATAAGTTGTTTGAAAGAGTAGCAAGTGATCACTGTAATAGTTCAATGCTTTTTTTCTATTAAAATGACCAGTCTTTGTTCTCCTACCATATTTACTTCTGTCACTTTAAAACTTAGGCAAGCTTTCCTCTTCCAGTCCAAAGCTCAAACCATGTGGATAATTATTACTCTACAGACTGTCTATCTATTTTCTTGAGAAAGTAAATGTCTAGATGCTAATATTTTTTAGGCCATCAACTAGAACGCAGCTGCCACAAGCAATAGGATCTAGGGGCTAGGATAGATAAAGGAGCAGGAAGTTAATGTTACATTTATAAATGTTGCTCAGTATGTCTCCTACCACTTCTCCCTTCCCATATCTGGATTATTTATCAAACCAGCCTCTTCCTCCGGGCCAAATCTGAGCTAAATCCTCCAGTCAGAGCTTAAAAATTACAAGAGAATATTAAAAAGATAACTGGAGAGACACTCTAGTTCTGTGATGGCGAACCTATGGCACGCGTGCCACAGGTGGCACGTGGAGCCATATTGGTGGGCACACGAGCTCAGCTCCGGCGTGCATGCACACGCTGGCCAGCTGATTTTTGGGCCTTTTGGGCCTACTGGAAATCAGGAAAAAGGCTGTTTCCAGTCTCCGGAGGGCCTCCAGGGGAGTGGGGAAGGCCATTTTTGCCCTCCCCAGTCTCCTAGAAAGGCTCTGGAGCCTGGGGAGAGCGAAAAACAGGCCTACCTTGCCATCGCATGCCAAAAGTGGGGGGAGTGGGAGGGGGTTGCACACGTATGCGCAGGGGGGCAGGGCACATAGAATTATAGGTGTGGGCACACACGTGAGTGACCCCCCACACTCCCCCCACTTGTGGCACACGATGGCAAAAAGGTTAGCCATCACTGCTCTAGTTGAAGCAACATATCTCATAGAATTTCTCAGAGAAAATCTCAATCAGGAAATCCCAATTTCTCTTCTTCCTGACTTGGCGCTCATGTGTCGATTGATAAAAATACTAAGATATCTATGTCCTGACACAGATGGTATGTACACGTCTACATTTTCTCAATCTTAATAGACTGTTTGACCTGGATTGCCTTTCATTAAAGAATATAATTTTTCCCATTCTTCCCCTCACCCCTTTCCCTTTTCTTTCTCCATCTGTTCAGAAGAAAAATTAAAGACAAAGGACACTAAAATGTTCTATGATATTTTTATATCCTTCTATACCAATTTTGTGGTCACAAAAGCACGTCTGAGAACTTATTAACCAATTAATGGGAAAGAAATAATGTACCCTCTAAAATGTAAACAAAGCAAAGTTAGCAAACCCCTTAGAAATACTGTGAGTATGATCTCTCAGGAAACTGTAATTGCAGCTGTGATTAAACCATCAAGTTAGTAATCATGGAACTTCGTCTCTTGTGTAAATGGTCCAAAATATATTAGTTAGCCTTTCATTAACTGGCAACAAAACAGTCACAGTTCCAATAAGCCAACTATGTTGGGTTCCTATTTGTTTCTGATACACTTTCAAAATAATTATGTTCTTTGACAAAGATACTTGGGATATGATATTCTACTATGTGAGCCTCATTAAGTTGTATTAAAGTACTTTTAGTTAGGATCAGAAAGAAGGCTGGTCAATTCTCCGTATAAACATTAGTTCTTGGCTTTCCTGCTTTGTTGAATACCTTGTTAAAGAACCCCCACTTCTCTGTAGCTACTAGCTGTTTTCAAATATTCTTTCAGCAGAGATCTTTCAGATTGAAAGACTTGTTCCTTCTCACTTCTACTCCCTACAGCCATGAATTGCCATCTTCCATCAGCCAAAAACCAATTATCAGTGATATGTTCTGACTTTATATAATATTTTTTTTACTATAAACAAGGTCTTAATATTATAGGAAGAGAAACAGAGTCATGGCTGTTCAATTCCTAGTACATTTAAGCAAAGCCAGATTTCTGACCAACCTGGTTATATTATAACCTAACTCAGGATTAATTAAGAATATACATATTACAAAAGAAATGTAAATAAGGCAATGCTTCTGTACAACATCTAAGAAAGAAAAGGAAGATGAGGAGGAGAAATAAATGATACAAGAAAATGTATTACTTTAATCTCTGAAAATAACTTCTAGTGGAAAGTATGTTTTTACAGACTTTACAAATTATGTATGGAATCTTATAATAAATTAGAATAAGAAATGTTTGCCAAGATTTCACTGAAAACCGTGTCTGACTAGCCAGGTGGTATGCATTCTACTAACTGCTCTTCTTGGCACTTCCCACTCAAGTTCTTTCTGCGATCTATTTACTGCTTACTATCATATAGTAATAGCCAAGCTTTTGTCTCCTAGAATCTTAGCACTGAAAATAATTTTTGATGATTTAGACTCAAATGTCAGCTAAAGTGTTCCATACTGTTTCAGCTCTATGATGCCTTGTAAAATTTCAATTCACCATTATTGGACATGAAACATACTGGTTCAGATATCAACCTTAGCTCCCAATTTCATAACTGTGTGAAGCTAAAGCCAAAATGAAAGATTGCCTTACTTAAAGTTAACTCTGGAAATGTCTGGTGGTGCTTTTTATTCTGAAAGTTCTACTGCAATTTGAACAGGAGCTGATGAGTTATTTTTACATGTATGCATGTACCCATGTGTGTATGTTCTTTTGTATAAATATGAATCATGCAAATATTTTTTAAAAGTTGCTTTAAGAAATGTGTTAACATCAGTAATTGCCTCATTAAAGCATTAAAAGTAGCCACATACTTCAGAAGGCTCACTCAGCTGTCTGTATAAGTATGGGCATACAATACTACTTCAGGTTGTTAAGCTGTTCCATTGAAAGTGCTGTCTATGCATACAAAAGCACCCACAATTAAAGAACTTCATCAAAGCAGTAGCACACGTTTTTCATTAGAAGTTACGGTTAAAGCACTTTGAGAAGAGCGTTTCATTTTGGACATAGGCTTAATATATGTGTTCGTCAATTAGAGATCTGTTATTCACCCTTGAAAATAAATACTCACAAGGAAGGATCCTGGATGAGGTCTTTAAGGTTTATCCCACTGCGGTCTTCTGCAAGGTTCCTGAAGCAACTGTCACTCACTAAAAAGAAAATAATTAAGAGCAATATAAGAAATCAAAAGAAATAAGTTTCATGACAAAATGTTAGCAAAGTGCCCAGGGTTCAAATACTACAATATACTTTTATTTTAAGGTTTTAATAAATTTGCAGATAAGATTACTAAGAAAAAAAACCCCAATGTCATGTCAAAAAACTGAGTAGTAAGTAAAATAATTAGTTATCAATAGTTAAATGCTCCAAGTGTAACCCTTCAACCCAACCCCCAAAAAGCCTACCCTGCATTGTTTAATTCTGAACCCAGTCACACAGCTTTCTCAGCCATTAATTATAAGACTATAACTATGACAGTGATGTATCTGTTTTCTTTTTTTAAAGCAACCTGCAAAACAGACTTTAATGGTAAAATATATTCTGGGAAAATGTTATAAAATAGTACTTAGTGGAAATGACATTTATGCATTGTATTAATTTGTCCTTGTATTAATTTGTCATTGAATTATTAATAAGCCAATGACACTTAATTATTTTCAAATAAGTGAAACAAATTACAATGTTATACAGTCTGAATTTAACTCTTTGCAAAGACTAAATGCTAATCCATTGCAGTAAGCTAATTGATTATGCTGCTTTGTTAAACTTTATTGGATGCTCCATCTGAAAAGATACCCATAGTTTCCAGGCATAATAACTAACAGACTATTTAGACTCTGCAGAAGACAAAAAAGGTGAATAAATGTACTAACTGCATGAAAGATAAGATTACATTTCAAAATGTTCCAAATTAATTCCTGAAAATCAAGTAAATTATGTGGTGGCTAACATAACTGAAAATTTCTTAGTAATTCTAGCCAATTTCAGAAATCTATCAAAGCTAAAATAGGAGGTGCTCTATTCAGTTTACATAAGCTGAAATAAGTATTTTATCCAGATTCCATTACAAAAAGATGCTGCCAACATTCACAGAAATCATTATTTAGGCTTAGTTTCTACATTCCAAATTACACATGAAAGCAACTTATATAACTGAACACTGTGTATTAAAATGAAACATAAGATATACAACAGAGAGAAATTCACACTAAAATTTTCAAGCAGCAGAAAGCATCCAGATATTTTTATCCATTATATAGTTTTTACATTTACAGGATATTTCTCAACTTATGACAACAATTGAGCCCAAAATTTATATTGCTAAGCAAGATAGTTGTTAAGTGAATTTTGTCCCATTTTACAACCTTTCTTTCCACAGAATTGCGGTTGTTAAGTGAATCACTGCAGTTGTTAAGTTAGTAACATGGTTGTTAAGTGAATCTGGCTTCTGACTTTGCTTGTCAGAAGGTTGCAAAAGGTGATCACATGACCCCAGAACATGCAACCATCATAAATACAGAGTGGGGGAGGCAGAGAGCAGGAGCAAAGCCAATCCAAAGAGAGAGAAAGGGAACAACGCTGACACACACACACAGAACAAGAGTGTAGTCAATCCAGAAAGAGAAAAAGGGGGCAACACTGATCCAGTGAGAGGGAGAGAGTGAAACTAACCCAGAGAGAAACAGTCGTGCAAGAAACCAAACCAGTGACCAGAGGCGGTGCCAGATACACCAGAAGGCTGAACTGAGCCAGATGAATAGAGGTGATTGAGTGAATGATCGGAACAAGAGATCCTGAGACTCTAGATCAGTGACTGTGACCTGAAAGACCCCAAGCTATCGGGGAGAAAGGGGAGCTGGACTTTTGCGGCCCCTTCGGGGATAGTACTACACCTTGGTACTTGACTGCATTCAAACTCCTCTTACTTCAAATCCATCTGGGCCTTTAGACTGAAACTTTCCAGAATCTAAGTTCTAATTGCCCTTTTGCTGTTTATTTTTTTTAAAATGCCATTAAACTTGTATTTAAAACATATTTTGCTAAGTTATTAGGAACCTTTGGATCAACAGCTAAAAAGCAATTAGTTCCCCAAACAACAACCTTACGAAGCAGTATTGATCAAATTGACAAACAGTTTATAAGCAAAAAATGAACACTTCAATCCAAAACTATAAATTCACATTATTATTTTCCATGTTAAGAGAATAACCATATATGCTATATTGCTTGCTAGATACCTAGGTATGATGATAACTTCCAAATTTTTGGTACATACTTCCAAATTAATTTCATATTTTAAATCGTATTATTTCATAAACTATATACATAAAACATGAAAGCATGCAATATTGTGAGTAGATAAATGGGTACCACTTCGGGGGGGTTAAAACCTTGCTGCAATTGTGTGTGTAGAAAGCGGACACCAGTGCTGAACGTGGCTGGACATGAGGCAAGGTGAGACTGGTGGAGGAGCCTGAAGAGCCAGTAACCCAAGTGCTGCTAGTTAATTGGTGTAAAGCTAGTCCCGCCCACCCCCCCCAGTGCACCAAAGATAGATGCACAAGCGCCTAACAGAATGAACTCGCAATCTAGACTTCCAGGACTGCATTGTGTCTAACATGTATAGATTTATGTATGCCATACAGCATATACTGTATGCCATATGTTAAATAAATAAGTATCTGTGATCTTCTATAGGCAAAAAATGCTTTTCCTAATTCTGGGAAAATTTGACAGAACTTTGACAAGAGTTGCTATTCTGTAACTGTAACAAAGGGGCTTGTATAAAAGACATATAATTAGCATTTAGCTCTTTTATTGTAAGAGGTGCTGAAAGTCTTAAACTGTTATTAATAGCCACTTGCAAAATCAGGCTCTAGATGCCATAATACCACTAAATTAGATTCTATGAGCTATCTAAAGATAAAATAACTCATTACTAAAAATATCTTTGTTGGTGGAAATATAATGAAGTCTCTAGCACAAGACAAAATGAAAGCATTCAACTCTAGGACTACACTGTATTCTAATCATGCAACATATATGTCATACCCAGTTTGGTGTAGTGGTTAAGGTGTTGGCCTAGAAACCAGGAGAATGTGAGTTCCAGTCCACCTTAGGCACGAAAGCTAGCTGGGCGACTTTGGGCCATTATTCTCTCACCCCATCCCACGTAACAGAGTTGTTGTTGTGGGAAAAATAGGAGGAAGAAGAAGTATTAGGTATATTTGCATCTTTAAATACTTATAAAGTAATAAAGGTAGGATAAAAATGAAATAAACAAACAAATAAATATCCCAAGACAAAAGTGGTCCCAATGGTGATAAGAGCTCTTGGGGCTGTGAAACCTAAGCTGGGAGAGTAGTTCTAAGTAGATCCCAGGAACAACATCCACGTTCTCTGTCCAAAAAAGTACAGTGCTTGGAACAGCTAAGACTCCCAGGCCTCTGGCAGAGGACAGAGATTGAGGAAGAAACACACACACACACACTATTTTTATTAAAAAAAAATTGTAAGTAAAAGACAAAGCTAAAGAAAAAATAAGAAAGAGAAGAAAAGGGAAAGGAAGAGAGAAAGTGTAAAACGAGAAAGGGAAGGGAAGGTGAAGAGGAAGAGGAAGAGAAAGGAAGGGAAGGGGAAGAATATGAGCAGCTTCTGATCTTGTTTTTCAGCAGGAATAACGAAATGTGTATATTCCTCTTCCCTCTTTAGTTTTACAGAAATCCCTTTAGTCCCCTTTTTAATCCCTTTTCAGTCATTAAATCCAGGTATCTTTACTTTTTTATATATTTCCAGCAAAAAGCCCATAAAAGTACTTTTAAAAAAGTAATTGTTTTGTCTCTGATCAGACAATGAGTTTTGTCACATCTGCCCATTCTGACATCTTTACAATTGTGTTCCTCCATCACTACACTTACTGTATAATAGTCTCCCAGCTGTTACCATATACAAAATCCATGTGTCTTTTCTAACTGGCTATCTAAAAGTCCCAATAACAAAAAGTTCTGGTTTTTCCTCAAAATTGTTTTAAAATTCTTTGGATCATTGTATGGAGGTGTATTCAGAATTTTATGGCATTTTCACAAGTGCACTTTGCATGTTAAAATGTTCTGTCTTTTTTCACATTTCAAAAATTGGTTTGAAGTATGTTTATATTTTATATCCTTGATCATTTCTATGGTGTCATATCCCAACAGTTTATAGTTTATTAAAGTTCTCTCTTACATTATAATGCACTATGAATTTTATCTTAAATATTAAATATTTCTCTTAATTGTGCATATAAAGCATATGAAAACCAATGAAAACTCTCATCCCTCTGCAGTCTAGAATACCTATGAAGGAAGATGTGTATGTACTGATCCATCACTGGATCATGACCTCTTCTCTCTCCCTCCCTCCCTCCCTCCCTCCCTCCCTCCCTCCCTCCCTCTCTCTCACAGACTCAAATTATAAGAGGAAACTTTTGAGGAAATTCTTTTAACGTTATTGCCCAGAATTTAGAATTTTCTGCTGTAGGCATTTTCATAACCATTTAAGGGGCAATTGAAATTAAATGCTCATGTTTTCACTCAAGGCCTGTTATAATGTAGACTCCTGGTAAGAAACTGATTTAGTTCATACTTAACTGCAACATATAGACTGACAGTATCTGCCATTAGAACTAGATTCTTTTTTTCAAGTGAAAAACATTATAAAAAGTAAATTTTGTGGGTACAATCCAGACCACAAGCCTATAAACAAGTAACTAGGTAAAAATTATCTATAGACTTGCTTTTTTACTACTTTCATTTATAAATGCAGCATTTTATATAATATGAAATATAATTGTCAAGGTTTCATAATCTGGCAGCCATTTTTAACTGCAGGCAAACCTATAAACATAATATGAAGGTCGAGTCTTATTTACTTAAATCTTCTCTAAATCTTCACTTAGACCTTCTCCCATCCCCCACCCCGCCTCTTTAAGATACTTAATTTTACTGAGATTTTTGTTCTTTTCTTGGTAAAGAAGATTGGATAGATTTAGTCCAATAAAATGTATATTTCCTAAATTTGGTTGCTGGTCAAGAATGTGATCCTTTAAACAAGTACATAGAAAAAAAAAGTATATTTTTAGCAAGGCTGTGGCAATCTTAAAAAAATGTATTTCAGGATGCACTGCAACACTAACAATTATTTTTTAATCATTTCATTTATATAACAAATTTGTATGGTGTCTGACTCTCAATAATTTTGTGAGCCCCACAATTTAAACAAGGAAAATACAACAATAACCATTAAAATTAAATTAAATTAAATTAAAACAAAATATGGGGAGAGAGACAAAACTGAATAAGGACAAAGAAAAGGACTTTCATTCTCCTTCGTCAAAAGCCTAATTCTCTAAGGTTCTTCTAAACAACAGAAAGACAGAGGTCATCTAGACCTCAAGGGGAACCTCATTGCAGATGCTGCCACAAAAAAGGCATAGTTTTGTGCTCCTGACACTGTATATTATTTAAGCAAAGGGATCTGGAGTGCATCAATCCTGTAAGATCAAATCAACTGGGGCAGATAATATGGGAGATAGAAAGTTCTCAAATAACCACACCGTATACCAGGGTTGAAATCTAAATTTTTTTCCTACTGGTTCTGTGGGCGTGGCTTGGTGTGTGTGGGGGTCCTGTGACTGAGTGGGCATGGCCAACTTGATGTCACTCACAGCCACGCCCACTCAGTCAGAAGACCCCCTTCCACGATGTCATGCCCACAGAACCCGGTAGCAAAACTTCTTAAATTTCTTTCTTCCGCAGCTCCGCCCACCCGCCCCATTCCCCAGACTCCTACTGCTCACCTTTCTCCCGCAGCTGGCTGTCAGGGAAGGCAAGCACCCGAAAGGTACCGGAGTCGCTCACTCTCCTTCTTGAATGGGCCGCTCTGGTCCACGTGCCAGCTGTGCAAGCGCACACCCAACCTGCCACTGAATTAAATAAACGGTGTGCGCTTGTGCAGCTGGCACATGGACCAGAGCGGCTCATTCAAGAAGGAGAGTGAGCGATTCCGGTACCTTTCGGGCGCTTGCCTTCCCTGACAACCAGCTGCAGGAGAAAGGTGAGCAGTAGGAGTCCGGAGAATGGTGCATTCCCCGAGTCCGGGAAATGAGGCAGGGGGTGGGGGGGCGGAGCCTCCAGCTGCCATTGCTTCCGGTTCTCTGAACCACTGGCCATCATCGCTACCTACTTACCCGAGCCAGTCCGAACTGGGAGCATTTCACCCCTGCCGTATACCAAGGGTGAAATCCAGCAGGTTCTGATAGGTTCTGGAGAACTGGTAGCAGAAATTTTGAGCAGTTCAGAGAACCGGCAAATACCACCTCTGGCTGGCCCCAGAGTAGGGTGGGAATGGAGATTTTGCAATATCCTTCCCCCAGGAGTGGGGAGGGAATGGGGATTTTGTAGTATCCTTCCCCTGCCACGCCCACCAAGCCACACCACTCCCACCACGCCACTCCCACAGAACTGGTAGTAAAAAATTTGGATTTCACCACTGCCATATACCACATAAAGCTTTAAAGGTAACAGTCAGCACCTTGAATCACACCTGGAAGCAAATGGGCAACTGGTACAGCTCACAAAGCACACAGCTTACATGGCATATTAAGATATCCCCATAACTGCCTGAGCAGCTGAATTCTGAACCACTTGCAGCTTCAGGATAGTCTTCATGGGAAGGCTCATGTAAAGTAAAACAAATAGGAGGTGACTAAGGCATGGCCGACTGTTAGCAGTGCTTCCTGGTTCAGGAATGGACCCAATTAGCATACAAGATGGTTTTGTACAAAGGTCTCCCTAGCCATGTCTGTCACCTGTTCTTCCATGTGAGTCAAAGAGGAACCACATTGTGCACCAGATCTGTGAGGGGGAATTTTATCTCATCCAGTCAAAAATATCAACTCTCCTGATTCTGAGGGGAGGGGGGAGAAACGGGACACTTTGACCATTCTTTCTTGCTAGGGTTGTCTTGCAGCCAATTTCTCCCCTCCCAGGCCCTTAGAGCCTCCAGGCACTGAGCCAGCACACAAACCGAATCATTTGCCTGCCATTAATACTGATATCCGACTGGTATCCACCAGGGAAAATGGAGGAGAATCACTGCAAACAGTGCCCCCTACTCCCAATCCCCAGAGTTGGACCAGTAAAATACCACAGCTGATGGTACAGCAAGCTGCTGTAACGTATTTCCTCGTTTTTACTGGACATTCTATAGTATGTTTCAATGTAGATACCCCAAATCATTAATAACAGTTTTAAAAATCAAAATCTCCCACATTTTGGCAATTTTATGCAATGCTTTTTTAGAAGCCAAAGTTTTTGTGAGAAAGTGAGCTTCAATGTCCAGAGCCAGAAAATTTTGCTGATTCTGAATTACTAATGTTCCTGAACTCTCTACAAATGAGCAAAGTTACATTATAACCTCTCTCCAAGGTTATATCAATATGCACATTAGCCTTACTAAGAGTATTGATCAACACAGTGTTTCTTCACAATACCTCTTTGCTGGAAGAGCCTAGTATTGGCTGCAGAACTCTTTTACTGCCAATACTGTTTGCCATGATCTTCTGTGAACTTCCATTTTCCTCCTATACAAATTTCCTCTTTCTAATATCCCTTCTTAACAGCAGCAAAACCTTTTTATTCCTTCACACACACACACACACACACACACACACACACACACACACCTTCTTTGAGACATATCACCTTTTCTTCCAATAGATGTAACAGCTTGCATTTGCTGCAAATGTAATTTAGGTTCCTTCAAGCAGAAAAAAAATGACATATAAACTGTAGTTTACCACGATAGCTTCTTTATGGTGCTAAAATCTCAGGATAAAGCTAATCACCATTTTGAAACTTCCATCAACTTTGCTTCTGAAGCGTTTACGCAAAACTCTTTGTTGATTTAGTTCAGCCCAGTCATTCATTCCAAATAAAATAAAAATATTCTCAAGAGCTGACCTGCTATGGCTATTGATATATTAACTGTGTATCCACTGAAAGATCTCAGGCAAAATGGGAATACAAAGAACCCTCTAAATAACAGAAAATCATGTAATTTAGCAGTCAAAATATATGCAGTGCTTCCATACCCTGAGATCAATGGCTCTTTTTAGTAGTATATGGAAATTGAATTATAGGCAGAATCACAAACCTCAAACCCATAAAAATCCATACACATACATACACACATTTATAATAAAGTAAAGGCTTAGTATACCAGTACTATAGCACCATGCAAACTGCTCCCCCTCAGTTGCAAGATACTAACATACAAGGATCATAGAAGTGTGGTGCATCATATCTTATCTAATGTAATTTGTTACAGTTTGTTGTGTTTGAAAAAATATAGATAAGCAAGGGGGAGTTATTCATGTTCTTCCACAAATAACTTTTTAAGTCCATCTCAGGATACTTCTATACAGTGGAAGATCTATTGCATTTGCAATCACATAGTTTATGCATATACACATAGTAAATGAAGAATAATACAGGGTCATTTCTAGAGAGTGACAAAATTAAACTTCCTAAATAAAGAAGAACAAATCAAACTAGTTAATAATTTCAGTTTTCAATGCAGTGGAACCATGATGAAGCAAGTCACTAATATTAGTAAAGAAATACAGCAGAGATATATGTAATGTACAGGAAGACCTCACTTACTGACTGCCTCATGCAGCGACCATTCAAAGTTTTGGTGATGCTGAAAAAATAACTTTTGAGAAGAGAGTCCTCATTTATGACCTTTGTAGCATATCTCTCCCTTCCTCTCCCCCTCTCCCCACTCTATTTTATTTATTTATATTTCATGTTTTTGGCATGCCTATCTCACTGAAGGAGTTAGTACATATTGTTCTGTGCTTTTTCTTTCTTTCCCCCCCATAGAGGCAAAAGATGCCTAAACAAGAGATTTCTTTAAGCAATCTCTCTTGTGCCAGACCCATTCACCGCTGCTGCCCCAATAAAGAACAGACAGTTTGGAGAGGAAGGTATTATAAGAGAGTAAGCAGGCAAACAATGGCCAATACACATTAAAAGGAATGCAGTAGCACCAACAGTTTGCCTCTCTAATGAATACATACAGAAACATTCATTATCTTATTGCTATTCACTCAAGTGAATATTCCAAAGAGCAGAAGCAGATTCTGGGAAATCAACAGAACAGTAAACAGATAAGAAACACATATCACAATCTGGGAGTTTGGGAGGGAGCGGGTGCAGGAGAGATCCTAAATAACATGTTCAGTTAAGAAACTTTTGTGCTGATCTTCAAAATATGTCTGATGATTCACCTCTTGTTGAAGACAACTTAGACATTTGCTGGAAGTCCAAGTTTTTAATTTTGTTGGAGGAAAATATAAAAGAGCAACACACTAGAAAAGATAAAATATTCCTGGTCAAAAGAGATGAAGTTCCTCAGGAGAAGCACAGAAAGAGAGGGGGAAAAACACTAGAAAACACAAAGAAACGGAAGAACGTAACCCAGAGACACCATAGGTCAATAGATATTTATTACCAATTGAGCTGTCAAGCCTAAATGATGAGACCCACACACGTAGAATTTAAACTAGCTACTTTATTGTTCGACACCTTCACAAGAATCTTCCCAGAGTGGCAGATTCCTCTAGGAAAGATTAGATAAGAGTGAAGACATTTGGAGAGGGAAGGGTCAGACCTCACCCTCTTGTGTTTACATAGAGTCCATGCTAATTCATTTGAGCTCTCCAACTGGGACACTTGCTGTCCGACATCAGCTCAGCAAATGGTATCAGCCACCTTACCAAATCTTGGTCCATGGAATAGGACAGAAGGCACTGCCCCCACCCAAGTGATTAAAGAAACACCTGAACCATTTTGTGGGAGAAGACGATGTTTCAGTGGTGGGAAAGTTCTTGTTTACAGGGCTCAAATGTGCTGACCTGATATGAGATAGCAGGAGTTGTTTTGTCTTCCAGGTCTCTGTATCCAGATTACAACAGACAAGTTGCCAAAACTCTTCAAACTTATCCCTTCCTACTACTCGATGACACAATCAAGAAAAAAAAGCAGTACATAACTCTTCTCCCCCAGAAAATAAGGTTAGAGCCTAAAATCAAGGCTACTCAGAGAGAGGTTAGTCAGCTGGTGGAATTATCAAAGGCTGTGAAGATTAAGTATAAGACTCTGCTACTGAAAAAAATACAAGGGCCTGACTCCATCTGAAGCCCTACAAACTCCTATACGAAGGCTCATAGCACTGGCTATCAGGCTAAGAAGATACACTAGAGAAGCAGAGGCCAAAAGGATAAATGCTGTGTTCTCCAAAAAAACCATTCCAGATGTACTCCCAACTGCAGTGCAACAGCACAGAAATAGCACAATAACCAACAGCAGAAATCGAACAATACTGGAAGAAAACATGAGAGAAAGAGAATGCAATATGGCTGCAGGACCTGAGAACAGACCACAGCAATCTCTCGAAACAAGTACTAGTTACCATCACAAAGCAGACATACAATAGTGGGTCAAGTACATGAAAAACTGGATACCTGGCTCGGACATCATCCACTCCTAACTGATTAAGAAAACTAATAGTAGTGCCTAGCAGCCCAGATGAGCCAGCTGCTGGAAGCAGGTTCCCACCCAAATGGCTAATTCAAAGAAGGACAGTGCTGACTATGAAAGACCCCACTAGGGAACAGCACTGCCCAACTATCAGCCAAAACCTGTTTCCCCGTAACGTGGAAAGTCCTATCAGGCATCATACTCATCAAACTACAGGATCATATGGGTCAGGCCATGAGGTCAGCTTGGAAGGGCATTGGCAACAATCACATGTAAATCACAACACACATATTCATTTCATATTTGAAATATTTTTGGCCCTCTCTTAGGCTGTTTATAAAATGCAATTCTTGCAATACTTTCACTATTCATGACTAAGTTACAGCATAATTTAAGTAAAACACATTGTAATTTTACAGCGATTTCAGCTTCATGACAGCCCATATGGCCTGATACATTCTTGCTATACTATCAAAAAACCTAGAATTCCTTAAATTTATTTCTTTAGCAAACATAATACAATCAGTTTAATTACAAAATTACAAAGCTTAGTAAACGTATATTTAGACTGTTATAAGAACATGAAACTATACACCAACATGTTTCCTTTGTCTGTGTCACATGGAACTGTACCACTACTTACAAAATACATGTTTTGGCGGAATCTGTTGATTCAATAATAAAATAATAACTGTGAGAGATCCATTAGATTTAATATAGTTGATGCATTATGATTCCAACATGAATTATGGTTGTCTTATTTTGGCCTAATAGTGTGTTAATCGTGTTAATATGATTTTGGGGAAAGTACAGGTAGTCCTTGACTTACAACTCTTCAATGTTACAACGGCACAGAAAAAAGTGACTTGTGACTGTTTTTCACACTTATGACTGTTGCAGCATCTCCATGGTCACATGACCAAAGTTTGAATGCTTGGCAACTGATTCATATTTGTGACAGCTGCAGTGTCCTGGAGTCATGTGATCACCTTTTGCAACCTTCTCACAAGCCAAGTCAATGGAGAAGTCAGATTCACTTAATGTGTTACTAATTTAAGAATTATAGTGATTCATTTAACAACCATGGCAAACAAGGTAGTAAAATGGAACAAAATTCACTTAACAAATGTCTCATTTAGCAACAGACATTTTGGGCTCAATTATGGTTGTAAGTCGAGGACTATCTGTAATACAATTTATCAGTGTCAATGTGATGTTAAACTATATATAAGGAATGAAGAGCTTTGAAATTCTGTAACAAATAAGATAATACTTTGTGGTTGGAAAGAAGTAATTAGTTCCATCATAATATTTTGGATGGAAGAAATGTGTTCACTCCCACTCTTTGAAATAGACTTTTATCATTATAATTAAAAGATTGGTCAATATTATTCTATGTGGACTGGGTTTAATTTGCAGTTAAACACTTTTACATATCAATCCTTTTTTGAGGGGTTGAGGGAGTATTGGGATTTATTATAGTTATGTGGAGTTTCCTCCCCTCTTTTAAAAACCTTTATTTTGGATTATGGTTATTGTCTTTTTCATTCATTCATTTATGTATCAAATTTAGATACAAATTTAGATCTCACTCTCAGAATGTCTCTGGGCAAAAGTACATATACTTTTATACGGTGTATATACTGTATGTTTATATGTAGCTTCTTGGATGACAAATGAAACATCTTCAAGAAAAAACAAAGGAAGTCCAGTTGCCTTTTGAAAAGCACCTTTGGGACAATCATGACTGGGTGACTAAGAATCTCCATAGACGTTCACTTTTATACAGTATAGCAATAAAAAAGTAAAAAGTAAAAAGAATGGCAATTACATAGCACTGCTTCAGAGAAATAACTTGAAGTTTTTGTTCTGGGTGAGGCTACTTTGAAAAAGAACTAGGAATAGTAGTATTAGAAAGATTAGCAAAAGTGAGAAATCTGAATACTCATATTTCAGGAAAATTGGACCTATAAACTCCAATAGAAGTAAAATTTGAGTTTTTATTTTAAACTGTCCAAGTCTTTTGTTTACAAAAAAAATGAAGGTGAAAAAAGAAAAAAGGCTGCATTCTTCGCTAACACATTATGGAATTTTCTAAAACCATATTTAGATAGATTTTACAATTTCTCAATACAATAAAAAGAGTAGCAATAGGCAATAATTTGCATATTTCAAATGATGCAGCAACATCAAAACCCAGTTAGCTTGCAAATATCAGTTCAGAATGACTAACAGAAAAAGGACACAAGGTGAAACCACTTGGATCCAAAGAGAAAATAGAAGTCAGAAAATAGATACATATTCAAGATAAGAACTATCAGGATTAAAAAAATAACTAACATTGGATCACATTTTTGTAATAGGCATATACTGATAAACCAACAGTAAATTAATCTCTAATATCATTAATATTATAATATCAACTTCAACCTGATCATTTTTTACTATGATAATGCCAAAATATTTAAACACATATTATTCCTAAAAATAGAAGTAAAATGAAGCTTAACATTTCATTTTTGCCATGTTGTGATCCAAAGTTTAATTTTTGTAATATTCAACACTTAGAATAATTAATCATATATGAGGTATTGATTTGTTTTTCAGTTCCATAAGTCAACTTCCTTACAATATGAATTTTCATTTAGAAAACACTAATTTCTGACCTTTATAGGGAAGCCTTCATATGTTTGCTAATTAGGACCAGTGCTTCTGATCTTTTGTTAAGATGTTGAAAAGCCCAAAGATTTTTCTTTTACAAAATCCACCGAGATAAAATTGGAACATGTCTTTCATGTCAAGTTAACTCTGGAACAGGCAGATTAAAAATAGAACTTTGACAGTGAAAGCATATCAGTATTTAATTAATTTTCCTCTTTCCTTCTTTTGTAATGCAGAAATTACAGCAATTCATCCCAACCAGAGACGTATGTGTTTCCTGAACATTTGCCTGTTGGACTATAGCTCAAAGTAATAGAATGAAACAGGTGATAAACTTGTTCACTATTACACTATTGCAGAGCATAAAAAATAGATTTTCCATTATTCATTGGTCTAAAAATAAGACTTAGTCAATTATAATTGAATCATAAACCTTAAATTAAAATAAGGCTGCAGTTCTAAATGATCTTATTTGAAAAGTTAACATTATAAAAATCAATGGTCCTTACTTTAGGAAAAATGTGCTTTGAATAGGAGCACTGTTGAGAATATAGTTATTTTGTTACACAAATCAAACATGTCTGTGTAGTGTATACTGCTAGTGGAATTTGAGCAGCCACATACTGATTTGCCAGGTACTACAATCTCTAGAATCTACTAATTTGCAAAGAATAGTGGGTTTGGGTTAGAACTGGACTTTGGTTGCACCTGTGGCATACAGGACAAAATGACTAGCACTCTCCAAAATTAATTAAGAATGTGGAAATGTGGAAGTGGAGAACACTAGAAAGATTTTATTTATCTATTTGTTTGCTTAGATTTCATATCTTTAAATCGCCTATCTCACTCAGAGAAGGGCTCTGGGGATATACAATATGATCAATAAAATTAGCATTAAAATCAGGATAATTTAAGATTAAAAAGTTTTAAAATTATAAAAATAACATAAAATTTCAAAAGATGAGAATGTATGTATAGAACATCTAAGACTGGTGATGTACTATACACCTTCTCAATCCTATTTAAAAATGTGAAAATCTCAATCTTTCTAAGAGAAATAATCCAAAACATAAGGAGATAAATATTTATAAGTTCCTTTAGTGATAACTATGAAATATGGAAGATTGCAACTTGGTAAGTAAGAGAAATAGATGGTGGAGTGGACAGGAGAGGCGAAGAGAGATATGAAGAATGTCATACTTAGACTGGAAGATGAGAAGGCAGAGATTCAAGCGCACTTTGATATGTTAATTATATTACTAATATAAAATCCATAATTAAAGGAGAAAACAAGTAATTGCCAACCATAAACTTATCTCACATACATATACACTAGTGGTGAAATTCAGCCGGTTCTACCCAGCTCGGGCGAACCGGTAGCGCCGGTGGTGTGAGGCTCCACCCACCCACCCAGACGTCATCACGTCCCATTTTTTTACCCTCTGCGCATGCGCAGAAAGCTCTGTGCATGCGCGGAGGACGCACGCGCACTCACATTTGCAAACTGATAGTGAAGATAAGTGAAGTTCATCCCTGATATACAATCACATATTTCATTGTGCCATTGTGTTATTAATGCGATTACTATTTGTGTTATTAATATGTTACTGTTGTCCATTACTATTTGTACTTATTCTGGTGTGTGTGTGTGTGCGTGTGCACATCCTTTTCCCTCTCTCAACAGATTTAGAGCTCATAGTTTCTCTGCAGGAGGTGTAACAGACAGCTGATCTGGATATTTCTACTGTATTGAACAGTAGTTGCAAATTAAAAACTAGTTGTATTTCATTTCCTTATTTTTATTTCATGTCACTAATTTCTATGGCTTTTTAAATTTACACTTTCTCTGCAAAATGCTTCTTAGGCTAAGGATGCTATATATGAATTAAGGACACACAGTAGTGTGCTTGGAACTAAGCATTGCAGAAAATTTGGGAATGCCACTTTCCCCTCTAATCCATGCTGATTCACTTCCTCTTTGTCGTTCCAGAAGCATTTCCAGAACTAAATCCTCTAAATTGAAAGTACTTCAATGTTGATTTACATCCAGAACCTACTGAATTGCCTCAATTATTGAGGCTCTGATTTAGAGGATGTACTTTTGTAAACCAAGAAACTGGCCCCAGAGCAGTATAGTTTGGGAAAGGGTCAGCATGGAATTTTCTGGAATGTCCTTGGAATATTCTGTTCTTCAATTTTGTATATCTCTAGTAATTGTATATATACACACATACCAGCCTTACTGTATTCCTTCTAATTCAACGTAACATTTTCCTTCCCCTTTGTTTGCTGCTGTTCTTCATACAATTCCATCAAAGAAATCTTGGATGCCAAAAGAATTCCTTATTATTATAATACATTATTATTAAATCTATGTACACAAATATCTGATTAAGTCTTCTGATGCACCATTTAGATTAAGTTTGTATTTTAAAAGTACAGTCTCTGAAACCTATTTACACATAAAATATACTAGTTTTTATATATGAATCTTACATAAATGATAATACTATTCTTATAGCATACTTAAGTTTTATATAAGTTATCATTTTAGTTACCCATATTTTGAATATTGTTTGCGATTTATGAAGTTAAAGCTCATTTCTAGCCAGTGATTTTCATTCACTTTGGCGACCTTCAAGGACATCTTTAATTAATGCATATTTTAAAATAGGTAAATAAGAAATCCTTTGGTACTATCAAAATATTTTTAAAAGTAAATGGACACCGACGATGAGGAACCACAAGTTAAAACTGAGGAGATGGCTGCCACCTGGCAGCGGAGGGTATTGGGGGAAAGGCCCATTTCGAACCCGTGTTGCAGGAAACGCAAAACATCTATGACTGACGCTGAGAGAGTTGGATGTTCGACCGTACAACCTACTTCTGACTGCCATTTCTGTCCGATGAGGAGAACTCTGTGTCACTTGAATAATTTATCAACTCTGCAAGGTTTATTTTTTGACATATTATGCACCACAGTAGTCCTTGACTTACAACCACAATTGAGCCAAAATTTTCTGTTGCTAAGTGAGACATTTGTTAAGTGAGTTTTGCCCCATTTTATGAAGTTTCTTGCTACAGTTATTAAGTGAATCACTGCAGCTGTTAAGTTACTAACACGGTTGTTACTAATCTAACCTCATTGATCGTGCTTATTAGAAGGTTGCAAAAGGTGATCGTATCACCTTTGGATACTATAACTGTCATAAATATAAGTCAGTTGCCAAGCATCTTTTTATCATGTGACCATGGGATGCCTCAACAGTTCTAAGTGTGAAAAATGTTCATAAATCACTTTTTTCAGTGCTGCTGTAACTTCAAATGGTCATTTCTGTTATAAATTGAGGACTTCCTGTAATTCATTATAATCAGAAAGCCTTTTCTTCCAAAATGAAGCATTAGCCTTCAGTTCAGTGTAATTAAATAAAATATTGATTTATGATTTTATATGTATAAATTCATAGACTATATATACATACACACACTTTATTAGTTAGACTTTACATTCATTTTGTGTTGTTCACTCTTTCTGAGAATACCTGACCCCCTCCCAAAAAAAAATACTTCAGCTGATTATGATATCACATATTGGATTATTTTCAGTCACTTGCACAGTTTTAGACTTTCAACAAGTAATTGGAAAGTGCTGGATCAGATCCAGAGAAACACAAGCAAAAGAAAGTAAAAAGAGCTACTTTCCCATTTAGCCTTGTCTTCCTTCTTAGAGACCTCTGAAAAGCCCAATGGCCTGCTGCGCTCTTGCTGGCAGGACTGAAATAAGAGAGAAAGATATTTCTCCCTTGCCATTTTTAGACAGAATTTAAAACGAGTTGAAATAGATCACATGCTGGTTGGGGGACATTCCAGGGAGGCAAGAAGATCTACAGTTCCTGTCACACATTTCTGACTAGCCACATAATTTGCATTTTTTTTCCCCTTCTGATAATACTTTTTGCAATTTTGGGAGAAGGAAAGGGGGAAAGAAACTGAAGGATCAAACGAGAATGGGAGAACATTTCTGCTATCAGTGTGATGTCACAGAATTATCGCATACAAAGTATGATCAAAACTTTCTTCCAGGTTCCATTTTGCCAAATTTTCTCAAAACAGCAATAGTAATACCCAAAACAATGAAATTTACTTCGGTTATTTCCATTTTTTAAACGCTTTATGTTGTGGTGCTCCAAATAATGAAAACACATGTAAAAAACCCACATATCCTTGTGAGACTGCCTGGCTGAAAGAAAGCAGTTGGGTCATGGGCTTTTTTTTTTTTTTAGGGAAGGCAGATAACAAGCACATATTTAAAAAGGGGAAATGCTGGGAGGCACTTGTATAGCATCAAGTTTATTTGCGGGATACAGCATATTAAAACAGGCAGGAAAAGCAGAGAAAGGCCGGGGGGGGGCAGTTTGGGGTGGGGGGTGTTACAGCAGATGCTGCAGGAGAGAGTGTTACCTGGTAAATGTGGCATGAAGTGGAGCTTGCAAGTCCAGAGATTCTGGCCCTGAGACAAGGAGGGAAGAAAATCCTTGTGGAACATGTGGCGAAATCTAGAGGCTGGACTGTGTCGTGTTATGGAGTTTCAAATAGTGAATAGTGTCATAATTACGCACTTCAGGTATTGAACAGTAGAACTGCAAAAATTAAAAGCTTTGGCAGAAAGATAGCCAGGAGAACTTACAGGCATTCTATTATCAGCCATTGAGATAAGGAAGGAAAAAAGAAGCTGAAATACAGCACAAGTGAAAGTGGGGGAAGGAATTGAGACATTCAGAAATAAAGTGTGTGTGAATATGTGTATTGTTTTGCACTTATTAGAAATAGCAATAGTACTTAAGACTTGTATACCACTTCATAGTGCTTTACAGCCCTCTCTAAGTGGTTTACAGAGTATATTGCTTCCAACAATCTGGGTCCTCAGAGTCAACCTTGAGCCAGTAAGGATTGAGTTCCTGCCTGTGGGCAGTTAGTCTGCAATACTGCATTCTAACTATTGTGCCACTATGGCTTATTAGGTTTTCCAAAGTATGCATTATATTTTCACTTGCATATATTAGCTCACACTACTGTATTATTATAATCATCTTAGAATAACCTCCTTCATTAGTTTAAATGCTGTATTTTGTGTGTGTATATATATTAGCTCTTATCCTGGCACTCCTCTGACACTCCTTTAAATATATACAAACATTATATTAAATCTACTTATAATCTAAAAAAATATTCTGGGTAAATATTAAAAAATATTGATATTTGGTAGATCCAAACGTATGCAGCAATGGATTGAAATGAATAAAAAATTTGAAAAGCATAAAGTTAGGAGAAACTCAATTGACATACAGACCTTCCTTATTTTTTATATGTAGGAGACCTTATGGGGAAAAACTGCAATATTATTTCATGATTGGTAATATTCTATAAAAGCAAAATGAGCTAATTTATAAACATGCAAAAGTCTTCTGCAATGTGCTTTACACTAAAATTGGAAAAATTACTCTGGAGCATAAGGGAAGATGATCACAGCATCTATTATAACTCATTGAAGGAGTTGTGCTTGCTTTAATAAATTACAGGCACATCTGTTCCAAACCACCATTTCCCAATCAAGTTCAAAGTACTGCACAGTCTTACTCTTATCTTTACTATCTTGTAGTTGCAAATGATGAAAAATGCAAAAAACTAGGCAGGTGCGAGGTCCAGGGATCATTCCTATTTATAACTTAATATATTGGTTCTAACCTTTAAACTTTTAACATTTTATCACAGATCTAATGGATGGGGCATTGGTCCTCCCTGATACTCTCCTTCTCAGGGTTCGGGGAAGATTTTCAGATGTCAGGAACTGCAGGAAAATCCATTGTGAAAAGCCTGTCTTTTTTGCATGTGGAAAAGAGCCGCTCCTATATTGCTTTCCAGCTATAGATTTTTTCTCAGAAATTACATTTGACTCCCACATTCTCATGGTTTAGATTTAGAAAAAATGTACAGCTATATCTCTTTCACAGGCTTCCTATTGTTAATTTATTTTTATATTGATTTTATTAATTGATTTATTGTTTATATTTTGCCTTGTTATACTTGTTAGTTGCAAAATACAAATAAATAAGTCAATTAAACCCTTGGCCATTGTCACATCTGCTGTTTTATCTAGGCATCCAGAACAGAAACCAGGCTATCGTCTGGATTAAAGTGGGATTCCTGCCATATCATCCATCACTTACAGTTCAAGTACATAAATGAATATAAGTATATGCAAGTATACATGTATTGAATTGGCAGAAATTTCCTTCAAATTAAAGAAACTACATATGATCACAGTCTAGCTAAGGTTCTGCACGCAGCTGAGCCTCATTATATCAAGTGTCCAGATCATTCCCCACCACCACCACCATGCCTTTTGCTTCCCACTTCCCTCACAACTACTTGCAAATTTGCCTCTGTATTCCAGCCTATCTGCAAGAAGTTAGAAAAATGCTTTATTGAGAATTCAAATCAGGTGTTACTTTATGAGAAGTGTTTTGGAACCTTTTTAACTGAAAATAGCACTGTTGTGAGTGTGAAACAATTCTGGTACAGCATTAGCACACTTCTGGTAAGATTGAAATGACTGATTTCAAATTCAAAACTGCACAACTTTCTCAGCCATCTACTCTGAAGGTTTACTTACCACAGCAATGAACTGGGTTAACCAGATGCTTTCTCTTGGGGCACAGAGTTATCTAAGGGCGCTGATACAGTGGAATACTTACATCCTTAATGCTCCATGGTTCTCACTGGCCCTGCACTCAGATTACAACATCTACCTGGGCAAGCTTGCTGACCAATTCAGAGGCATCAATGCTTTTGTTGGCTTTTTTTGGGTCTGAAAAACACAATATCACTGACTGCAGGAAGTTTTGGAAAACTTTTAGTCATTCGTAAAAGGCAAACTGTATTTCATGTTTACTCACTCTTTGTATGCATATGGAATGAACTGTTTGGGGTATTTTTTAATGTTTTAACACAATTCCTGATTCAAATCTGCTCTCAAATTATATTAATCTTATAAATCTCTGCAGCCCTAATTAGACTTGTTTTTTGCTGCAGCATCAATAATATTATGCCAGTTTTCCTATTCAAAGAAGAGGATAGAATAAGAAGCAATGCTTCTACATCTATAATTTCTGTTTAAATAAATAGCAATAGCAATAGTATTTTACACTTATGTACCGCTTCACAGTGCTTTACAGCCCTCTCTAAGCGGTTTACAACATATTGCCCCCAACAATCTGGGTCCTCATTTTACCCACCTCGGAAGAATGGAAGGCTGAGTCAACCTTGAGCCTGGTGAGATTTGATCTGCCAAACTGCTGACAGCTATTGATCAATGGAATATTCCAACGGAATGAACTCTTTTGCTACCTGTATTTATTTCACATAATTACGACTGTTCTCTATAGGTCTGCCAATGATGAACAAGTTTCATAAAGCCATCACAAAAGCACCCCACATTTTCAACCAGGTCCTGATAGCACTAATTATTTCCACCTCTTCACATGAGTCAAATAGATGCCCCCAAATACATTCCTTCAGCCTTGGGAAAAGGTGCAATTCACACAGCACCAAATCTGGACTATATGGCAGATGGGGGCAAGATGGTGAGATCCAACTCCACAATTAACTCTTTGGTGGCTTGTGTGATAGGAACCCAAATGTTATCATGCTCTACAAAATGTAGAGTTTGTATTTCTGAACACTGCTTGATTGTTATTTAAAGTTTTGACTATAGCAGTGTAATACTCTTGAGTACATGGTGATACCAAATTCAAAGAAATCTATGTGAATCATACTATTTGCATCCCCCCAAAAAACTGTAACTAGGAGTATTCCTGGCAAAGCCTGGATTTTTATTTTTTCAAATGAAGCTTTGTAATGATATTCCATTGAATGATGCTTTCTTTCTGGATCATAAAGATAAGAAAATGCTTGGTCAGTTGTCAATTTGCTGTGATTAAACTTCTCACCTTCGTTCTCAGAGAATGAAAACTAATGGTAAACTTCAGACCCGAATCCTATATTTCTGTCATTACCATGTACGGATCCTATGTTGCACAAACCTTCTGATAATAACATCAGAATTACACATTAATGTGACCTATAGGCTTGATAGTATTTTTTTTGAGTAATCTGCCAACTGTCTTTAAACACTTTATCAATCTTTATTATATGATATTGGTTTCTATCATATCTTATTCATCCATTCTTAATCACACATATCAGCTTCTCTCAGTTCACCATCCTTGCATTTTTTTGGTTTTTCAACACACAATACTCATGTCAACAGTCATCACCATAAATAACCTACATTCGGCAGTAAACTTCAAATAAAGGAATTCTTTCAGATGTCAAAAGTTGTCAAAAAATCAATCATAGTGCACTGCTTAAAGTACAATTATGAGTATTCAAAGCAGGCTTCCATTTAATGAATGATAGCAACACTGTATAACCTTTTCTCATAGCAACTCCTCATCAATTGAACTGAAGGTGCACATGCCAAAGAACACATCAGAGTTTCTGGCCCATCAGTACTGCCATCTGTTGGCAAGTTACAGGGAAATGAGAGTGAAGGCACTATTCAACCTTCATATAAGCAAAAAAAAAAAAAAATTAAAAATCCATAGCTATTTCTCATCGGTATGGTAATTAGTGAAGAAGAGTAATATCCTTTACAATCAAAAGCCAATAAATCACAAAACACTACATCACAAATATGTATAAAAGTGAACAGGTACTTATTTTAAAGTAGTAATGCTTCTCATAGCAATATTAACAAAGGGATTTTGGCCAGAAAAAAATTCTGACTAAATGTCACAGTATTATTTTGCTGATGGACTGTCTATTGATTTACAGACAATGTCATTGGTTTATACGTCAATTCAGTTATGAAGTGACCTCACAGTCTTAAGCAAAACATTCCCAAAATACATTTCTCTCCTTCTTCATGTATAATACTGAGAAAATGCAACCTTATTGGGTTGTCTTACCAATTTTGGAAATGGATTAGATATATTTTGAACACTTACTGGAGCACCTTAAGTTCCTGTGAATGGAACTACCTGTACAAGGTATCCCACTGACAAAAAGAAAGGGATAATGTTGCTCATTCCTGTTTCCCTTCTAGAAAGCTGAAGAACCTAAAGCAGGGGTGTCAAACTCATGTCATCATGGTGGCATCATGTGATGTATCGGGACTTTTTCCCCCTTTGCTAAACCGAGTGTAGGCGTGGCCAGCATGTGACGCATCTAGCCCACGGATTGGGAGTTTGACAGCCCTGACCTAAAGCAGCAAGAAATATAATGTTGGGAAACACAGGAGGAACTGGCAAATAGGAAGCTCACATTAAATATGAATCCCTTGCATAAACGAACAAATGACTTAGAAACTAAGCTTATACCAATTGCTCATATTATACAAAAATTAAGACAGCTGATTTAACTTTTTTCATTCCATTTATGAATGTACAAGTAAAGCAAATTTAACTGAGATTTGATATATACTCATAACCATTTAAACAAATATCAGTTCTTTCAAAATTGAATTAGTATTTATAAAGTAAACAATATTTTTATATCAACATTCTTTTCATTCTCTTATCGAGCCTGATTCAGCAGTACAGTGCTTCTATGAGACACTTTTTTACAACTGACAATCAACTGTATGAAACTGCATATTCATTAAATACGCACAACACAGAACAGCTTTTCATAAGCAACTTGAATTCTTAGGATATAAACCTTCTGAGTTTCAGTTCAATAATTTTTATTAAACAATATCATACTATTATTGATTTCAAACTTAACAGCATCTTTAATACCTTTACCTTTAATAATCATGTTTTGGTATAGTTTCCCCAGCAAATGGGGAGAAGTGTCCATAGTCAAGACACTTTCTCTCAGATACAAACATGCACACACATAAATATAGAGACCCACTGACATACAGATAGCACCAATCACCTAATCGGCTAGGAAGGAGTGTTAACAGCAGACTGATGCTGGAACAGCTGAGGAAAACACCAATTAGTCAACTCTGTCTCTCTTCCTAACACTACTCATTTGCACTTTAGGAAAGGGAGAGACTAATCAACAAGAGAGCATGAAATGGGGGAGGGATCGTTTTGTAGGCTATGCAGAACTTAGCCAAACACCATAAGCATTGTCTATATGTAACTAGTAGCACTGACTGCAAAAAATATTTGCTATGAAGGATACAAATTGTCAATTTGCTCCATGCAACTTGCTAATACACAAGTCATTTAAAGGGACAATCTGATTTAAAAAGAAAAAAAATGCTTGAAAACCTATTAAGGGTAGAATAAGTCTATACATTAATATATTTTATTTAGATATTATGTGATAATTTGGACGTCTAGCACTAGTATGCATTTTCCTTTATCATATTTTTGTTTTAAAATCATCTTTATGACACATACCTGGACACATAAAATACCTTATTAAAGTGACTTTGCCTCACTTTATTTATTTTGAGGAACAGCAGAAATGAGAACATAATCATAATAAAATATCCTACAATATTATTTATAACTCATAGTATTTTATATTTTTAAATTATAATGCTATTTTTCTCACAATGTTCTAAAAGTTATCTAGTACTGCAGAATTCAAAAACACAGAAAATCTCTCCCTCCCTCCCTTCCTCCCCCCTCTCTCTCTGTATGTGTATGTGTACCCTGTTTCCACAAAAATAAGACATCCTCTGATAATAAGCCCAATCGGGCTTTTGAGTGCATGCACTAAAATAAGTATTATTTTATATTTCCCCCCCAAAATAAGCCCCCCCCCAAATATTTAAATGCAGAGCTGGATATCAGGTAAGACGGCAAGAGGAGCCCCATCTTGCTCCATGTGCCCTAAAATAATAAGATCTCCCCGAAAATAAGGTCAAGCGCTTATTTCGGGGTTCAAAAAAATATAAGACAGGGTCTTACTTTCGGGGAAACACGGGTATGTGTTTCAGGGAAACACGGGTGAATGGATCAATCGATTGATAGAATGAATAGCACTTTATGTACTTAAAAGGGAATGGAAAAACTATCTTTTGAGGAAAAGCTATAAATGTTGCAGCCCACATACAGTAGTCTTATTAAAGGAGATCATGATAGAAATGCACATGCACTGTGGCAGCACCTAGCCAACCTTGGATGAACTCATCCAAGGCTAGTTTAATGCTGCAGCATGCTAAAGCCCAATATTTTTAATCATTTTTTTCCATCTTAACAGCAAATTAATGATCTTGGAATATACAGATTAAATACTCCCTATTCTTTGAAAAGTAGATTACAGCTAATACTCAGTATAGTAGTTTAAATTCCAGGGTTAAAGTAAGACTGAGTGATCTTAAGAAAAAAATATGTATTTATAATTTAATAATAACAATAGTTTTGACACTGGAAATTCTTAATATTTGTGAAATAAGTTTGTCAAGTATTATTAATAATACCAGTGTAAAACTTATACAAGGAACTCCTACAACGAATTATTTCATGAAATACTGCTGTCCATTTTCCTTTACATTAAAGCAATTTATTTTTCTATCTTCTGTAAAAATGAAATTAAATACTTTATTATTGTATTATATTACCATAAAAATGGCCAATGCCCCTCCCCAGTAGGGAGACACAATGAAGATAAATCTAAAATTCTGGACTTCAGGTGCCCCACTTTTCAGAATCTAGGGCTGAATCCTTCAACTCAGTTACTTATACAGGACTGGGTGTTAAGAAAACACTAACAAATATATTTAATTACTTCATTGATATCATAATTTTAAAATGTAATGTGTATGCAGTGTATTTGGCTACAGTTATGACCCTGTCGGATTACTCTATTAAGCAAGGAACAATACTAGACGCTATTTCTTATTTGAAACTATTATTGTCAGAATCTCAGTATGCTTATAATACTAGAAGATCACTGACATTTGCGGCTATACAAGAGCTCTTTGATTTTACTGGAGATAACATATATAAAATAGATTTACAACTTGTTATAAAAAAGTCCAACTATTCTTGCTTTAGTCTCAAAAATCATATTAAAAAAGCAGTAACTATTAAACTAGCAGAACAACATAATGTAGTATAGTGATTAAGACAATATTTCCTAACTTTGACCATTTCCAGGTGCGTGGCTTTCAAGAATTTTACTGCCAACATGGCCATTTATGAGAATTCTTGAAACTGAAATCCACACACTTGTTAGTTGCCAAGATTAGGAAACATTGGCTTAAGGAATTAGATTGGTACTTGGGAGACCCAGTCTACCTTCAGATCTGGAACCTGCCTGGTGACTTTGGGCCAGTCAATCTCTCTTCCCACAATTTATGTCACCGGGTTTGTTGCCAGGAAAAATGATAGGAGTGCTGTGAATGATGCCTTGAGCTTCTGTATGAAAGGTAGGATGTAAACCAAATGAGCAAGTAATGCTAAACTCCAAAAAGAAATTTTAAATACATAAAGATTTCCCATTTATCCATCTCCTCCAATATGGCTACAGTCTCGATAAATAAACTTGCCTCCAAAGACATAGGTGGAAAATCCAGAAATTTGATTTTTGTTTCTTGCCAATTTTTACCTGCTATAGTTATGTCTATGCACACAGGCAGGTGGCTAATATGGTGTACATTTCTACCTATCAGCAACTTCTATAGTTTTATATTCTATATGCTATGATAGTAAAGAAAAAGAAGGAAAAATTACCCTATTTCATTAGCAGCTACTGATAATAAATATCAGAAACTGTAGTTTCAGTACTAAAGGAAGAGAACAGCGCATCATCAAATTCAGGGATTTCCCTCTGTCACATTCAGGCTCAGGAAGGTTCCAATTAGCTATTCATAGACAGACCATACACTTCCTCAAAATCTGGGACAGCCAAGCATGCAATACAGCAACACAGAACACTCTTTTAAAGAGAGTCATTGATTTCATACCAAGGCTACATAAATACATTTCCAATTAGCCATTCAATTTAACTTCAGACTATTTTATCTTCTTTCGTTCTACTATTTATCTTCTTTCATTTTTCAGTACAAACAAAAACAAGTTTCATTGCCCAGTTTAGAAAAAAATGTGTTTAAAGTGCAGAAGAAACAATTCACTTTAGGAAGAGAATTCCACATCTTCAATTTATTTAATAGTTAAGCCAATTAGCTTGCTGTTCACAAAACACCCTAAAATGAGAAATGGAAGGGGGAAAAAATAAAAGCTTTGTTTTATAACTCACCACAGAAATAGGCAACATGCTGGAAGTTATTTTCCAAAGGCAGGGCTGGTATCTCTAATCAGCACCCAACAGGCACAACTAACAATATTTCAGCATCTCAATAACACCTTCACTTCCCACCCCTGCCACTGAAGGGCATCCTGCTAGAAGCATTCCTCCTCCTCTACACTTCTGCTCACCTTCTCCTACCAAAGTGACAAAACAAATGGCAGGTTCAAAGATATTTATCAATCCAAGAAGCAGCAATGAGAGAGAACAGCTACTGTCTCTCCTCACTCACCCTTTCTCCCCTAAGGGATCAGTTAGGCTCAGTAGCCCCAACTATTATCCAGTCCAGTGCAAGCATAAGAGATACAAAAGGCAGTGCTCTTTATCCCTATCTCTTCTGCAGAACCACCCAGGCAAGGGAACACTGGTAAAAAGAAAGGGCCACTTACAGCCACTTGCTCACATGCTGTCTCTGAAGAGATGCCATCAGCTATTTCTACAATATTGCTCGGGGAGAGGAAAGCAACTCCTCATTACCCTGGTGGCTACTCTTTCCCAGGTTGGGTGACTGTTCCTTGATTCGGTGGCTCCTTCCACTCACTTGTTATCTTTCCTCCCGGCGTTGCAACTGGAAGGACCGAACACATCGGGCCCATTCCCAGCTGCCAGTGCCACCTCAAGATAATGTGGAGGCGTCAGTAAACTGTCCCTGGTTGCCCCGCTCGCAAAAGGCTTTGAGCGGTGGAGGAAGCTCCCCGGAGTAGCGGCTGCCGTTTCTTCCTTCCCCCTTCCCCGGCAACGTAACTGGGAACGTGGGCCCACCGCGGGCAGGTTGCCGAGGGCTTCCACCCAAGACTCGTGATCGTGCCTCCCTCCCTCCCCCCTCCCCACGCTCCCCACGATCCTTCCTCTCTCCACGCTTCAAACGCTCGCGGCTTTCCCCCAGAGTGGGGAAAAGAAGGGAAGGGCAGAAGTGGCTTCCACCGAAAGCGGCCCCGGGGTGGGGGTGGGGGTGGCAGTGGTTATCCCACTCCGCTTTCCCACCCGCCGGGATCGGGATGCCGAGCTCGGAAGCCTCCCGGGGTCCACACTAGGGGAGGAATCACGCCGCCCGTCCAGCAAGGTACTTTTCCGGAGACTCCCGGTTGTCCCACCGCGCCCCGGGCAAAGCTGGTATCTCCGGGCTGGTGTCCCGTGGTCCCCCCCCCCCCCCCCTCTCCCCCCCTCCCCCCCCCCCCCACTCTTTCCCCCAGGTTATTTACGGGCCAGTCCCCAGCGGGAGCGGCGAACTCGAGGCTGCGGCACTGAAGAGCCTCCCGCCCGCATGCGGCAACCAGAGCAGCGCCCAATCCCCACCGCCGCTACGGTCGCCCGCCAAGGCGGCAGCTTCGCCCGCGCTGCTCCTCGTTGTTCCTCAGCCGGCGGCTGCCCGAAGCTGCCAGCCCAGCCCGAGCTCGGAGGGAAGTGCGAGAGAGGAGCCCGGTAAGCGGCGCTGGGGGTCCCGGTGCAGTGACGGCGGCGGGGCCACAGAGGAGAAAGGTGGCAGCGGCAGCAGCAGCAGCAGCGGCAACGTCGGCGGCGCGGCGCCCGCGGCGGGTACACCCTGCACGGAACGGCCTGGCGGAGAGCCCCAACCGCCTGGCCACCTCTGCCCGGCTTCCCCGTCGCGGTCCGTTACCTGTGAGAACCCCGACGCGGATTTGATGGTCGTGGTTCGTTAAAATCATCCCCTCCGACGCCATGTTTCCCAGCGCAGCCACCGCACTGACAGGGAGGCGGGTGGGGGGGGGAGTTGGGGGGAGAAGGAGCGCGAGAGCGAGGAAGGGGGGGGGGGGGGGAGGAGGAGGGGAGAGGGAAAAACGGGCGAGGTGGAGCGAGGGAGGAGAGGGGGGGCGGAGCCGGCCTCCAAAGAGGCGGTCCCTGGGAGCGCGCGCGGTTAGGCCGAACTGCACGGAGGGGGCGGGTCCGGAAGGGGAGAAAGGCGGAGCCTTTGGAAAGGTCAGACGAACCAGAGCTGCCCAGAGGAGGAGCCAAGTACAACGCGGGCGAGATTTTAGCGAAAAAAGAGGATTCCTCTAAGCGCTCGGGTTCAGTCGAAAGCAATCGAGCGCCGAAAACTAGCTGGGTAGTCTCTTCTCTTATTCTGCTTCGCTTTTACTCCTTTCAGATCCGATTGGGTTGCGAGAAGAGCCGGGGAGGTCCTGCTGTAGCGGTGCGGAGGGAATACGAAGTTGATGGCTATTTTATTTTTTTTGCGCAGGAAACGTACCAATCTCGCCTGCCGGCAGATCCCCAGTAGCTCTTTTCCATATTCATGAAAACAGCAAGGCTGCGTGGAGGGATCACGTCCTGCCTTTAGCTGGAATGTGCCAGCGTTCTGTGGCGTGCGCTTACACTGCGCCGACACATGCATCAGTCACCATTTTTACATCCACATGTAACTGACTGCATCGCGAAGCATTGGCATATACCGCACTGCATTCATACGTGCAAGCTGCCGCCTGCAACTATTGCGATTGACGGTTACCCGGCACCTCTGCAAACAGGTTGCATTTATTCACATTACACCCACGTTTACTGCTCTATATTGTATGCACGGCATATGCACCCCAAGGGAATTTCTTGGTATGGCAAAGCGTAAAAAGGCAGTGAAGTGGAAGAAGGTCTGTGTTCGGGTAGAAGCTACTTGAGCATTTAATTCGCGTGTCAGTGCAAGCCTAATACAACGTGTTCTCTCACTTTCTGTTCACATTCACTGCCTCGTGTGAACCTGCCACTGCAGTTTTACACACCTGCACGGCTTGCAAATGCATACCGCAAATAGTACCTAAATGTACTATACCATATTTCATTTGCTATGCATAGACACAATCTTTGCTATCACATGGATAAATGCCATGAAGCGAGCACGGAAATTAGCATTACGTGACAATGTGGTGTCAAATCCAAACTATAACAAATTGCCCCCAAAATAGAAAAAATATCATTCCACAAAAGTGCACAGATTTTAAATAGATACATCTTTCCAGGCGTAGGTTCTGAAGCATTTTTAGTTGCTGATCCACTGAGGTCAATGGTTGCACACAGACTAAATAAAGTATAAATTCTTTATGCAACAAAAATAAGTTAGAATAAAAAGAACATTTTTTTTATAATTGGTCCATAAGCTTTATTTTCAAGTGTAATAAAATGCAAAAGTTGTATTAAAGAGTTAATAATGTATCTGATTTTTTAAAACGGTGTATTTAATCTGTTCCAAGAACTTGGAGCATTGCAACATAATTAAACAGGAAGGGAGAAAATGAAGTACTCTGGCAAAAGATGTCAAACATCAAAGCAAAAGCTTAAAGAGCATGAGGAACTCCCACATACAGAACACAAATGTAACTCCAGACATTTTTTTTTAAAAAATCCTATACATCAGGAGCTTATCATAACAGAACCTATCATCAAAAGAGAATCCTTTTCATACCTCATTATATGAAGTCCATATAATATTTGTAGCCTAATACTCTGTGTGTTTACTTGAAAATAGCTTTCACTATGTTCATTGAAGCTTATTCCAGGGTACATATTTATAGAATCCTAATTTTATAGGTACATATCCAACGTGTTGTTCCCTTTCAGAGTGAGTAGTGCTGTACAAAGCACAAAAAGGCGGTAAGCCAAAGCAATTAAAGGCATGAAATAAGGAAAACCATTGAAGCATAACTTTGTCTTTTCCATCCTCTCTAGTCACTTTCTTTCAATAAATTTGTTTTGTTATTGAATTCTCATTCATTCTCTCTATATGGCCAAACCATCTCACTGTTCTTCTTTCTTACTGATCACTTACTTTATATTTACTCCACATTCATACTTGATCCTATTTCCTCTTGTTTTACCCACACACGTTAAGTACCTCATTCCCACTGTATTTATCTTACATTTATGTTCCTTCTGATGCACCAAAATCATACTTCCATGTAACAATTGTAACATTGTGAACTTTAATATATTACACTTCAGAGACATTTTTGTTTCTTTCAAGACCAATAATACCGTAGCAGGCTGCATGCTATCCATCATCTTTCTATCAGTGTTTACACATCTTTAAAAAATTCTCTATCCATTTCCCCATCTTTAGTAAACATTCTAACACAGTACATAAATTCATCTGCTTTGCTCCAATCTGGTTGTCAAATTCACTTGCCTTGGTCTTTGATATATATATTTATAGTAATTTTATTAAACATTATGATTACAGTATTAAAAACTAATACAAACTAAAAGAAGAATTAAGTAGAAGGTTCATTAAAAAAATAGAAAAGAATATAGTAAAAAAAAGGATATATATAAAGGAGTGACTTCCCATGTTATCACAAGAAGTATGAACAATTTTAGTAACTTACTACTTCCTCTTACAATACAACAAAAGATCCCTTCTTTCCATATCCCATATCCCAACTCTTATCTATAAATAAATCCATAAAGCATTGTTATTTCAGTCCTGGTATCAGCAAAAACCAATTAAGGAGTACCAAAAATAACAAAAAATCTATTTTAACCTTGATCAAATAAATCTACTTTATATTCTTTACTTCTAACAATCTTAAATTTTAGTCCATTCAAATAATATTGTAAAACTTGATTTCTTTTCATTTTTTCTTTGTCCCTTCTCATAAAATTCTTCAAAGCTGTAACAAGCATCTTACTAAATCTGATTTAGGAACATTATTCAGGTCATTCTCTTAGTTCATTATTTGTATGATTAATTTTTAAAACTTCAGCTGGTTTCTTTTGTATCTCCAATGTAATATATTTTCCAATATCATTGCTGTATTCTGTCTTTTGTCAATTCATTTTCAATTCAGGTAATCTTGATTTGATCTTGTCAGGTAAAATCTTGTTTCTCTTCTATAACATCTTTTAGACACAGCTTCTCCATAGAGGCAGATGTTTCTATTGCACTATTAGTAACATTACTATGTTCTTCTCCTTTAATTATAGTTTTTAGTTACCTCTAGTATCCCATTTTTAAAATTTATGTTTCTTTAAAAAAAATCAAAAGTTACATTTCCCCACAGGAAACGTTCTTTATAATTAATTCAAAAATCTTTCAAATTTACTTGGACTCTAAAATAATTTAAGTTTTTAAAACTTTATAAAAATAATGTTGGGGGAGAGAATCTAATTTCTATTACAGATGCCTCTGCTGAGAAGTTTTTGTCTGCTTTATTTTCATAATATTCCCTAATAGACAAACAATTTTATTGTCCATATTCACACAAACTATCCTATAATTCAAGCATCTTCACTTTTAGCATATGCTTTCTCTAAATCAACAATTGTACAATAACTTTCTTCCTCGGATACATTACTGAGTCATCCATAGACAATCTTGGTTAATAATATCCAACTTATGGACAACCCATACTTACCAGTGGGCTGCCTACTACTAAAAATGGCACATGGCATTCTTCCTTGAGCCAACAGACTGATGAAGCTGCACAATGTTTTCATGAGTCGTTAAAAACAAGCTCTATGTGTGTGTGTGTGTGTGTGTGTGTGTATGCACCATTCAGCAGTTCATAAAAACATTGCATGGCTTCAGCAGTTCATTGACTCTAGGAAGGACAATGCTGTCTGCTATTTTTAGTAATAGACACCCCATTTCAAGTATGTCTTCCAACTTGCATATACATTTCAGTTAAAGACAGAGTTAGGAATGGAACTCATTCTTAACTTAGGGACTCTCTGAGGTGAAGGGCAATAATCTGGTCTGCAACCTCCATACCAAATATAAGCTATCCTGTTTTCTCCAAAATAAGATATCCCCTGATAATAAGCCCAATTGGGCTTTTGAGCGCATGGCAATAAGGCCAAGCACTTATTTCAGAGTTCAAAAAAAATATAAGACAGGGTCTTATTTTCGGGAAACATGGTATATATGTGTCCTTCTCAAATATTGCTTATTGTTAGCCCATTGTTATCTTTGTAATGGGATCAATAACAATACTTCTCCAAACATTAGACACTGATGCACTCTTCATGTACACATTAAATAAATGTCATTGGAATTCTATAAACAGACCACATCCTATATAATTGCCCAATAATGACATGACCCATGTCATTGTGGCTTACTATACACAACTCTGAGTTAAAATATTAGACATTAATTCCTTAAGTCAATTTTACAGGCTCTTACTTGTTTTGAAGACATTCTTGTTGCTTTAAAATGTTCTCCTTTTGAAGATACAGCCTTTTGCAATCAATAGTAGCAAATAGAATTTTATTTCTTTTCATTAGTGCACATTCAAATTTACAAGATTTTTACTGCGCTCAGTTACCACAGTTGATTATTAATAGAATTCTGGTTTTGTTATCCAAATAAACTAAATAGCTCAATGGACCATTAATGCATGGGCAATATTTATTTCATTTATCGCTGTGATTTTTTAAAAAAATTAAGCCTTACTCACTAAAATGGGTAACATCTAAGACAGCCAACATATCCAAGAACATTCTGCCAGTTAATATCAACTAAAGCTGCTGTTTTCTATCATTTTCTTAAAATAAAAATGCGTGAAACAGGTGACTGAATTTCATATTCTTGACAAGCTGCATTCCCCAATAACTCCAGCCATTATGGTCATAATTAAGGATCTTGGTCTATATACATAAAGAAATATGGCATATCTGTTCTAAAAATGGTGATGTTGAATGAAATGACATACATTTGAACAATGTAACCAATGCTGCAAAATAAACCTATTATTTAGGTTGTCATCATAAACCAATCTGGAAGAATAGTGAATAAACTTAATCCGATTTAATTCTAAGTGTGTGTGCATACATACATACATACATACAGTACATACATACTAATTTTTAAGTGGCCGAGTAACATTGAAAGCAAAAAAGACAATTTTGTTTTAATTCCAAGAAACAAATGTCTACAAATAATCAGTTCATATTTATTAAGTTTTCATAACTCTAATTTTAGAAGAAGAAGAAATATAACAAACTGCTGAAATAATGCCTGTATTTTAATTTATCAGAAATACATCAAGAAACAAAAATTAAACTACTGCATAGGGGAAGGATAAGATTATGGAGGATAATATTATAGAGATGAAAGATGAGTAAACATTTCAAAGTTTAAAAGTACATATTGAAATATTTTGTCAGATAATGGTTACTAGCTGAAATCAAAACAGGTAAGTCGTCAGTTAAACATGGTAACAGGGACTGGAACTTACATCGGTGAGTGATGCAGTCATAAAGCAGGACATTAAGTGACCACATTGTTTAATGATGATAATCCCAGCAGTCCTAGTGCTGTTAATGTGAGGCTCATGGGTTGTTAAGCAAGCCCCAGATTGCTTGCTAGTAGGCCATCAGGCAAGTAAGGCATGGTGCAAGCATGGTGGCCTGGGGAGGCTGGGGTAGCTGCTACCAGGAGGGAGCAGATGCTCAAGTGATTGGAGTCAGCTCAGTGGGGCTGGGGATGGTAGGGGAGGGTTGAATAGTTTACCAGAGTGACCTGTGACTTCCCTCGCAGTACAGCTTACAATAACCATTTTAAGAACGAAAATGTTTTTACCAGGAGATCAACAATTTTTTATCACCAATTTATTCACTTTCAATATTTAGTGATGATTCACACAATTCCTGAACTAAGTGTAGAGCCATATTTCCCAATACAGACCATTGCATTTGGAGGGTATCAGGTTGGTAACGTTGATTTAAATACTTGTTTGAAATTATCAGAATTTCTTTTTTTCTATTTTTTTTGTTCAAAAAGTTAAAATACAAATTCCAAAAAAATAAAATTTAACAAACAGCAACAAAAATGGACAGAACATTTAAAAAGTGCATTAAAAAGTACAAAAACAAAAACACACATATAAATATTATTCCCCCTGGTTGATTACAGATAAATATATTGCAACAATGTTAGTTTCTCCCCCTTGCAAAGAAGCCCAGTCTATAAACTTCATTTATTTACAACCAACTTAGCCTGTCATTTATCTACTATATGTAAAAACAAAATAGTTAACAGGTAAATCAGCAGCAAAGTTAAACTTCAAAGCCTTCTGTTAATAATCTGTCATTGTATTTAACTTGTAGAAAGTCTACAATGGCTTCTTATCTGTCACAAATCACCACAATCATTATCTCTGATCCACCCAGGGTCAAATATCTTTGTAATCATAAAACTTGCCCTTAAGATTTTTAGTGGAAGTTTTCCCAACAGTATCTCATTTTCCAATATCCTGAACCCCTGATGTAAATATCTTCACCACATCTATTGTTGAAGCAGTCTCACTAGGTATAAAGTCTCTTGTCAGTTGATGTCTCTTTAAGTATAATAAATCCATTTTCCAAAATTGATCCATCTACCCAGGAAAATCCACTCCAAATTGTTTACCAATTGGATGTGATATGTCCATCTTCTTAAAAAAGTCCAGTTCATCAGTCATCGAATCTGCCAATTCTAAGTCTGTAAACTCCAGCTCTTCAAATTTCTGTAACAGGCCTTCTTCAAAGCTCTTTCTTCAACAAGTGCAAAATATTTTTCTAGAGTATTTTGGGTCAAAGAGAATCTTATAGTACAATAATTTCACTCTGAAGCCAGAAGCAGGGGCAATCTAGGGGAGCTTATCTTCACTGTTTTTTCTGCCATTGCCTAAACATTAATTCCAGATCTGGGCATGTAACTCAGTTACAAAATACATTATTGCTGAAGTCTTGTGCATATTTACTCAGAACAAAGTCCTATTCATTTGACTGAAAGTAGCCCATCATATGAACAATCACACACTGAATCAAATATCTGTGAAGATTCTCAGTCATCCAGGTCATAGTTATCTCAAAGGTGCTTTTTCAAAAGGCAACTAAATCAATCAAATCAAATGAATCAAGTCAAATGGTGCATACACTTTATACTGACAGAACTTTATCTAAAACAGATCGATAATGCTAAGAACTTCATGAATATTCTGCTGACAACAATAAAATGTTATAAATATGGAGTGTCATTTCCTGGAATGCTTTGTTTGACCAAAAATCAGTCCATAAGAAGCCCAATATTGTTTAAAAACAGTATATGTAGTCAGGTTTTAAAAGCCTACTTTATCTTAAAATTCTAATTTTTCAGGTAAATTAAAATGTCCTTTTATGACCTTAGAATCACATTTCCTTATAGTTGAGTGCTAAGGAAATACAAGTGTGATTATTATCATTAAGACCTAAATTGCCAGAAATTGTTAGAAATGTTATCTGATGTGGAACAAATGTTCTTGTAATGAAAAAAGATGTTTTCAGCATATTATGTTCCTTTATGTAAGAAAGAATGTAAGATCTTTTGAAAATCATGATTTTTAAGGCACACCACACTATTAAATATGAGATTCTGATCTACATAGGGAACTACCTCTTTATAGTACTTAGACGTGGGACTGGGAAGCCACCTGAGGATGTTAGGGGTGTAGCTAGCTTGGGGAATTGAAAATCATCCTGGAAGAAAGCAGTGTCAAAACATTTCCGTAACATACAAAGAAAACTTCAGAGATGCTTGGATGTGTACAGATAAGTCATCTGGAACTGAGCTTGACCCAAAGATAACTTGATTTCCTTAGAAAATCACTAATCAAACATTTGATTTATCTCCTTTATTGGTTAGATTAACACATTGTGATGGGCAATGTTGAATTAGTTATATTTTGCTAGTAAATTATTCTTTTAGGAAATTGTTGACTTTATATATAATTCCCTTTGCAGTCCCCTGAAAATCTGCTTCTGGGGCATTGGGAAATCTTGAAAAATAGTTTTTGGGTACAATGCATGGTGCTGAATGTGAAGGAGAAGTGACATAATCCCGACCTATATGTGAACAGAGGAGCAACTCGGAGCAGTTTTAACAAGATCCAAACTTGTTAACATTCAGATGACATATTTTTCAGAGCTGGATTCAGAGGCATCCACGGGATGTCAAAAACATCCAGATGGCAGCTATGACCATACAATTGAAGCCCCTCCCCCTTTGATGTTTCTCATGCACATAATGCACATAAAAAGTGGCAAGGCCCCCATCCTTCAGAAGTGACTGCCTTCCTCACTTTGGGGGATGCTCAAAACAAAGCACCCTTAGTGCAGCTTCAAATGAAAAAAATCTGGCTGATCTTTGATGTTGTTTGCAAAGCTACAGTATATAGGTCTTGAGCGGACTATAGCTTTGCCTTTATACCAAAGCACCAAAATTGTAGTGTTACATAACACGTCACGTTGTAACTAGAAATTATATATGTATAAAGACACACTTAAGTTTTACATCAAAAACGCTCACTGTGATTCTTCCTGTAATGCACTTCAGTATAAATGTGGGTAATTGTAATAGTCTTTTGCAAGCTGATGCCTTTCAGATGAGCTGGGAATTATGGGAATTACCTTCTCATAACACCGTTTTGGGAAGGTGGGAGGTATGTATGAATATACTTTACTTTAAATGAATTTCATTTCCTCCCTTCTTCCAAAGTAATAAGATTAATTTCAATGATAAGTAGTCTCACTCCCCCTCCCTCCCTCCCTCCCTCCCTCCTTCCCTCCTTCCCTCCCTCTTTTTGGTTTAATGGTTAAGGCACCAGTCAAGACAGCAGGAAAATGTGAGTTTTAGTCCCACCTTAGACATGATAGCCGGCTGAGTGACTTTGGGTCTGTCACTCTCAGCCGTTGATGTCAGGCTTGGACAAGAAAGTGATCAGTCAACCAATCAATCTGCAAGCAATAGATCAATACTCAGTTGATCAAAAAAGAAAAAAAGAAAAAGAAAATTCTGCACTTGTAGGAAAATGCTAGAGAAAAAAGGTGATAGTTTGATAATAACCTGCTCTGTGAGGCAGCATACCCTCCAGAGATCCACATGGCCTTCATCTTGACCCTCTTTAGGTAAGGTTATTGTGTATCTGAAGAGGCAGAGGAAGCCCATAGACAATTGAAAAGGGGGGACAAATAGGTGGGTTGAGGAGGAAACCCCCTGCTTAGCTTTCTTGGCAATTGTAACAAACGTTACAGTGAAAACCTGCCCCACAAAAGTACATAAACATACATGTATGTAAGATTACATTTTCCAGCATCAGAAAGACCAGTTATTCAGTTGCAGAAATGTGTTAGAGCTGGTTAAGAGGCAAAAGCCTTTGACATGTAACTGATTAAGGTCCTGTCAATTCCAGGCAGCAGGGCAAGCCGGAGGGTACTAATCAACTAATTAAGGTCACATTGCTGAGCTTGTTAACTTGCCATTAGCACTTATTAGGGGAGCACTGCCACACAGAGAAAAACTGTTCCAGAAGAAGTACTCAAAAAGTCGGACAATATTTGATTTTAGGCTATGCCTGATGGACAGACATGCCCTCCTTTTGCCAGACATCTAGTAAGGCCATCTTTAAAAACCTACTTCTTTCCCCAGGGTAGGTCTGGGGTTGGTGTTTAGAAGGATCTTTCTATATCTGTAATAGAAATATATGTATAAAGTGTTTTTCTATCGAGGCACTTGGTCTACCCAACATGTGTGAGGGAGCATACTGCATCCCTTTCGCCTTTCAGCTCCAATCCAGGAGCCCTCAAGCAGATATTTTTTTATCAGCGAAATATAAATTTGATATGTGTATGTGTGTGTGTGTGTGTGTGTGTGAGAGAGAGAGAGAGACTTCCAACCACTACCCCAAGTATGAACAAATTTAGTGACTCTACTCCCTTTAATGTTCCAAACAGTTATTTCTTCATATCCCATATCCCATAATTATCTATAAACAAATCTATAAAACATAATCTATTCAGTCCTGATGTCCGCAGAAATTCTATAAAGAATTATCGGAGGTAACATTACAGCTTGTTTTAATCTTGACCAAATAAACCAACTTTATATTCCTTCTTTTTTACTTCTAACAGTCCTAATTTTTAATTCATTCGAATATTGTTTTAGGATTTGATTTCTCTTCATTTCTTCTTTGTCCCATTGCATAGAATTCTTCAATGCTTTGCCTATAAGCCTCTTTTGTAAAGCCTACAAGCCTCTTTTGTAAATCCAGTAGAAAAAAAATTATCCAGGTCACTCTCTTTGTTTGCCATTTGTGTTTCCTTTTTAAGTTTTAAAACTTCAAGCAGTTTCTTTTGTAGATATATTGAAACATCTTTTTTCCCCATCTCTTGGCTTGCCATTATAAACCCACTTTCGATACCAAGTCTACTTTATCAGCTAAAATTTGTTCTACATCTGAGATTTTTTTCAGTCACATCTATCCACAGAAGCAGGCATCATTACTTATAGTGTTGCTATGATGGTTACTATTTTCTGTTTCTATTCTTCAAAACTCTCCTTCCATATTTTTATTGTCATAACCATCTTGTAGGCCTATATATCTACTAAAATCTTTTGCCCCCTCTAGTATCCACTTTTTGAAATCATGAAATTCTTTTGTAAAACCAAAACAGGATCTATTTCCTATGAGAAGTTGTTTATACTTTATAATTAATTCCAAAATCTTATTATAAAACTTTCAATATTCCATTTTTTTCTGGAGTCTTAGTCCATTTATAACCTTCTAAGATCAAAATCTTATTTAGCTTTTTGCTGTTTATTTCAGACTTTTTAAATTCTTAAGCTTATAATTAAATTTTTATTTTGATCAGGATTAAAGACAGTAAGTATAAAGGTATTACATAGCCTGTCAAGACATGATCTTCTCAAATGCTTGCTTGAGTTTCTGATTTGTTTCCCAGTGCTACACCTTTCTTTAATAAATATGCCAAAGGATTTGTTCTTTACAAACAGGTCAAGTAGAAACTTTCCCACAGAACTAAATTACAGCTGAAATGAGTCTCTGTAATCTGTAATAGTCATATCACTTCTCAGCTAAATATTATGTTCATAGGAAGATCTTTTGCAGGCTAAACAATTTATTTGGATTTTATGAAGCATGTTTTTTAAATAATTTAAGTTGAATGCTTATGGCCAAAATAGATGTTTGGCAGCACCTGTGGATTTGGAGTTTCCAGTTAGCACTGGAAAAGACACTACAAGGAGAGCCATATTAATCAGTAGTAGCCAGAAATCAGAAAGTATCTTTTCAGACTAACACATTTTATTAACAGGCATAGGTTTTTGTAAGTTACAGCTCACTTCATCACATCATGGAACCAGAGGTGGGTTTCAGCAGGTTCTGACCAGTTCTGGAGAACCGATAGCGGAAATTTTAAGTAGTTCGAAGAGCCTTGGATAGTACAGTGGTCTAAAGCACCCTGTTATTAACATCAGCTGCCTGCAATTATTGCAGGTTCGAATCTCACCAAGGCTCAAGGTTGACTCAGCCTTCCATCCTTTCTAAGGTAGGTAAATTGAGGACCTAGTTTGTGGGGGAAATAAGCTGACTTTGTATAAATATACAAAAGTATGAAGGCTATTGCTTAGCGCATTGTAAGCCGCCCTGAGTCTCCGGAGAAGGGCGGCATATAAATCAAATTTTTTTTTAAAAAAAACCGGTAGTAAAAATTCTGACTGGCCCCACCCCCATCTATTCTCTGCCTCCCAAGTCCCAGCTGATTGGGAGGAAATGGGGATTTTGCAGTAACCTTCCCCTGGATTGGGGAGGAAATGGAGATTTTACAGTATCCTTCCCCGGAGTGGGGTGGGAATGGAGATTTTACAGTATCCTTCCCCTGCCACACCCACCAAGCCATGCCATGCCCACCAAGTGACACCCACAGAACCAGTAGTACAAATTTTTGAAACCCACCACTGCATGGAACATCACTCCCTAGTTTTCCCCCCTCTTGCAATCCTGCATCAGTTTAGCCATTCCATGTTCACGATGAAATGAGCTCATGACAGCTTATGCCTTTTAAGAACACATGTTAATCTGGAAAGGTATTACCAAGCTTCTTGATTTTTAACTAGCACTGAGTGACTGCAACAAAACAACAGATACTTATACCTGTTATCTTGTACGTGTTTGACAAAATAAATAAAATAAAATAAAATAAAAATAGCAGCTAGGGAAGGATTATACCAATCTTTTCAGCCTGGAGGTCTTCAGATGTGTCAGACTCCAGCTCCCCAAATTCCCAACCAACATGGTCATGGGCAGTGCTTGCTAAAATTCCTGTGGAATCCAATATTTAAAACAAGATTAAAGGAATTGAGAAGGTATTGGGAGCATTTTGCTGTCTCTCCCCTTTTTCTAGTACAATCTTTTCCTCCAACTGGGATTCTCAGAAGTGTGTGCTTTATCAACAGCAAAATAAAAAGTGCCAGCCATTCTCACAAGAAATGTTTTCCCCCTCCCCAAGTTTGCAGCTATTAGGCAGTAACCGAGATTGCCAGACTAGTGTCTGCTGTTGTACATTTAATTTGGTGTTCAGGTGATAAATCACATCACTTCTATCAGTATAAATCTGGTGCTCCCATTCAGTAGGGTCAATGGTCTGTCTCTCTCTCAAATGGAAAAAGGCAATTTTTAAAGCCTTGTTACCTAGTCGAGTAATGAGATGTCTGCAAGAAAACAACCAAGCTCAGAGAGCACCAAGGACTTCACAAAAAGGCCATAGTCTAATTTCTTATTTTATGTGTTATTCTTGATTCATACTGCCAGTCATTAAAATAATAAAGAAAAAAATAGAAAGAACATTTCAGCCAGGGGTGTGTTCTAAATTTTTTTACTACTGGTTCTGTGGGCGTGGCTTATTTTGTGGGCATGGCTTGATGGTCATATGACAATTATTTAGGATTTAGCAGAGGTACTGGTCTACCAGGGTTTTAACTGCTTGCAGAGCTGTACTGATCTACCCATTTATTTTTTGCAGGCACTGATCTGCTCATGTATTTTTCCAGGCATTGATCTACTCATATATTTTTCCAGGCACCGGTCTACTCATTTGTTTTCTTTTAACCCTGATCAGCTGTAGGGCGGCCCTTTGAAGCCCCACGGCAAGAGTTTAAACAGTTTTTTTCCCCTCTAGCCATCAGCTGGGACTCAGGAGGCAGCAATAGATTGGGGGTGCGGCCAAATAAAAGGTAAGAACAATGCCGGGGGGGGGTGCGGGGGGGCAGGAGGGGCAGAACCGGTTTGGTGACATGATATTGTCACCGCTACTGGCTCGGGAGAACCGGGCTGAACCAGGAGGAATCCACCACTGATTTCAGCCTAGATGAATTATACTATTGCCAATAAGCTAGATTGTATGGTAGGATCTCATTTTCTCATAAATACACTCATATACACAACCCTGAGAGACAGGTAGGGTTGACTTATAGCAGTGCATTTAGTGACCTTTTGGAATTACCACAGCACTGAAAACAGTGACTTAATGACCGTTTTTCACCCTTACAACTGTTGCAGCAACTCCATGGTCACATGATCAAAATTCAGATGCTTGGCAACTGACTTATATTTATGACGGTTGCGATGTCCTGGGATCATGTGATCATCTTTTGCGACTTTCTGACAAGCAAAGTCAATGGGGAAGCCAGACTCACTTAACAACCATGTTATTAAATTAACAATTGCTGCGATTCACTTAACAACTATGGCAAGAAAGTTCATAAAATAGGACAAAGTTCACTTAACAAGTGAGGGCCACGCAGGATGGACTTTGTGATACGTGTAATGGTTTTTGTAGATCTGTTGCACTGGCTAACTAACATGGATTTTCTTGTTATGTCCAGGATGTAAGGATCCCTCACATCCTGGACATAAATTGTTTCAACTTCTACCCTCAAAATGATACTATAGGGCTCTGCACACCAGAACAACTAGACACAAGGACAGTTTTTTCCCAAATGCCATCACTCTGCTAAACAACTAATTCCCACAACACTGTCAAATTATTTACTAACACTGTATTACTAATCTTCTTCTCATCCTTCCTAGTACCTATCTCTTTCCACTTATGACTATTATGTCACTTATGTTGCTTATATCTTTACAATTTATATTGTTTTATTTGAAGCCTCTCTTTCAGAAACTAGGACTGGCAGGAGATCATTCGATATGTTGTAGATCACAGTTTCATTTTTAGCTGCTCTCAAGCCTCCATGAACAAAGAACAAAGTCAAGCTCAACCTTGGGAAACACTGAGAATGTATCTTCTTACCCATACCCTTTGCCCATGTTTCTTTTATTTTTATTCAGAACACAGTGCTCTTTTCTATGGCTATTCTCACATATTATTAGATGCTTTAATTCTTTTGTTGTAACTGGACAGATGACTGTTTCTAAACCAATCAGCTTTTGCTTTGAAGTTCTTTGTTGTGCTAACTATAAAAGTAAATGTATGACATTTTTCCTTCTCATAGGGTGACCCCACTTTATCAGAGTACTCTAATGAATTACTTTTAAATGATCTTCCGACTCGGTTGCTTATTGGAAAAGGTAAACCAAGGCAGAACCTACGGACAGATCTGGCCGTCATCACAACTGTCTCACTTAGCAGCAGAAATTTTGGGCTTAGTTGTGGTCGCAGATTGAAAGCTACCCATATTGTGTTTTAAAATACCAAGGTATCTATGTGGTAGGTAGGATTGGTGGTCTTAAAGGATATGGAAAACTGTGAGTACTTGAGCAATAATGCTGGAGTGCAAAGTATATTCTAATAGTATACAGTCATGGTTATCAGCTGTGTTATCAGCCTTATCTATAACAAAAATGAGTGCTATGGTTATTCTTATCCAGCTGAATCTTCCTAAGGAACCCGATAAATATTCTTAGATACACATTGCAAGGAGGTGTTGGACTTAAAAGCACCAGTGAAGCAAAAAAGGTGTAAACATGCTGAATTCACACATCAGTGCTAAACTACAAAGTGATTACCTTAATTTTCAGTTGCTATTGTTGCGGCTATTATTATCTTTATTATGCTTTCTCCTGAAGAATAATAAATACAATCAACAATCTCCCCAAACAGTAACATCTTTCTCTCTTGGAAGAGCTTTGTAATAATAAGGCTGCATAGAAAGCAGTTTTTGGTAAATAACACTGTGAGCATGGGACTCAATGAGAAGTCTACTAGCAATTTCCAAAACTATCAGCAAGTGCAGATTGACCTGTCTTCTAAAAAACAAACAAACAAAAAAAGACAGTCCTTCTCCATTTTGCGAGAAAACCATGAGAAAACAAGCTAGAATATTGCTGTCTTCAATTCTCTCTATATAGATAGGTTTCTCATTTGAAAACAGTGTGTTTACTGGAAATCTTGTGTTATAACCTGAACCCTCTTTCTAATAAGTATGATTAATCAGAGTTCTGAGAAGCTTACTCGTTGGAATAACCTGGATTCCAGTTCAGGTTGCTGCAAGAGATACCCGTGTATTTGTACAGTAGGTGACATTAGGCAAGTCAAGGAAAGTATGTTTTATTATATGCATGTATGTTTCTCCAAAATGGTTATTTGACTATAATAGAGCACCTTTGTACTAGATTAAGCAAAAAAGAAGAAGCAGCTTTTTTTGTATGAAGAGCTGAGATCAGTGGTGGGTTCCTCCCGGTTCGCCCCGGTTCGCCCGAGCCAGTAGTGGTGACGATACGACGTCACCAAACTGGTTCTGCCCCACCCCACCCCCCACCCCGTGTTATTCTTACCTTTTATTTGGCCCCACTCCCAATCTATTGCTGCCTCCTGAGTCCCAGCTGATGGCTGGAGGGGAAAAAAAACTGTTTAAACTCTTGCCAGGGGCTTCAAAGGGGTGCCCTACAGCTGATCAGTGTTAAAAGAAAACAAATGACTAGACCAGTGCCTGCAAAAATACATGAGTAGATCAGTGCCTGCAAAAATAAATGGGTAGCTCAGTACAGCTCTGCAAGCAGTTAAAAGCCTGGTAGACCAGTACCTCTGCTAAATCCTAAATAATTGTCACATGACGATCAAGCCATGCCCACAAAATAAGCCATGCCCACAGAACTGGTAGTAAAAAAAATTAGAATCCACCCATGGCTGAGATGTACACTACAATACATACCCCACCCAAGACTGGGTTCCTGCCCACAGTGCTTAAGGCCAATTGTACATATCAAGGTGGAGATTTGCATTACACAGTTTTACTCTGCATAGAGGAGAAGGACCTCAAAGGCTTTGTGCCCACCCCTCGGATATTGAAAGTTTTCATAGGTTAAAAACAGCGACCCCTTTATACCATGTTCATAGGTTCATTTTGTATTCTTAGTGTAGTTACTTTTCCAGAGCTCATCAAATATTTCATAGATGTCAAAAGCATGAAATATATGTTCATGTTCATGCTGGTAGGTCAGTGTTGACCATTTGCCTGCCATGTTTTGTAAACAACTTCCTCTTTTTTTACTCATAGCTAGCTGTACATCCTGCCTTTTTGCCTTGCACATGCTATATTTGGGATTATTTTATGCTTAGCCAGGTCGTTTGAAATTTCTGCTTATGAATGCAAAACTATTCTATTGATTGACATATCCTATGTGTAATATCTTTTTGATTCTCATTATCACTAGGAGAGGGATTATGTTTGGCCACAGTGCAACTGTTTGAGAAGTCACAGAGAAGTATAAAAACTAGACATATCCAGTCCATATACAGTGGGTCTGAGTGCTTTTTTAAGTACATAATTTTTTTTTAAAAAAAATCAAATGCATATTAATAAAATCTATTGAAAGTGGATTCCCATGCCTTTGACATTTGCTGTTGGGCTGCCCCTGGGCTGCCCTCCTTTTCTTGTCTCAACCATTTACTGCTCACCACATCTTGTTGTGGTTTGCTTTGCTTCCGTATCCCGTCAATTCCATATAGAATAGAATAGAATAGAATAGAATAGAATAGAATAGAATAGAATAGAATAGAATAGAATAGAATAGAATAGAAT
>WNWU01000001.1:35042744-35112111 GCA_012654045.1 Ptyas mucosa | reverse complement strand
ATAGAATAGAATAGAATAGAATAGAATAGAATAGAATAGAATAGAATTCTTTATTGGCCAAGTGTGATTGGACACTCAAGGAATTTGTTTTGGTGCATATGCTCTCAGTGTACATAAAAGAAAAGATACGTTCATCAAGAATCATAAGGTACAACACTTAATGATAGTCATAGGGAAACAATCAATATAAATCTTCAGGATACTAGCAACAAGGTTACAGTCATACAGTCATAAGTGGAGGAAATGGGTGATAGGAACAATGAGAAGATCAATAGTAATGTAGGCTTAGTAACTAGTTTGACAGTGTTGAGGGAATTATTTGTTTAGCAGAGCGATGGCCTTCGAGAAAAAACTGTTCTTGTGTCTAGTTGTTCTGATGTGCAGTGCTCTATAGTGTCGTTTTGAGGGTAGGAGTTGAAACAGTTTATATACAGGAAATAATAAGAAACAGGCAATTACAATCAACCTATCTTAATCGAGGTTTGATTTATTTGTAAGCAAATGCCATCCTCTTTCCATTTTTCTAAGAAAGGTAACTATGGGCATGTGGGTTCATGCATTCAATCTTATATTCCTAAACACTGTATCTCCTTGATGTTCTTCATCTGTAAAGTGGATGGTGAGACACTGCAAAATTCAAAGTAGATTTCAATAAATGGAACTTGGGTTCATTCTTGAAAAATGAGCAGGGAATACTGCTTAGTCACCCTTATTCTATTCTTCTTCTCAGTTTCTGCTCTGGTTCTCTTTTGGCTATTTCTTCACTGCCGTTGCTATCACCAGGTCAATGGCTATCTGCTGCAGATACAGTGCTTTCTCCACTGTGTAAGTCAAGGGAAATCATTTCTGCCTTTTAGATAAGTGATATGCACCTACACTTGTCTCACTTATTAAAATATTGTGGCAAGAGGGTGAGGCATGGTGGGCAAGGTCATGACTCAGTGAAACAACAAAAAGTGCACTATAAAGAACTTATAACACGTCTGATGCCCTTATGAATAGCTTGGTCTGCTGATGCTCCAAGATGAAAGAGAATTCTTGTATTTTTGGCAAATAAATAAGTAGATTGAAATTCCATGAGGAACTCTGAGAAAAATTCCTATAAGACTTTACTGAAAAGTGATTTACTTTATTATTAATTTTTCAGTTAGATCCCCATCATTCCTCTAAAGCAATGTTTCTTAAGCATATTTCTCTCAGGATCCCCTTCCCACTTTTAAAAATTATGGAGGACCCCAAAAGAGCTGTTGTTTGCATGTAATAATTAATATGATATTGCCATATTAAAAATCAAAATGGATGCAGTCATTTCCACTACTCCATCTCATGATTGTTTGATTGGATTTTAGTATCATATTATTTTTCAACCTAAGCTGGCAAATAATTATGATTTCAAATACCCTTGAGCAGTGATGGGATTCAAATAGTTTAACAACCAGTTCTCTGCCCTAAAGATTTCTTCCAACAACCATTTCATCAAACTGCTCAAAAAGTTAATAACCGGTTCTCCCGAAGTGGTGCGAACTGGCTGAATCCCACCACTGCCCTTGAGAGAGTATTGGGGAGCCCCAGGAGCCTGAGGACCACATGTGAAGAAACACTGCTCTGAAGCAAAAGGTGGAGATCTAATGGGAATCTCCCTTTTGTTCTCATAATACCCCCAACAGATAAGATAGATAGGACTGAAGGAATGATTAGTTCAAAATCACCCAGTGAGTTCTCATAGCTAAAGTGGGATGGGTGTCTGAGTCTAGTTTAGCAAAAATAACGGCTTGGTGTAATACATGATTCAAACAATCACATATCTCATTTCATACTGGTTATTCTGAATAATTTCAGTATAAATTTATTTTTATTTATTTTATTTTATTAGGCTTATATGCCGTCCTATCTCCAACAGACTCAGGGCGGCTCACAACAATAAAACCACAATCCAATGCAAGTTAAAATGCCTAATTAAACAGATACAGTTAAAACCCGTAAAAAACCCCATTGGTCCAGGCCGGGAAGCTCGAATAGCCAAGTTTTTAATTCACGGCGAAAGGTGTGAATGTCAGGGGCCAGCCGAAGCCCCAAGGTAAGTTGATTCCAGAGGGTGGGTACGCCTACAGAGAAGGCTCTACCCCTGGGGGCTGCCAGCTGACATTGTCTCGCCGACGGCACCCTGAGCAGGCCCTCCCTATGGGCGCGAACCGGGCGATGGGATGTTGTTGCTGGCTGCAGGTGGTCCGCCAAATATCCTGGGCCTAAGCCATGTAGGGCGTTATAGGTCATCAACAGCACCTTGAATCTCACCCGGAGGGCAACTGTTAAGACATTTGGGAAAAAAACATAAGTTCTTTTGTTTCTACTTGGAAACCACTTCTGGACTTTGTGCTTGAGGTAGAAAAAAAATGAAACCCTGATTTTAGGATTTACCGATTAGATAGATTTGTTGTTATAGAAATGGTTAGTTTATACTATTATGGAAAAGTAAAAAGTTGAGGTTTGATGTTACTGTCTTATTCTACTGCACCAGAGAGAGTCAGAAGTCAACACTTTTTTCCCCCATTTTTCTCTTTTCTACACTTCTCTCTTCCCCTTTCCCTCCCTTATTTTTCCTACTGTTTGCTTTTGTATTTTGTATTTTATATTATAAACTAATAAAAAAACTGTAAACAACAACAATAAAGGTAATTTTTAAAAAGACATTTGGCTTTTTGCTCTTTTAATTTTGTAGAGAAAATAATTTCTGAAAGCCAGTGTGGTATAGCAGTTTAATTGTTGAACTAAGACTTTTAGCCAGTTCCATATCAATGAGAGAATCTGCATTTCTACTAAGCTTATTTAAAGATTTTGGTCAAGGACTCTGTCAAAAAAAAATTGAAAGTCCAATTCTAGTGTAAACTGGATTGCTTCTATTACATACCTGTTCATATTCTCACATTATATAACAGGCACTACTTCTCTTTTACTCTCCAGTCACGATGAGCAATAAATGGGATGATCTGTGCTGCTTACCTTACTAGTAGCGAGATCTCTCTGCCTTGGGCAAAGGGCAGGGCAACATTCTTTTTTAAGGCTCTTCTTACAGCTGCATTAATATGTACTCCTCCAGGCCTTGAGTTGGTAGAAAAAATATATATATCAGTGTAATTTGTGCTGTCTCAGCAGCCAAGTTGGTGGGAGGAAGGAGAGGTAAATGGTGAAGTGGGAGGATGCTTCCATGGCCTATTCCCCAACTCACCAATCTGTCAGCCAGCCTATTTCTAGACAAAGATTTATCAATATCGCAGAAGCTAATCCGTGCGTTTTATAATCTTATGCAATAATCTGCATAACAAATCACATGCCTGGTGCAGAGATTGTAAAGAGCATTAACTGCTTTTTTTTTTTGCTGACTGCTTTAAAAAAAAGAAAAGAAAACAGGTTTATCTGTCTTTGAAAAGATTGCTTAATACATGTTGAAAAACAGGCCTAAAATACTTTTCTGATGAATCATAGAGCCTATATAATGCATGAACAACTCTAAACAAATCACCTTTCAGACATTATGCAGGCAGATGCTTCTGCAGAAGCCAAGTGCCCGATCTCTCTGTAGCCTAGGACAACAGAGGACCAAGCACTATTGCCGGAGGAGAAAAGGCATGCCCAAAGCAGTCAAAGCGGCCAAAGGTCCTTATCAACCATCTTTGTCGCTCTTCTCTGCACTCTTCCTAGGTTTCAGCATCTGTTTTGCAATATGGCGACAAGAACTAGACCAGTATTCCAAGTGTGGCCTCACTAGTTCAGCATAACGCAATACTATCAATTGATGTCTAATGTAATCTAATGTAATGTAATCTAATTATCTAATCTAAGCTAATAACTGTGTAAAGGAGTGCAAAGATAATTTTGACAAAGAAATGGAAGAACCATTAGCAGTATTGTACCATTAAAACAATCCTGAGAAAGGAGAAAGCATCCAAAAATGACTCAACATAATCCCATCATGATTCTATATAGTAGTGTTTAAGATGCATCGATGGCAACACCCAGAAGTCTCCAGCTGCCACTTAAAGTTGCTGAGCTTGAGAAATACTGTCAAAAGGGGGCACGCTTTCAAGTTTCTCTTACGTCCTACAACAATGAATCAGAATTCCAATAGTCCTTGTGGAGTCTATTTTCTGAGGATGCTTCCTTGCAGGGCTGACACAATGCAAATGTCCATTTGTTTTATTCTTTTTTTTAAAAAAATTGATTTATATGCCGCCCTTCTCCGGAGACTCAGGGCGGCTTACAAGGCGTTAAGCAATAGCCTTCACACTTTTGTATATTTATACAAAGTCATCTTATTGCCCCCACAATCTGGGTCCTCATTTTACCTACCTTAGAAAGGATGGAAGGCTGAGTCAATCTTGAGCCTGGTGAGATTAGAATTTGCAATAATTGCAAGCAGCTGAATGTTAATCACACTGCTTTACTCTACTGCACTACCAGGCTCTTTCTGCCTGAAGAGGTGGAGGCTGAGTAGATCTATTTTCAGCATTTCAGTAAACAATAGAAAGAATTAAGGTATCTAATACACCTAGGTCTAGGACATTATTCTGAGGACAAGTCCTTTTTTGGGATAAAGAATACGCCTGAAAATAACTCATAAATTAGTGCTGAGAAATCCTGAACTTCAAGTTATGGGAGACTTATAATTAACCCCACAGAGCATGAGTTGCTTGGAATTATTGTATATGTCAGTATCTGAACAGGTCCCTGCCATTGACCATGCCATCACCAAGATAGTGCCAGCCTTTTGAGGTAGTCTGGATAAGAAACCAATATTATCATGCTACCTTTATTCTAAGGCTATAGTAACAGAATCTTGCAAATCTGAAGGCACATTCTTCTTCCCTTGCCTTTACTTTCCAGGAACCAGGGAGGATCTTTTCTGAGGCATTTTCCACATCTCTTATTCCTTCTGTGGGCTGAAATGTCTCTTACCTGAGCTTTGCCATAGCTGTGGCTCTTCCTCCTCCTGTCTCTCAAGGATATTACCAGAGATCATTACAACAGTCAATGATGTATTGTTGGCAAGACTTACACCAGGAAAAAAAAAGAAAAAGCACTATTTGAAAATGAGAAAAAAACATGACTAACGTAAACTAGGGCGGATTGTCAAAAATGAAATAAAAAGTGAAATCAAGATAAGATCACAAAGGGATTAGAATCACCTCTGACTCTCAGAAACAAGAAGGGTTAGTCGATTTGGGCACAAACACAAAAGAAGAAGAGAAAATTGCTATATTTTCTATGTCATTAATCTATGCTGTTTTCTCTCTTCTCTTGAAAAAAAAAATCTGTGAACAGCTTTATATAGGGTGGGAAGGTAGAGAAAGAAGGTTTGGGTGATGACAGCCTGATGAAAATTTAATGTTGGTGCTAAAATAACTATCAGAGGAATATTCATTACTATACATTTATATTTGTAATTATGTGAATTAGGAAAGGACTACCACAGGAGTTCTCAACCCCTGGTCCGCAGCCCACTACTCAGCCATGAGCCATTTAAAACCAGGTCGTGGAAGCGAGTCCGTGAGTGCGCATGGCCTTTCATTTGCGTGAGAGTTGGGTGCATGTGCCTGCTACCCATGTAAATGGAGCTGCATGCATGCTCTTGCCAGCTGCTTGCACTGGACCATATCCTCCTGCCCCCCCCCCCTTGCTGGTACGCAAAACTGGAAAGATTGGGGAACTCTAGACAACCACATTTGGGCTGTAAGGAGATGCAGAAAGGACTAGCTCCATGCTGCCATTTATAGATCATCTGCATTACTGCAATCTCTATCTAATAGCTCTAAATCAGGATTTCCAAAGCTTTTTGGCATTTTGCCTACTTTTCTTCTTTGTAGAAACCTTCTTGCCTCCCTACGTGAATGTCTATTAAATTCGTTCCTCATTTTACATGTCATACCTTCACATCCTTATTTCCAGAAATCAGTCTCCAATCAACCCATCAACTCAGCCAGCCCTGAGTTTCCCACTGCACGTCCACTAATCTTTCTGGCATACCTGCCAGCCTTGGCATCGCCTCCCCCCCCCCCGCTCTTCCAATCAGCCTGCCATTCACCACTGATTTTCCATGACTGTTAGATCTTCATGTGAATATTAGTGAGTTTTTAATGTGATTATTTAGTAAACCAACCCCCCCACCCCACCAATCCTTGTAATCTCTTAAAATGCCTCTCCCGGGAGGAAAAAGCCTGAATTCGAAGCCACTTTTGAAGAACAGCAACATTTTCCATCCTTAAAATGATAACCCCATGCGAGATTGGCAGGGTCAAGAGGTTCAGCAGATTATTGTTGGATGACATTATAAAAGTGCCTCGGCCAATTGCAGCTGGAGGAGACCTTGCTCAACTTCATCTTGTTTGAGAGAGAGGAGGCAGCTGTACCTTTTCTCCTGTTGCTGGCCAGAAATTTGGCAGCCAGAGCATGCCCGGTCTTTATTCTTTTCATTTTATTAGGCCAGCAGTAGATGCTGTTATACCGCCATCACAGTTCATTGCTTTGAGCGATATATTTCTACCAAGGATGGTTCAGGCATTATTTATAGCAGGCTTGGGCAACTTTTTGTGACTGCCAGCAGCACTTTGTAATGAGAGCTATGGGAGCCCAGCAATGATGCAAAAGCATTGCAGGAAAGGACGGGGCTCGAATGTTAGGCTTCTTCTTCCCCCATTTTTGAATTTTTAAAAAAATAATAAAAGAGTCATGTTACTGCTGCTGGAGACGAAGTACATTTATTTTATTTATAACATTTGCAGTTCTAGTTGTTTTCAGTTTGGCAGAACATTGAGTGAAAACCAAGTTGCTGTTATTTGGGAGTATTCTGCCAAATTTTGGTGGCATGATGAATGTTTGGGTCTGCAAAAATGGAGCTCAATTATTAATTGATGAATATTCAATATGCAAGGTGATATAGAGTCATGGCAAGAACTTTCACCTTATGTGACACATAAGGTTTCCCCCAGTTGTTCACACTTACTATATAATGAGTGTTGCATATTAAGTGAGCAGCCAAACAAATTGAAATGCAAGAATGTCTTTGAAGTAGATTTGTACATAGAGCTGTACAAAACTCTTCAGGCATTTACACACAAGGTTAGGACATGTTTGTGGCTTCAGGGCTATTTGTATGTTACTGTCCTAGGTGCCAATCAAAGTCATGGCTGATTAAGGATAACACCTTATATGCAAACTGACCTTAGGTTTTGTGTAAACACATTATCTTATTCTGTTGTTTTGCTGATGTGTTATTGTTTCTGTGAGTTTGGGTGGCTTTTGTAAGTGACTAGGTAAATGTACAAAAAACAAGAAATAGTATCCTTACTTCTTCCAATATGTTCTTATATTATTGATTTGATTTGTACAATAATCATTGTACCTGTATAATTAAAACAATGACAGTAAAAAAAACTCCCCTAGAATCAAAAATTAGAATATAGAGTGCCACAAATAACCATAGAGTCCACTAAACACAAGAAATAAAATTTAACTTACCTTCTGGATTCAATATAGGTTGTCTTCAACTTACGACCACAATTGAGCCCAAAAGTTATGTTGTTAAATGAGAAATTTGTTAAGTAAGCTTGTCCCATTCAGGACTTTTCTTGCCACATTTGTTAAGTGAATCACTGCAGTTAAGTTAGTAACACAGTTGTTAAGTGAATTTGGCTTCCCCATTGATTTTGCTGGTCAGAAGTTTGCAAAAGGGGATGACATAACCCTGGGATACTGCAAACATCATTAATATGAGACAATTGTCAAGAATCCAAATGTAGATCACATGACCCTGGGAATGTTGCACTGGTCATAAGTGTGAAAACTGGTCATAAGTCACTTTTTTCAGTGCCGTTGTAACTGGTTACTTTTTTTAGTGCCGTTGTAACTTTGAACAGTCACTAAACAAACAGTTGTAAATCAAGGGTTACCTATACAGAAGTCAAATTGGCATAGATCTAATGATGCATGACATTTGTTGCACATTTTTAAATCTTTAGACCCTGGAATAGGGAACCAGAACTCTTGAGAGTTTGTTGATATGTACAGTAACTCCAAGCATCTGTTCCTCATGCTGTCCGCTGGCATGTCTACAGTGACTGGAAGTTCAAGATTCTTTAACACCAGTTTATGAATTACTTTCAGGCATTTACTTTATAGCAAAAAAAGACCTGTCCCCAGAATAATGTCCTAGGTGTATTGGATACCTTAATTCTGTCTATTATTTACTGAAATGCTGAAAGTAGATCTATTCAGCCTCCACATCATTAGGCAGGAAGAATAAAACAAATGGACTTACATTGTGTCAGCCCTGCAAGGAATCCTACTCAGAAAACAGACACCACGAGGACTATTGCAATTCCAATTCATTGAATCTCACCACTGAGCCATGGTGGCACATGGTTAGAACGGACGTTGGCTTACCTGAATGTCCATTTTCAGGGCGCTGCGACTCCAATCCATGGACGGGTTGTACCTCCTTAGTTGCTGGGCAGAACTGAGTGCAGACAATATTCAAAACTTGTTAGGCCACGCCCATCTTGCTTAGACAGCCTCAGTCTTTCCTCATGAAGGCACTGGAACCAACGAACTAACAAGAAAAGCACAAATACGTGAAAGCAGGCAAGATAACAACTGGAGCAGGAAGCCCAACTGGATGGGTATGGACTGGAGTTGCAGCGCCCTAAAAATGGATGTTCAGGTAAGCCAACGTCCGTTTTCCATTGCGCTGCTCCTCCAATCCATGGACGGGATATACCCCAGTTCAAGTGTCGTGGGCGGGGGGCTGACTGCTCCCAATGCCCTGGGCAGTGGCCACTTGTTGCAGAACCCTGCGTCCAAAAGACGCCTCGGCTGAGGCATACGAGTCAATCTTGTAGTGTCTTATGAAAGATGAAACCGAAGACCATGAGGCCATGATCGACCAAGCAGCTGTGGCCGCCGTGCTGCGAGTGGAGTGAGCAAAAATCTTGTCCGGTTTGGGTCTGGCTCGAACGTCGTAAGCGATAGAGATACAGGCTTTAATCCATCTGGTTACTGTGGAGGATGACACTTTACACCCCATTGAAGAAGGATGAAATGAAACCAGTAAGGCCTCTGTCTGGCAAAATGATTCCATATGCTTGATGTAATGTCGAAGTGCCCTCCGAACGTCTAGCGTATGCCATGACGACTCAGATGGATGACGTGGATTCAGGCAAAAATCCGGAAGAATGACCTCCTGGGCCCAGTGGAACCATGTATGGCGGAGATGTCAGGGATTGGAGCACCAAAGGTGGGTCCCATGATGGGTACCGGTGGACCACCGGTGGGGAAATGTTGACAGCTCAGTGCAAAAAACTCTGAATCCTCGGATTTTGTGACAGGGTTCGGTGGCGCTCACAGGAAAGGACGGTAGACAGGGCCATGACTTGCCAGTGCAGGGTCGCTGGAGCCAGTCCCTTGGCTAGGCCGTCATGCAGGAAATTTAGAACATCCGGAATGTCAGCTGACATTGGGGTCCATGTGATGACATACACACCAAGATGAAAACGTCTGCCACGAGGTCTCATAAATTCAAGTAGTCAAGGGGCACCTGGATGATTGGATCACACTGATGACGTTGTTGGACAAACGGTCCCTCTGCAACTGGAGCCACTCAAGCGCCAGGTGGTCAATCAGAGCCACTGGCTGAGGAAGTCCGGAAGTGGAAGTCCGGAAGTGGAGCTGTCGACAGACCCACTAGGTCTGCATACCAGGGTCTCCGAGGCCAGAGGGGGCGACCAGCAGTAGCTCCGCATCCTTGAACAGCAGTTTCCGAATGAGGCAGGGGATTAGAGGCACGGGGGGAAACGCGTAGAGAAGGCCGTGCGGCCATGGAATGCTCAGGGCGTCGCAACCTTCTGCCCCCACTGATGGGTAGTGGGAATAAAACCTCGGTAGTTGAGTGTTGCGAGGAATTGCAAATAGATCCACTTGCGGCTGCCCAAACCGGTGAACCATCTCTTCGAATACTACAGGTTCAGTCTCCACTCTGCAGGGTCAATGGGCTTCCTGCTGAGCCAATCCGCCGTGACATTGGCCTGTCCCGAGATGTGATCCATCACTATCGACGTCGTGTGACGCTCCGCCAAGCTAGAAGCCTTTCTGCCTCCAGCATCAGAGGTTTGGACTGAGTGCCTCCTTCCCGGTTTATATGGGCTTTGGTGGTGATGTTGTCCATCTGGACCAACACGTGCTGCCCTTCCAGGGTGTAACGAAAGTGACGCAACACGAGACGAACAGCTCTCAACTCCAGCCAATTGATGCTGTTCGCTTGCTCCGCTGAGGACACTGACCTTGAGCTACATTGTTCAGGAGATGCTCCCCCCCAATCGAGAAGGCTGGTGTCTGAATTAGAACAAGCTGCTGGGGTTCTAGAAACACACATCCCTTCTGGAGCGCTGACGACTCCCACCACTGGAGCGACAGGCGAATCTGTGGGGGTACGACGATCGGTGTTTTGGCCATGTTGTGCCCCGACTTCTGGAATGGGAGAAGAAGCCACTGCAGAGGCCTTGTGTGTCTGTGTGCCCACGGAACAATAGCGATGCAAGACACCAGTTTCCCCAACAGTTGAGTAAGTAGGAGCAGTGGAACCTTCCTCTGAGACCTGACCTGTGCTACCATCAACCTGATGTCTTGAATGCACTCTGGGGACAGAAACACCTGACCCAGCTGTGAGTCGATCACAGCACCCAAGTGCTGGAGACAGGTTGTTGGTGACAGGTGGCTCTTTTTGTGATTGATGGTAAATCCGTATGATTGAAATACATGGAGCACTGCAGTAATGTCCTCCGAAGCCTGGGGATGTGAGGACCACAGGACTAAAATGTCGTCCAGGTAGCAGAGCAGACAGATCGAACAAGCCCTGAGAGTTGCTGCCACCACCGCCACCAATTTTGTAAAAGTCCTGGGGGCCGAGGAGAGCCCAAAGGGCATTGCATGATATTGGAAATGATTGTTGTTGTACTCGAATCTCAAATATCGACGATAAATAAGCCTCGCACAGGTCCACCGACTGAAGAAGGTCCCCTTTCCTGACAGATGCCAGAATCGACCGGAGGGACTGCATCTTGAACCTGCGATACAGAATGTACTCGTTGAGGCGTTTCAGGTTCAAGATGCCCCTGTGGCCCCCCAATGATTTGGACACCAGAAATAAGGTAGCGTAAAAGCCAGTCCTCTCCTGTCCCCTGGGCACACACTCTATTGCCTTGATTGAGAGGAGATGGGATATCTCTGCCTCCATGAGGTGTCTTTGCCGCGGGCACAGCGGGACTGGGCAACGTCGAAATCTGGTAGGAGGGGTGGAGTTGAATTCGAGGCAAAGGCCATGCATCGAATCCAGGCATCCAACGTTGAAAGATCCCATTGGTGGGAGAAATGCTGGAGCCGACCCCCAATGGGACCCACCAGCTGTGAGTCACTTGCCTCTGCAAGCAGGCCAGTAACCACCGCCTCTGAAGAGGCGCTTCGACTGGGCTTGATTTCTCCCCCTGTCATGAAACGGCTGCCTGTCTGAGGAGTGGTCAGGGCCCTGACCGTAGGCTCATTGGAAGAAGGGCCCGCCTGGCCCTGAGTAGGTCCGAAAGGGCTGACGGTGTGAGTAAGGTGCATATCTCCTCTCTGGTCTCTGGTAAGAAGAAGGAAGGACTTTACGTTTGTCCTTGTCTTCTATTAAAATAGATTCTAGAGCAGCACCAAATAGAGATGGGGCAGCGAAGGGCACGGAGGCCAGCTTCCATTTGGCTGTGGCATCCGCCCTCCAGTTTCAGAGCCAAAAGAGATGACGGTTCATCACAGACACTGCCATAGCCCTTGACGCAAACTTGGCTGTGGTCAATGAAGCATCAGCCGAGTACTCCGTGGCGGCCACCAACTTATTAATGTTCTGATGCAGCCTGGTATCATCAGGTGGCAGCCTCTCCTAGAGCCGGCGAAGCCAGATCAAGGATGCTCTGTTGAAGAATGCTGTCGCTGTGGCCGCCTTGATCGTGCAAGCCGCCGCTTGATGTGCCTTACGGAAACCAAGCTCCATTTTACGGACCTTGGCCTTGAGACCGTCGACAATGTTGGAAGACACCAAAGAAGATGATGAAAGGCTGGTGACCGGCAGGTCCACAGACGGCAGTGACAAGACCTCCTCATGACTTCCGCTTCCGGTTCCGCTGGCGACAGACTCTGATCGGGCTAGCTCTGGCCCCAGAGTCCGATCCCCCCCATCTGGAGGCCCTTTGGGCCAAGCGCCCCATTATTGGGGCATTTGCCGTTTGAGGGCGGCTCGCCAGGGGTCCCCTGCCTCACTTCCAGGGGCCGGGAGGCCGATGCTGGCGCGCCCGAGGCTCCAGAGGGGGTGGGAGGCGATCGGCGGCTTTTTTTCGAGGCCGCGGAGGCGCCACAGCGCCTAAGGGGACCGGTGCTAGCTAAGAAGGCACAACGGACTGAACGGACTGATTGGAGAGTGGAGCAGGCATCCTGGAGGCGAGAGGGGGGGGTTGGAGTTCCCCCCCTTGTAGCTGGAAAGGTGCCGTGGCAGAGAACTAGGGGGAAGGAGATGGAGCGAAACCCCTTACCTTGCTGACTTTTCCTTGGAGGATGGCTGAGGCAGAGTTTTTTGGAGAGGTCTGGTGGCCTCTCTTCCCGGTAGGCAATGGCGGCAGTCTGACTTCCTGCTTCTTTATTTATGATTGAAGACAACATTCTCCTCTGGCTTCCTGTTTGACCTACTCTATACTTCGGACTCGTTGCTCCTGTGAGCGCCCACTGGTGGATAGTTGAAAAATTACTCTGATTGCTAATCCCTCTTTCTTCTCTGGAGGTTTGTCTTTTGATTTCTCATCTTCTACTGAGCTAAGATGGCTAAGGGCCATAAATCAGCAGCAGCTGATATGGAAAAAATTTTGGAAAGACTGGCGATATTGGATCAGAAGTTGGACAAGTTAGATGACGTGCAAAAAGGATTATCTGAAATTAAATCTGAAATGACACTTATGAAAAAAGATTTAAATGATGTTCAACAGCTGGCAGAGCAAAACAAGAAGAAGATGGGGGGTCTGGAGGGGGAGGTACGGGCACTCCAGAAGGTGGAGGATGGGAGAGGAAATGCAATGTTAACTTTACAATTGGATAAGATGTCTTATTTTCTCAGGTTCCAAAACGTGGAACAACTTGACCAGGAAAATTTGAGAGAAGTGATGGTTAAAATGTTGGGTGAATTTTTACAAAGAGATTTGGAGTCTATTGGAAGGGATGTGGACTTGGTGTACAGAGTAAACTCACAATTTGCAATTTTACATAATTTACCAAGAGAGATTCATATTAAATTTGTGAGAAGGGAACTGAGAGATGAGATATTGAGAAAACAAAGACTGGGGGCGCTGGTGTACAGGGGCAAGGAGATCACCATCCTGAAGCAGATTCCCAGACAGGTACGAGAATCAAGAAGAAAATATTATTTTTTATCAAATAAGCTGTACCTCAAGGGAGTAGGTTTTAGGTGGTTGATTCCGGAGGGCTTGATGATTTTTTGGGAGGACAGTAAGAAGAAAATTAATAATGTAACGGAAGCTAAGGCTTTTTTTGACCAACATAAATCCTTCCTAGGTGGAGAAGATACAGGAGCCGAAGAGGGGGAAGTATTAGATGATCAAGGAGCGGAGGCGGACGGAGCTGTTGCGGCCCGGGGGGGGGGGGGGGGCCAGACCATGGGTTTAAGAACCAGAACTAGGAAGAAAGGAGGGGAATCTATTGTTTAAGGTTTTTTTAATTGACATTTTTCTTTCTCTCTCTTCTTTTATTGTATTTTGTATAACACTTTTTTTGTTTATATAATTTTTATATAACCTGGTTGTTTGTTTCGACTTAAGATAATAATGTCTGTTGTGTGAGAAATTAAAAAAAGAAAATAATAACTGAAATATCTTTATATAAAGATATTGAAAATTCAACATATTGTAAACTATAATATTGTATATTTTTAACCAATAAAAACTTTTTATTAAAAAAAAAAAAGACCTCCTCAAGCTCAGTAGCTGAGGCATCAAGTCGCTTGTCGAGACTACTCGGGGCCGTCAACGAGCCTGGTTGACCAAACACATTTTTTATGATGTCGGAGAACAAGGGCGGACAGAGGATCAAGTCCTGGTTGGGCTTGGAAACTTGAAAGAGGGCATCGTGATGGGCTGAAGACGGAGTCGCGGTATCAGTTGACACCTCCTCAATTCCAAATTTTGTGGTGACCTTTGCTTTATGCAATAGGGATTTGAAAACAGATGGTCTAAATAAACTCATGAACACTGGCTTGTCTGGTGGTAATCCTTCGTCCTCCAAAAATTCCATGTCCTCAGGATAAGCCTCACCCCCCTCAGAGTCCTCAGACGAGGCGTCCTCTGCGTGCGAGGTAGCTGCAGCAGTAGCTTTTGGTTTTTCCGGAACCAACATCTGTGAAGGAAGGGCGTGAGCCTGAGGAACCGCCACACCTTGTTGGAGACTGGCAGCTAAAATTTTTGCCAAGGCATCCGAAAGAACAGATTGAAAGTTCACTGTGATACCTGATACCTCAGGATGGAGCCCTGCCGCCGTTGGGGTAAAAGTGGCTTCTGGCAACCGTCTAGGGCCCGAAGGGCCAGCTACTGACGGGGTGGACACGTCAGGTAATGACAGCGACACTCCATTCGAGTGGCGCAAGATGGAAATTGAATCCACAGTGGCAGAGCCAGGAAATTGCCCGGTCTGAGAGCCTTTAGAAGGGCCTGAGCCATCATCTGAACAGTGAGACAGCCTCTGGTCAGCTGTCTGCTGACGCGCCTTCTCAAATTGTTGTTCTAGTACTTTGTGTCTCCGCAGCTCAGCTTTATTCTGGGCTGAAGGTTTGGAAGCAACAAGAGTCTTGTGAGACTTGGACTTGGTCTTTTTGGGAGGAGGGTGGTGCTGGACCTGTGGAGGGCTGCAGTTCTCCTCCAAATCTGATGATAGGGAAGAATCCGCCATCCTAAGCAGACCAGAGTACTGACTGACCGCCACTGAGCAAAACCGCCCAACAACAGGCGAAGTTAACTAGGCACAAATCCTCAGACTGCTCTGCAGGAAGAGCGTAAGGGAGGAAAGTCAAATTAGTGAGAGTCAGTCCACAATCGAGGCAATGGGCGCAGTTCTGTGTCAGAACAAGAGCGCAGCTGCGATGATCCCCAATAAGCCCCAGGCACCTTGTTTAATCAGGGGCGTGTATCTGCCGCCTATACAATGCCACCCACCACACTGGGAATCCAAAGCAAAAAAACACCGCCTCCAAAACGGCACCCAAAATGGCGACCATCCCACAGTCAGAGTCTAGGAGCAAAGTGGTTGGCAAATAGGCGCCCCAAAATGGCGGCCGTCACACTAGCAAATTAATTACCTCCCGGTAATGGTGGCTGTCGTGTACGGTGCCTAGCGGTAAGTAGCGCAGCCGGGGCTGATGGCAAGGACGCGAACGCCGGAGCATTCCCAGTGCCACTCAGCTGGCCTGGACGTCAGAGTATGTCTCAATTGAAGGGCAGGAACTCCGGAGCCGCTTGCGGTGAGAGGAGCTGAGGCGACGGCAGTTTTACCGGCTCACCGGTAGACTAGCATGTCGCCGGCAGCTAGAAAGGCATGGATCCACCCAGCTGGGTTGGAATCCAGCTCGCTGCGTTGCCAGCAGTCGCAAACCCATGGATCCACCCAGCTGGGTTGGATCCGGATCGCTGGTGGCTGAGAGGGAGGCGGAATGGCCTGGCTTGGAGCCCCAAGCTCGTTACTGACCTCGCAGCTGAAATTATCCCACCTAGCAGCTCCTCACAGTCAAAAATAGGTAAGGAAATTAAGAAAAATAAGAAAGGAAAAATAATAAACAGGTATAGGGAGTAATCTAAATCCAGCAAGAGAGAGCACTCAGCAACTGAGTGAGAAAGATTGAGGCTGTCTAGGCAAGATGGGCGTAGCCTAACAAGATTATATTGTCTGCATTCAGTTCTGCCCAGCAACTAAGGAGATACAACCCGTCCATGGATTGGAGGAGCAGTGCAATGGAAAATGCAGTATTGCAGGTTAATAATGCCAACTGCCAGCTGTTCATTATTGACCAGCTCAAGGTTGACTCAGCCTTCCATCCTTCCGAGGTGGGTAAAATGAGGACCCAGATTGTTGGGGGCAATATGCTGACTCTGTAAACTGCTTAGAGAGGGCTGTAAAGCACTATGAAGTGCTATATAAATCTAAGTTATATAGCCATGATGGCACAGTGGTTAGAATGCAGTACTGCAGGCTACTTCTGCTGCCTGCCACCTGCCTGCAGTTTGGCAGTTTCAGTCTCACCGGCTCAAAGTTGACTCGGCCTTCCATCCTTCCGAGGTCAGTAAATGAGGATCGAGATTGTTATTTTATTTATTTATTTATTTTATTTATCATTTTATTAAATTTTTATACCGCCCTTCTCCTACTGGACTCAGGGCGGTGAACAGCCAAGAATAAAAACATCAAATACAAAATTTAAAATTTTTAAAAGAATTAAATAATTTTTGGCCCAATAATTTAAAACACCCCAACTAAAATCAATTTACAATTAAAATATCTAAGGGGGAGTTACGCCAGCCCAGCTTGATGAAATAAAAAAGTTTTAAGGGCCCGGCGGAAAGCACGGAGATCTGGTATCCTACGTATCTCCAGGGGCAGGTCGTTCCAGAGGGCAGGTGCTGCCACAGAGAAGTCCCTCCCCCTGGGGGTCACCAGCCGACATTGTCTGGCCGACGGCACCCTGAGGAGTCCCTTTCTGTGGGAGCGTACTGGCTGGTGGGAGGCTATCGGTGGCAGAAGGCAGTCCCGTAAGTACCCAGGCCTTAGGGGAGCAATATGCTGAATCTGTAAACCACTTACAGATTGTGTAAGTGGTACGCTGTAAAGCACTGCGAAGTGGTATATAAGTCTAAATGCTATTGCTGTTGCTAAGTGCTATTGCTATTGTTGTGGGGTATAATAACAGAAATGTGAAAGCCTTTTCCTTTTGATGCTGCATAACAGTATTTTTCAACCTCAGCAACTATGACTGGTGGCTGGAGAATTCTGGATGTTGATGTCCATGCATCTTAAAGGTGCTGAGGTTGACAAACACTACTATATTGAATCAAGTGGGATTCTGTCAAGCTGTTTTTGGATGCTTTCTCCTTTCTTGGGACTGTTTTAATGGTACAGTATTACTCAGGATTCTTCCATTTCTTTGTCAAAGTTACCTACTCCTTTATATATTTATTGGATTGGATTGGATTGGATTGGATTGGATTGGATTGGATTGGATTGGATTACACATGGATTGATAGTACAACTTTATACTGCACTAGTGAGGCTACATTTGGAATACTGCACCACAATACAGAAAAAGGTTCTGAGACCCTAGAAAGAGTGCAAAGAAGAGGGACAAATATGATAAGGGATCCAGCCTAACCAAGAGAAGACTTAGGGGTGACATGAGAATTATCTTCCAGTACTTGAGGGGCTGTGACAGAGAAGTGGTTGATTTATTCTCCAAATTACCTGTGTGTAGAACAAGAAGCAATGGGTGAAAGCTCATTAAAAGGAGATCCAACCTGGAACTACGGAGAAATTTCCTGACAATGAGAACAATTGAACAATGGAACCGCTTACGTCCTGGAGTTGTGGTTGCTCCATCAATGAAGGTTTTCGAGAGAAGATTGGATAACCATTTGTCCAGGATGGTATAAAATCTCATGCCTTGGGCAAGAGGTTGGACTAGAAGACCTTAAGTCTCTTCCAGTCCTATGTTTCTATGATTTCTATGATTGAATTCAAGCAGATCTCTCCAAGGGATCCTGGGCTTCACTGGAAGCAGTTTTCTGGGCAGTATTGATTACTATACTCAAGTCTAAGTGATTATACTTATGACTTTCCTTCAGACACCTTCTCTATACACATGGAATATGAAGAACGATAGAATTAGATCTCTGTGTGCAACAATTAAGGCCAACGTCAAGTAGTGATGTCGGTGTTGGTGTTGGTCACAATTGCTGAATTTTCTTCATGCCCTTAGCATCTCTAGATGCAGACCAGGCTGACTCCAAAAGTCATGCCTCCTCTTTTTTGGCTATGTGTTTGCTTTGATTTTCTTCCTACTTTGGGTTTTCTATCTAATCAGGTAATTACCTTAACAGGAGTATTATAATTTACATTACTAAATTTAAAGTGCCTAATTACCTTAGACATAATTACTTAACAAGAAAACATTTTGTGTTAGAAGCCAGAGAGGACATACTTTTTAGTTTTCCTATTAATGGGGATTATGTGATTAGTTGAGCATACTGTGTTGCAATGATTTTGGCATTCATCACTAAACCTAAACCTAATGATATAGGTTTAGCAATATCCTTTCCCATCTTATTATAGAAAGTGGTATTGCCAGCTAGTTGAAGACAGGAATGTGTTTTCAAGAGTGATAAAGTAACTTTTGCAGCTTTCATGTGTGTACAGGTAGTCTTCAATTTAGAACAGTTAGTTTAGTGACAACGGCACTGAAAAAACGATTTAAGACCAAACTTGATTGCAGAAAATATGATTTCAGTAACAGAGTGGTCAATGCCTGGAATGCACTATCTGACTGTAGTTTCTTCCCCAAACCCCCAAAACTTTAACCTTAAGCTGTTGACCTCACCCCATTCCTAAGAGGTCTGTAAGGGGCATGCATAAGTGCACCAGCGTGCCTACCATCACTGTCCTAATATTCCTTTTTACTCTTACTCTTTTCATGTATTCAGATTATGTTTATACTTTTACCTGTTATCTTATATATGCTGGACAAATAAACTTATGATTATAATTATGATTTTCACACATATGATTATTGCAGCCTCCCCATGGTCATGTAATTTACATTCAGATGCTTGATAACTGACTCATATTTATGATGGTTGCAGTGTCCCTGGGTCATGTGATCACCTTTTGCAACCTTCTGACAAGCAAAGTCAATAGGGAAGTGTTGTGGCCTGTCTGCGGCCTGTGCAGCTAGTAGCTGATTCCGACAGCGAGGAGGCTGGTGTAGTGCTGCACCAGCAGCTCGAGTCGGACAGTGAGGAGGCTGGAGAAGATGTGGTGCCAGAGGCAGGGATTCAGCCAGGGCCTTCAGTACCTCCAGAAGCTCCCTTAAGTGAAGAGGACGAAGAGGAGGAGCCTCTTCTCGATGCACGGGTGCGCAGAGCTGCCAAAAGGCAGGAGTGGCTCCTCAGGAGGAGGTCTCCTCAAGAGTAAGGCTTGGGGCTAATTGGCCACTCCCTTAGCCTATTTAAGGAGGAATGCCAACTGAAGCATTTTGCAGGGAACAACTTCGTTCACATACCTTCGTGTCTTGTCTTGCTTATCTTATCAGCTTCCTGAAAATTGCTTCTGGGCATTCTGCCAACCACAGTAAGCTTTCAGTATTATTCTTTGAATTCTTGGTGGCTGTTAATGCAATTAATTAACAGCCGTTGTTGTAAAAAACTGGTTTATTTAGTAAATTAAGGTTTGAACAGACTTTGTGTGTGCTGCATTCTTTGGGATCCATAGCTGGGGCAGACCAGGAAACCAGGTTCACTTAACAACTGTGTTACTAACTTAACAACTGCAATGATTAACAAATGTGGCAAGAAAAGTCATAACATGGGGCAAAATTCACTTAACAAATTTCACACTTAGCAACATAAATTTGGGACTCAATTGTGGAAGTAAATAGTGGACTACCTGTATCAACAAGTAGTCGGAATGGGACTTTTCGCCTCAGTCTCTTCGCCTTGTCTGTTTCACCTTGAGATTTTCACCTCTGCGTTATTAGCCACAAACGTTTCTCCTCGGCTACTGAGGCGAAACGTCCTAGACCCAAGTAATATATCTTAATAGTAATGCACAAATCTGTTTTGATTTTTGTTACTTCTTCTCAGTATTACATCATATTTATTCTCTCCCCCCTTCTTTCTCCCTCCCCCTCTCTCCCCCCTCCCTCCCTCTCCATGTGTGTGTGCGAGAGAAAGAAAGAGAGAGACTGACTGTATAGCTTTTTACACTTTGGCAGCTGATCTCCAATTATTAATGAGCTTAAATATGCAGTTTTGAGGATAAAATTGGGCTTCTTGTGGGAAGAGGCTTGTTACACATTGAGCTCTAGAGTTTTCTTCTACTCTTTTTTTTCATGCTTCACTGAAGTGTATTTAGCAGCTTCGGATTGGATTGTTGATGGTCTCAATGCAGCATTCTGAATATATCGGCTTGATTTCAGGCAGAGCTGCCCATATGAGACACGAGAGTCCTACTCCCTCTAGTGCAGCAAATGTGCATCCAGGAGACACTCTCTGTTCTCCTGTTTAAACCAGAGTCCTCTGTTGTTCTGCAATTATGCAGAAATAAAAATATTTTTATTAAAAACTTTGGAATCAAAAGTAAATCTAAAACCAAAATGTGTAGCGTTAAAATCCCCCACAGGCACTTTTCCTGTTATTTTACCAGATAGTCTCGTGAATGAAGTCTCTAAGTAAATAGAGAAGCTGAGATCAAATATGTGTTTTATCAGGAGGTCCCGCATTTAGGCTTCAACATTAGCTTGTCAATTCTTTTCATTCTCTGTAAAGTGAGTAAAAACAAACCAACCATGAATTGCCCTTTGGAAGGAGTTGGAGCTCTATCCGTCACAAGTCCAACTCCTTCCAAAGGGCGATTCATGGTTCCCTTTACAGAGACAAAAAAGAATTGACAAGCTCTGGGTCTCTTTTGCAACCTCAACAGACAACAACAGATAATATTACACAGAGAGAGAGAAATTGCTCTTGGAGATGCAAACCTGAATTACAAGATCCATGCAATCAAATCATTCACTAACCTATTATACATTTTATTTAATTATTTTTATCCCAGCCTGAGCATTCAAGACAGCTGAGTCCATCCTGGATGATTTCTTTTTCAGGACTTGGTCATGTGAACCAGGATTGCAGATGGAATACAGGTAGTCCTTGACTTAACAACCAAAATTCGGTCCAAACTTTGACATCCGTCAAGTGAGTTTTGCCCCATTTTACGACCTTTCTTGTCACATTTGTTAAACAAATGACTGCAGTTATTAAGTAACTGCAGTTAGTCACATGGTTGTGAAGTGAATCTGGCTTCCTCGTTGACTTTGCTTGTCAGAAGGTCACAAAATGGGACCACATGATCCTGGGACACTGCAACTGTTATAAATATAAACCAGTTGCTATGCTTCCAAATTTTGATCATGTGTCCCTGGGGATGCTGCAACAGTCGTAAGTGTGAAAATCAGTCTTAATTCTCAGTGATGTTGTAACTTTGAATGGTCACTAAATGAACTGTTGTAAGTCAAGAACTACCTGTAGTTTAGTTTGCCATGGGGAGGAAGTAGGGATGGAAACAAATATAGGGACTGCTGCCAAATTAAGATAAGAAGGATTCACACTTCAGGTTTGAGGTCCAGAAGCAATTTCTTTTTCCCACAATGTAATTTATTGTTAGTTGCTGGGCCCTGATTGGGATTAGGGCTCCAACTATTTCCTATAAAATGGAAAACTGAGCTGCATTACTAGGAATTCTGAGAGTTACCATCCCAACATGTAACTGAGCCCCTCATATATGCTTTATCCACAAATGTGTTCCATTTTAGCTCTGCCATTTTGGAGTATATTGTTGCTAGAATTTCAGATTTAAGGGTAGCTGTCATGGCAGTGGCACTCCTTGTATCCTTCTTTTCTGTAGTTTCCTTCACTACGATTTCTTGTTTAGCAAACACCTCATTTAGAAACCATTTGCAGTTAAAACACTGATGAAAAAGTAACTTTACAACTGGTTTCTAGCATTCACAATCTTCACAGATCTGTAAAGGAAAGGAAAGCTGAAGTAAGACCATAAACCCACTCGCAATTTCACTTGGCAGCCACTTCATTTAATGACAGAACTGCTGATCCCAATTTTGTTTGCTAAATGAAGATTATTGGTACTACTGATTCTTTAACTTACTGTATGCATACCCAGTATAGAATTTTAATCTAAATAATCCACTAGAAAACTTGACAATTACCTTGGGGGGAAGAAAGCAATTTTTAAAAGATTGAAAAACCAAACGGCCAATGTGAAAGGCCAATGTGAAGACAAAATCCAGACAATAACATCTGATAGGATATATAGTACATATAGCTATGGTATGTACTAAAAATAAATAAATAACCAATTTCCTTGGACTTGGAAAATAATGTTTGGTATCATTTCATGACTCTGTTAAAGCAAGAGTCTCCAACCTGGGCTGTGTCCCACTACTGGGCTGTGTCCCACTTGAAACTGGGCCATGGGAGAAATAGGCAAGCATGAATGTGTGAAGTTCCACTAGCGTGAGCAGCGAACAACCACACACACATGCGCAAAGCTCCTCTCACGCAAGCAGAGGGCACAAAGCTCTATTCACGCAAATGGAGCTTTGCACATGAACACAAGTGACCTGCACTCAAGCAGTCTCTGTTCATACGAGTGGAGCTTCGCATGTGAATGCAAGCACACTCCACTCGTGCGCAAAGCTCCATTCATGCGAGTGGAAGGCTTGTGTGCTGCTTACACAAATGGAGCTGTGTGTGCGCGCATGCACCTTCCACTCACATGCCCTCCCATTGGGCTGGGCCACCATGTTGTAAAGGTTGGGGACCGCTGAGTTAAAGGGTTCATTTTCATACCAGATGATTGCCTTGGCTTCTTGCAATCACTTGGGCACCCTTTTTTGCTTTGAAAAATGGATTAACCTTTTCCATAATTAGGAAAACATTAAGTAGCAGCTGTGATTAGTTTAAAAAACCCTCTTGATTAGTAACAACAGAGAATTGCCTTTTGCAACTGTAACTATAAAAATAATTTAGTGGAATTATTATGAATTTCATAGGATAAGAGAGAACAGCACTATACAGTATTAAATTAAAACAACTAAGTTTAGATTGTGGGTTGGTAAATCCAGGAAGAGGAAAGTAACAGACTGGTCAATACTACGCAGTGCTGAAGAAAGAACATGTAGTGAAAATTTCATTTGGAAGAAAGGAGCAGAATGAGAAAATGTCATCAGCACAGTATTTCTTACTTCTCAGGCCGCTTGTTTATCACAGTTCCAAGCACTGTGACGTCTTGTTTTATTGGATTCTTTTGCAAACAAGTCCAGGCCCAACACATGGTTGGCATCAAATGCCTGGCAGAGATTATTGCTGATCCTTGATCTGAGCCTTCCTAGAAAAAAGATAAAGATATAGCAATGAGGGCCAAATACCTGAATCACAGCCATGTGAATTTTCCAAAATGTCTTTAAGCAATGTTCTTTCAAGACATTCTGGGAAATTGTCTTTTCTCCAAATGTGACTGTACTGCAACGATGGAGACGTAGCTGCTGGTGGTGGTAAACATGCGGGTGTGATGATCTCTTTGCAAAAAGACTTTCTACTAAATCCATATCAACTTGGTTATAAGAGTTAACTCTCAACATTCATTATTAATTTCAGTGAAAACTCTGATATTTCATTGTTCATCTCATGGAATCTTGCTCTCTTGGCTTGTAGGCTATATCCTCTGAAGAGTGGTTAAACAAACTGGATATGTTTAGCCAAAGGTTAAAGGGAGACATGAAAGCAGTGTTCCAGTATTTGAAGGATTGTAACTGGAAGACAGGGTAGGTTTTTTTTCTACATAGCTCTCAGGGTAGGGCAAGAACCAACGAATAGAAACTCTACAGAGGGAGATCAATGAAATAAGGAAGAGTTTCCAAAACATGAGACCTATTAATGAGTGGAACAATCTGTCTCTTGGAGTCATGATGCTCCATCATACACTAGACAACCATTTACCTGCATGAGTATGTTTTTCATTTTTGTTTTGGCATGTTTTTGTTTTTGTATTTCTTTGCTGTAATAAATTGAATTTGAACTGATTCCTGCACTGGGGTTGAACCAAAAGAACGCAAGGTCCCTTCCAACTTATGTTTCCATGATTAAGATTCAGAAGGAATTTATAAGATGAAACATTGGGCAAAACTCAGCAAGATTAATTTCAAAACAAATGAATGAAAAGTCTTGTATTTGGGTGGGAAAAATCAAACAGAATGGGGAGAACAATATTTGACAATAATACTTATGAAAAGGATAAGTGCGATGCAGCTCTAAAAACATCAAATGCAATTCTAGGCTACATCAATGGTAATATAATGTAAACATTTTGTTAGTTGCTACATTATGCCCATGCACAAGCATTACATTTTAGGAAGGAATGAACAAATTAGAATATTTCCAGAGGACAACAAACAAGACCATAAGGGGTATGGAGAAAAATACTTATGAAGAATGATTGGAGGTGTTGGTGTTGGGTGCATTTAACTTAGAGAACAGAAGATTGATATGAGACATAATAACTGAATTCCAATATCTCTCACACAAAATGAATTGTTCAGAATTGCTCTATTAGACAGCACAAGAAGCAATGTATTTGAAATTAAAGAAGCAGATTTGGGTTGGACATCAGAAACAAACAAACAAACAAACAAACAAACAAACAAACCTTAATAGTAAGAGCAATTCAACAATGAAACAGGTATGCCCTGGGAGATGGTAGATTCTCTTTTGCTGGAGATGTTTGAACAGAGTCTGTTAGTGATCCTGTAGTAATTGTATTGCAAGCTAGATGAGTCCCACGGATGCTTCCAAGCCTTTCAGTCTATAAGTGTGAGATGGATAAATCAGTCTCTATAGTTTTTCCCATCTTAAAATAAATTTTCTTGTATTTATCAATGACTTTTTAAAAAAGAACATGCATGCAATACATATTTTTGAAAGCAATTCCTTTAATGTATAATAAGTAGTGTATGTTAAATATAACATAAATATATATAACATATTATATATAAAATATATATATATATATATATATATATATATATATATATATATATATATATATATATAAAGTTGCCATTCATTGCAACTTTAGCAGGGTCCTTTTATGTGGTATAAAGCACTGGGGAATCCAAGTATTTTAAAGAACTAACCAATATAGAAAGTTGACATCTTTTTCATTCCTAAACAGCCTGAACTTTTTAGCTGAGAGGCAGAGAAACCATACATATCCTGTATGTAGCTGACCTGTGGCAAGAAGGCTGACCCAGAATTTTAAAAGAATAAATCAATAGCTTTTTAAAAACGATGCAGTCCATCAAGCCATAGCAATGTTCTCAGGGAACTCCTGAGAATTTCTAAAAATAAACAAAAAATGCAGTTAACTGCCAGGTTTTCATTAAAGGGAAACTAAACTGAAGAGGAAAATGATTGTGCTAGATTTCCAAAAGGACGGGAATTAAAATAACTTCAGTAACTTGAGGCACAGCCTTTCCATAAGGACATCTGTTCCTCCTACCAGGTCAGAAAATGTGGGCATGCTCCTAGTCCAGTCCCTTAAATATTGCCATCTTAAGGGAGCTGGAAGCATGTTGTTTCTGTGGTAGGCCCTGCCCTATGGAACACGCTTTCCTCTAACGTTCAGCAGACCTCCATGCTTCTAGCTTTCCATAAAAGACCTGGCTTTCCCCCCAAGCCCTAGGGGAAGATAAGATGAGGTGACTGCATGTAGGAAGTTTGACTTAGTGCAAGTTTCTGTTTTTAATATGTTTGTTTTTTAGATTTAATATGGTTTTAATGTTTTAATTTATGGTTGGGAACTGCCCAGAATTTGTTATAAGATAGGTGGCTATGTAAATGTTTTAAGTAAATAAACTCTGTCATACGTTAAAAGCTGTTGCAAATAGCATAAAGCTTTCGAAACAAATACATTTTTCCACCATTTAACAAAATAGGCATAATGAGTTGAACAGAATTTGGATTATTTTCTTGAGCAATGGTGGCAGCAGAAATCAATCAGTAAATTACTTAGTAAGGCTACTCAGTTACTAGCATAGGTTCTCTGGATAGAACTGAGACAAGAGCCATTAGAGGTAATAGGGTGTTGGGGTATCTCTCATACCGTGTTTCTCCGAAAATAAGACCCTGTCTTATATTCTTTTTTAAACCCTAAAATAAATGCTTGGCCTTATTGCCATGCGCTCAAAAGCCTGATTGGACTTATTATCAGGGGATGTCTTATTTGGGGGGAAACAGGGTATATATTGTTGGGTCACCCAGAAATTATCCTAATTGGATGTGGAAAAAGGGGCCAATTGACTCTAGGGGAGGTGGGATTAGGCGGAAGCAAACCAGAAGAGTCAAGGCCTATCTTCTACATATGCTAGCTGACAAGGCCCTTGAAATCCCGATAACCTGACTTGCATTCCTTCAGAATTGGAGCCACCACTCCTGCTGTCCAATGCAGTTCATATAAAATGGAACAGTGCTTTCAAAATGTATATAAGACTCTCTTAATTTTACTTTAGTAGCTCTAGGTAGCAAATTCAGGTGTGGATTTACACATTTCACAGTCCACTAAGCATGGATATATAGTATGCATATATATCATTTCAAGAAACTTGCCTATAATAGGCCTGGAGAACAAATCAGGCTTCATTTATTTGTTTATTTAATAAACAAGTCAGTGTGACTGTTCATTAAATACTGGGCAGCAAACAAAAGATAAAATCCAAGAAATATTCAAAAATCCTGTCTCTCTCCTTCTCCCTCCCTCCTTCCCCCATCTCTCTCTGTAGTATTTGTCCCTCATTCCCACCCTCTGACAGGCCCATAATTCATGGCATTTTTGGAGAGCACTTTTTCAGCTCTTTGATGTGAAACTCCACTTATTCTTACATCACAAGTCAGATGGAGCTATTGAGAAAATAAATTCTACCTTAGCTTCGTTGCTTTATAAATTATCAGTAGAAAAGTCAGCCTGATCTTTAACTTACAACTGATTTAAAATGACTTAGTTTATGCCTTTACTCAGTCATCATTTCAGGCCACTAATCATCTGTGCTGGCTGCCAAATCTTTCCCAGTCCTCCCAGTTCCTTTCCTCTTATGGAATTCTCTTATTCCAAGGCTGAAAAAGAGAAACTAGCATAAAAATTCTGCAATTTAGAAGGCAAGAGGCTATCAACCACTTGGCACTAAGGGCTACTAATTCATAGCAAAGAGTCAGAGCCTGACCTTGCCTGAATGCCAAGGCTTAAATCATGCTGCCTATTTAAGATCATTGAGCAGCTGAAACTGGCACAACTTCTTCGGAGCAGGGGATGTTAATGGCTCTAATTAAGGAAAGCTAGGAATTCTGGCTATATGAATATATATTTCAGAGTCTGTATCTTTGTTGCAGTATTTTTGGCAACATTGGCAACCTTAAGGTGTGTGGACTTTAATCAGATGCATCTTCATTTCCCTCTCTCCAGTTGTGGCTAGCACTGTGCCTGTCTTCCTATTTTTGTTTCTTTGTTGATTGACCACCACTCTTCCTTTTAACTCTCTCTACCTCTCTTAGCTTCACTCAAGTCAAGTGGTTATGGCTTGTGAGGATATTACAAATGAAATTGAACTGTTGAAGGAAGCAAGGGGTAGGCATCTTTTGATCAATCTGTGTCTGGATAGATCTTCCAATAAATCATGCATTCCAGTCTGCCTGTCCTGCACCAGGAGGGATCAGTAGAAAAACAGGGCTTGGAAGCTTCAGATGAAACACTGTAGGATTCTGGGCTTTGACATAATCCAATTGTTGCTTGAGGAGGCGCTGAGTGAAGTTTATCCTGGAGAAAACAGGAGGCTATTCTGTATTACAAATAAGCAGGAGGTAATTAGCATGTTTCTAATGGTTTTTTTTAACTTGGTTGTACATCATTTAGCAGGTACTGCCAGAACTGAGTGACTGTAAATTAGAAAAAGATCTGCAGAGAAAGAATTTGTAATTTGTAGCTGGTGCATAAGTGGAGGCGAGAAAAACAGGTTCATTTCAATATGATAATCTGGAGCTAAAGCATCCATAATACCTAGGCCAGGGGTCATAAGAAATTTTGCAGGGCAAGGAGTCAGGAGAAATGAGAAATGAGAAGCCGCAGCAACACACTGTCTGGCAATGGAGAATTGTTTCAAACAAAGCAGTGTTTTTCGTTCTTGGCAATTTTAAGTTGTGTGGATTTCAAAGAGAGAGAGAGACACATACACACACAGAGAGAGAGGAAGGATAAAATAAGAAAGGAAGTAGCTTAAATGCACAAGTCAACACGATGGTTCAGCCCAGAAAGAACATTAGGTAAATATGGAAGAAGTATGTTTACCTCTCAGTTTTGAAAAAAGAATGCCCAAAAGTCCATTGACAGGAAACAACAGAAGGAAAAGGCCTAGGATATAACTCTGTCTCTGATATACAAAGATGTTCTGCAGTAGACAGAACTCTGTGTGTAGCATTTTTTTTCCTTGTTTGCAATAAAGCAAGTGATCTAATCAATTTACACCTCTATAAATTTTCAAGTATTAGCTCACTACCAAATGAAAGGGTTGACTTTCTGGAAAAGAGATTTATTGACATGCCTGGTATGAAGTTAGGCATACTAACATGGGACATGGGATCATATCCTATATTTATGGAATATGGCATTCCTTGATCCAAGAAACATAAAGGATAAGATGAAAGAATGAGATCGCAAGGACTCCAGCCCAGGTCATGGAGCTGATGAAATAGATATTTCATCTATGCATGGTTGGCGTCTTTATTTTTATCTAATTGATTTCATTTGATTTCTATAGCCACCCATCTTCAACAAGTGACTTATGCAAGATATCCTTCATTTTCTCTCAGCAGACCAGCTCTTTCTTCAACTGGCTAGTTGGCTAAAGCATGGCAAGGAATCCCGCTTTGCTCTGTTGAAACCAGATGAAATGGTTGCCCATATTTTCTCATCAATCTGATCTCAGCATCTTCATAATCCACCTTGGCAAAGTTGGTGTACCTGCTTTTTTTCCTTAGGACTCTGTGGCTGCTACAATTAATCCAGTTGCAGCAATATATTTATGGCACCAAGACACAGGAGTATGAATAAATAAATCAACTCCTCAACTATGAACACATTGCAGATGAATAAATGGCCTTGAAGAAATGCCGTCTATATCCTTGAAACAGCTGTTTGTATAATTTGCTAATATAGATATGGTAATATGATAGTTTATCACTGATGTTTCTGTCTCTCTAGCCCATGCAAACATTTGTATATAATAATAATGATCACAAAAGGACCTTGGGATTTCTCCATGTCTGACTGGAGAAAGCAAAACAAGAAATATGGTTCAGATTAGTCTAAAGGAAGAACAAAGCCTGGTGCTGTTCAACATTTTAATAGATGATATAGACAAAGGACTTGATGCAGTGATGGCTAACCTTTTCCGGACCGAGTGCCCAAAGCACCCGAATCCCCAAAATGCAATGTGTGCATGGCCCCCGCATGTTGTCCTCCCCCTATGCATGCATGCGCGGACCCCTGCATGTGCGGCCACGCACATGTGGCCTGCCCCCATGCATATGTGCACCCCCTACATACGCTCTGCCCTCACGCATGCGCGGCAGAGACCCGAAGACCAGCTGGCCAGCGGAAGGCACATGCACATGCGTGGCAGAGCTGAGCTGGGGCGACGGCTCATGTGCCCACAGAGGACACTGCATGCCACCTCTGGCACGCGTGCCATAGGTTCACCATCACTGACTTGAGGGAATGCTTACCAAATCTGTAGACAATACTAGGAGGAATGGCTAATATTTGGGAGAGGAGGGAAAAATTCAAAAATATTTAGACAGGCTAGAACAGTTAAGTTAACATTAAGTTATGCATGTAGGAACTAAGAAAAACAAATGTGGAGAATGAAGAAATTTGGCTTAAGAACAGCACATGTGAGAAGAACTCAGGTGTACTAGTGGATTGCAAGTTCAACATGGCCCAACAGTGTAACACAGCTACAGAGAATGTCACTAACATCTTGAAGAGGGCCATAAAGTCCAGATTGCGGGAAGTAATTATCTCTCTTTAGTCTGCTTTGGAGTATTGTGTTCAATTCTGAATACCCCACTTTAAAAAAAGATATTGATAAGTCTAGAGAAGGGCTACCAAGATGGTGAAAGAACTGAAAACCAAGTCCTAAGAGCATTGGTTAAAAGATCTTGGTGTGTTTGACTAGCAGAGGAGAGAACTGAGTGGGGACATGACAACTACTGTATATTTAAATATCCAAAGGCTACCACATTGTAGAGCAGGAGGTGTCAAACTCGCGGCATCATGGTGGCATCACATGACGTATTGGGACTTTTTCCTCCTTCGCTAAACCGGTTGGGGGCGGGGTCAGCATGTGATGCATCCAGCCCCCAGGCCTCAAGTTTACACCTATGTTGTAGAGGGTTAGGACTTATTCTTACTTGCTCTAGAGCATAGGTTATTTTTTTATTGAAAAAGTTTTAAAAGTTTTACATACATTTTCTCCCTCCTCCCCAACCACCCCCCGACTTCCCAGAGCAAATACAAGATAAAATACAGCTCAAATTCTCTAAATTAAACTCCATTTCACACTTATCATAATCATAATCATTAAACAAATAGATAAAAGGAAAGCAAGTCTTCTTTCTTCTTATTCCATCTAATTCAACAAAATTAATATCCATTTATAATTACAGCAGTTAATAACACAATTAAGTATTACTTAACCAAACCTATCATTACTCAATTTAGCTAATTAATACTTAACAAATTATTAGGTCTATACAATTTAACAAGATATTTTAAAACAAAAAAAAACCCAAAAAAACAAAAAGAGAAACCCTCATTCAAAAACCCCAAATTTAAAATAAAATACTATATAAACTCTTCCGTCCTCCACTTTTAAACCATCAAGGTCCAATTATAATTAAAACACTTAATAAAAAAAATAATATTTTTTTAATTAGAAAAATAACAATCAAACCTCTTATTAATTTATCAATACATATTAACAAATCAACTAAAACATCATTTAATAACTATATCAAACATTTAAATTCTTCATACTAGATTAAACCAGTTGCTAATCTTCTTGTCTTCACATCTTCCAACAGCATATAGAATATCTTCATTTGCGTCTACCCACCTAAATAAAAATTGCTTCTTTATATATATATAAAAAAACCCCGAGTGACTTTATAATTATATTTGAAATAGTATCCATCAAATCCAGTCAAAAATTAGATTAATAAATTCATCAGACGTATTAGGGAAACCACCAGATCACCTGCAATTGCCCTAGGTCCATAGTCCTTTTGCCTTATATTTATTACTATCAAACAGGAAACTCCAATTTACTATATTCAATAAAACTTCTGCGATTGCAATTAAGTCCAAATTTATTATAGTCCTTAATAAAATATTCCAAATCATTCAATTCAGGGCATATTTCACAGCCCAACACACCAGCATTGCTGTGATCTGTTTATTCTTCTCAAAATATTCCAATACAGCTGTAGGTTGCCTCCTCATCGTCGCTCATCGCTTAGTTAACTGGCATTAGACTGCTGTCTGTTTTTTTTCCCCCCAAAAGTTCAAAATCTTTAAACAGTTAAACAATACTTTTTAAGGACCATCATCTCATCAAGCAGGGTTATTTTCCATTTTTCCAGTCTTTCTTCTTTTCCTTTTTACGAACTTTCTTCTTAACTTTGATCCCTCTGCCTTTTTTAACTCCAGTAGAATTTTGCAGTTTTTGGGATTGCATATTATAAAATTTTTGCAGAAATGTAACTTCTTCTGCAAACAACTCTTTAAATGCAGATTGGGTTTTATAAAAAAAAATTCGTGTGACCAAAATCTCATCAGCTTCCAAAATTTCTTGCTCCTTATTCTGCACAGCATTCATCTTTCTTTCCTCAGTAAAAACTGCTATGGTCTGTTGTTGTTCTTTTCCATCTCCCAACTCTTCATTCAATCCCCCACTGCTAGATTGCAACTCAGTATTTCCATGTATTTCATTGTTTCCAGCTTGAGAAGCTTGAAATATAGTATCAATTCTTTCCAATAAAGCAGAGGTAACTGAATTCCAAGCTTCCTCAAAATCAGACCATATCTGAGGGTTAATTAACCCTTCTTTGCTTTCTTTGCTTTCAAAAAGACCAGCCATCTTGCCCCCCTTCTTCCTTCCCTTCCAGAAGGACAGAAAAAAAAGAAAAAAAGAGTATCAAAAAGAAAAAAAAGACCCTTTACAATTTGTAATTTATATTGCTGCTTCAATTATTATTATTACATCCTTTCTTGTTTCATCCACTTTTCAAAAAAGAGTTTTACGTTTCAAACAGGGGCTTGTCAATAATTACTTTTAACTTTCACTTCTTCACGCCCCGTTGAAACTCAAACTCCATCTTGCTTTCACTTTCAGCTTAGGGAAAATCTTTTAAAGAAAGTAAATCTTTGGAGTTAAAAGGAAAAAAAAATACTTGCTGTTTCATTCATGCTGCTTGTGTTCCGCCAGCTTGATTCAAAGAATATTTGTTTAAAGTTAGTTGCTGGGATGGTAGCGACATCTAGCTCTGCAAAGCAGAGACATCCAGGGTCCGGAGTACTGACAGGCTTAATGGGGAGCTCTCATCTTCGAGCGCCAGATTATGGGTAAAATCTGGCACTCTCAAGGAGCTCTACCCCACCTGTCTACTCACTTTCCCCCCTCATACCAGGGGGAAAGTTTTCAAACCGCAAGACAGCTGATAGTCGCTGTTCTTGTGGTTCTACGGAGCCCTGGGTTGGCGCTTCAAAAAGAAGCGTCCGGCAATGTTGCAGTCCCACCGGAAGTCCTAGAACATAGGTTATTGTATGATGTACTTTTCCCCTTTATTGGAGGTTTTCAAACAGAAGCTAGATAGTCATCTAACAGGGATGGTGCATTGAATCTTCAGTAAGCAGGCAGTTGGACCTGATGGCCTGTTACGTATCTTCCAACTTTATGATTCTATGAAATCCCTATAGTTAGACATTTTTAAAATGTGTATAGTCTATCTTACAACTTGCACTTCCAAAGTAACATAATAAAATCATATTATGATAAAGTACCATTTAAAATAATATCTATGAAATAATATATTTCTTTGAAAGATATTGTCATCCAGAGGTTGTCTGCAGTTTTTCTGCCAAAATATGGCAGACTTCATTTAGTGTGCTCTTTTTCTGAAGTAGTGTTAGAGCCACAGAAAATTAAACTCTGTATTTATTATTTAGTCTGTTTCACATTGTTTCTTAAGCTTCTTATTTTTCTAAGATGGTAGATTTGTTTCATATTAAGATAATCCTTTAAGTAACTAAATACTTTGCTCTTATGGTAGCTGATTAATGCTGTTCTGCTTGGGTGATTTTGCTGATTTTACTTTGCAGCCAAATAAAGTTTGGCATTCTCATAGATTTCAATTCTGCTAACAGAATCTATTACCAATTTCTCCTTCTTTAATTGCCTTGTAGCTGTCTACCACAAGCTCTGCAAATCTTTGATCCCTGGAGAACCCATACCTTGAAGTAGAATTTCTGAACAGCATTTGTTTTTCCTAAGATCAACAAGTTACAGACTAGGTCAACCTTTTGTTACAACAGCATCCCCCCTTATTGGCATGTGGAGAAAATTAAGCTTAATAAATTGCCCTTCCAGAATTTTGGATTCAGGTTTCATCTGCAACTTATAGGAACAGAGCCTCTCTATCCATATTATCTCCACTCTGTCCATCCATCCTCCCAATTTTGGAATTATATATGTGAAGTGATCAGGAATGTCCATGATGTATCTCCATACAACATCAATAAAATGTGCAAGATCATGACAGATAATAATGTATTTCCTGTGTATTCTGTTCTCTGAACTGGGAAAGCATAAAGCTTACTCCCTACCTGAAGGGATCAAGTCCACAGCCATACACGATAGGAAATGTTTTAAAACCCTATAATAAATATGTCTTTCTCTTGTATTCATATTGAAATAACAATGGAATAATGAAGACATTTCCAAGAGCTGGGTGAAAGAATACCTTAAATCACACTGGTATCAAGGAGACTGACATATTTGGATGAGTTTGAAGCTTTCTGAAATGTGTATGGATTGCATACTGTAAAATGATTTGTATGATAAAACATGCATAGAGTGCTGCTTTCTTTTCACTAAATAAGCAAACGTTTATATATTCCAGGCATGTGAGAAGCAGCAAGAGCTTTAATTATAATTATCTGGGGCATGCAGCAACAGCCATGATGTTCAAGTTATTTCTACTCATCCTCTGGTGAGTTTGCGGGTGAGCCAGATCCCTGCCAACATAACAATGGAAAACTCACTGCTGAACCTGCAGAAATACAGACGTTATTTCTATGGTGAGAAAACTCATTTTGAATGAAATGGCTTCCAGCCATATGCCTCTGACTCATTCTGTGACATCATCCTTTGGGAAACTAGAGCACCCTGGTTTAAAATACATATAATTAAGCTTACTTTTGGAATTTTAAAGTAGAATTTTAAAAATGTCCTTAAGCCACTATGGGAACATATCAATAGGAACAGTAAAGCTGTTGTTGGATCTGTTTCTTGGTTTCTGACTTCCCAAGTTTTTTTTAGGTCATCGAAAACAAAATCCACACTGTATTGTTTGAGCTACATCAAAGATTCTGTATGATCAGGAAAAAGATGAACACGTAGGAAAGAAAGCATCAAGATACAGTACATTTATGTGTATCTAAATGTGGGGTGTAATTTATTGTCTTGACAAAAAGACATTGAGATTAGTGCAGATCACCAGTCCCTATTGAGAGGGAGGGGGAGAGGAGTGGGAGGGGGAGGGGGAGAGGGTGGGAGGGAGAGAGAGAGCTTTCTAAAGTACAGTACCAAATCTGGAGTTGCTGCGTACTGAATAACTGATGAAGCGCTGCAGCATCTACAGAAGGAGAAGAGAACATTTGTTGTGCATGCTAAACAAGAATTAAAAACAGTCCAGCTCATGTTTTTCTCTCTCTCTGTATGCCCATGGATATTAGCCAAGCATCATCAGTTTTTCAGTCCTTTTCATGTTTCACTGCAAATTAGACACAAAGGGAGGTCATTGTGATTTGCTAGTTGGTAACTGTGCATATGATGCAGCATTATTGCTTGGATTTGCTAAAGCTGACAGTAACTTCAGCCCCTCAAGGGAATACCTGTGCAGATAAAGCACTTACACAATAAATTATAGTAAAACAGGTATGCTGAGGAAATGAATATATATGAGAGCTGAGCTGAGCTAATGAAATAAACACTCAAGTACAAGTTTAATTGATTCCCAAGAAAGCAAACTGAAGTTATTCTGGCTTAAATATGTTTCCCATTTTCTCCTGTCCCCAAGAAATATGCTGCTTTTTATTATCTTTATATAGAAGATATATAACATTTAAAGCACTCAACTATAAACTATGGGGTTTAGTATTGCCTTGGGCATAAAGCCAGTTAGGTGACTTTGCGCCAGTCACTTTCCCTCAGCCTTTGGAAGGAGGCAATGGCAAACCACTTCTAAAAAAAATCTTGCCAAGACAACTACCCTGTACAGGGATATGATTGAATGAATGAGTGTGTGTGTCTGTGCGCGCGCGCACATGCGTGTAATTGCAGGCTCAGCATGTTTAAATGTATGGATGCATTCTCCAGGAAAGCAGGCATTTTGGCAATCAGATCAGCAGACAGAATTGGCTATTGGTGTGGCACATAACTATAGTAACCATGGAAGTACAACTCTCTTATTTTTATTATCCTGTTATTGGCCCTGCGGTATCCTTTGGCGCACAAGAGTGGGGCCTAAATTCTTTAAAAATATCCATTATTGCTGCACAGATAACAATTAGATGGATGGTGTGGGCCAGACTGCGTAGATACAGCAGCTTGGAATGGAACAAGATGGGGAGATTTTAAGCCAATGGATTGCTCATTCAGTGGAGGCCACTGCTAATGCATTAGCAGCATCAGAAGCATTGAACCACAAGTCTTGATTGATCACAGTTTCCATCATATTGACTTCTGAGTTTCAGCTAAATACAAAAGGGGCCTTTTTAAAATAGCTCTGAGCTTTATTAACCTTGCTTTTTGCTTGCAGGTATCCAGGATACAAAGCCTGAAGACACAACTTACCAAAATGAAAATGAAAAAGCAAATGAAAGACAGTGCTATTAGGGCTCAATGTTCTTTTGAGACCATTTTTTCTCTTTTCAGTCAAGAGGTACTGTTTAAAGGTATTTGATTGTGGTCAGCTCCATGAGTAAGCACTGCAGGAACTGTCACATAACATCTACTTAAAACTACCTGTACAAAACGAGGATTTAAAGTCCTGGTTACATTTACCTTTTTCGCGTAACTTTGCTTTGGCAGAAGATTAGAATATGTTGGCATAAAAGGTGCTTAGCCGAGAAGTACAATATGATAAGATATAAAAATTAGATAATGGTTGCCAATTATTGGGAAGGTTGTGAAAGGAGATTCCAGATAGTAGGAGTTTATGTTAATCCTGGACTGCAACAGGAAGGACCATTGGCCTGTTTTTGTTTGCGATGCACTGTTTGCCAAGCCTGTAGATAAGCTGCAAAATGAACCCACGAGATGTGGTGGTTAGTGTTGATATATGAATTATGGTACTGCATAGAATAGGTTGTTTAATTCCCTTGACCTGGACTGATAATGGGGTTTTAAGGGTTAATTTTAAATCTTTTAAATTTTAGACTTTATTTTATATTGTGGCTTGTTTTTATTATTGTGAGCCGCCCTGAGTCCATTGTGAGATAGGGCGGCATATAAGCCGAATAAATAAATAAATAAATAGAATGCAGCAAAGTATGATATCTCAGGTTTCATTTGTAACATACCTGCAAAAAATGATTGCCATTGGTATAAATGGAACTATTGAATTAGGTTCACATGAAAATTTCCTCTGTTTCTGGTTGTTGTTTTTTTAAAATTTGATTTATATGCCGCCCTTCTCCAGAGACTCAGGGTGGCTTACAATGCGTTAAGCAATTTGAACTGTAGCCCAAAGCTGGAGATATACAATAAGCAAATTCTAAAAGGGATAACATGCAGGATTTTACTCTTGTTGCAATTAATCAGCAGGCAAGACACATTTTACCAAAGATGTGTAATTCTTATTTTCAAGTCTATTCCATCGCCAATAAGGGCAATGAAGTATTTTAAATTCTCTGCTTTTATTGTATCAGTGGATTGTATTCCAATGTCCATATTTAGGCTGACCTTGCCTTTGTATGGTAAGGTACAAAGATCTGCCTGAGTGCCACTATGAGATATCTGCAACATGCTTCACTGACAAAAATGCTCAAATTTGCTTAGATCTGAATATTGCTAGTATTTCATCAATTCCTGCCGCTTTTTTTGTTAGAAATATTTTGAGCCCATTTCTGAACAGTCAGACTCTAGTTTCCTGTCAGTTATTTGTGTTTTTATTTCTATAAGTGTTCTGTTAATGTCTTCTTTTTATTGTTTTTCATTAGATCTCTGCATTCCTTTATCGTATCCATCTTTTAAAATAGATCTGTACTGTAGCCCCTTTAACGCAATCAATGTCCCCAGTTTCTTTGCTTATACATCTCTTTGACTCTTCTTGCTTTTCTTTAGAATTTGACAATTATTTGGGGGTTTTTTTCTGGTACTGTTGGGGTTTTTTTGCATTTTGTCATTTCACAATAATATTCAATATATCATTTCAGCTATTACAATATGAACTGTTTTCATTTGCTTCCTATTTAATAGTTTCTTGAATTTCAGTTGAGAATTCTTCAAGCACTTTGTTTATCAAATACATTTCACTGAATTCGTTCCTTCCCTTCCCTATATATTCATATGGAATGTGCTGAGATAGTATTTTGTTGTCCTGATGATTTTGTCTTTTTTTAAGGGGGAAATTTTTCAAGAAATAGTTCATGAGCTGAGCTTCAGTCAGCACCAGGTTTCGTTTCTGTTGACTACAGTTCCTCCTTCTATATAGGAACAGCTTAGCTCTTTGTTATTACTGATAGTTAGCCCATTCTTTTCATGTGATTCTCATGTCTGCAGTAGGCATTCTGGAGATCCTCTTAATTAGAAACAACCCAGTATATATATGTGTGTATGTGTGTGTGTAATTAAATTTTCCTCTTGCCTCAGGCCATATTAAGCAGCTGAATATTTCTCGAACTCAGTCATCTCATAAACACCAGCGCCTTTCATAATTGTCCTCTGCTCTTTCTATTGGAAGTAGCCTTTTGGATACTTTCTATCAGTACTCCCAGTATCATATGGTCACTGTCCTATTCTGAATATCTATTGGCAGAATATTAGAGTAAGCTGCCATTGCTTTCAGTTTTATCCCATTATGGATGATTCTTTTGGAAATGTGTACTCCCAATATTATAATTCATAGCATTATTGGAACGCACAGCCCCCCTTCACCATTACAAATAACGATCCATGAAGCAAAGCTCAAGTTTTATTAACCTTTCAGTGAAGCTCAGAGAAATTAGTAATCTACTGATATGTCTTAACAAAGAATTCCAGTAGTCCTCTATCAAATCAAACATTCTGAGGGGGGAAAAATGGAAATGTGTTTTTATGTGTGAACATCTTACATGAATTCATTGCAACATTTTATATTCAGATGGAAAATAAAGCAGCACTGTAACTATGGTAGTCTATTTGGGATCAACTAGGTAACAATCAAGCATTTTTTTCCTTTTTATTATTATAAATCTTAATATTTTGTCTGATTTCAACATATATCTGTAAAATATGTTTGAAAATTATTAATATTCTATCATTTAGATAGTTTAGAATCTTTATTCATGTCAGAAGCACCTTCAAATTAATTATAAAACTATAACATTCAATACTGAGGAAATAAGATTGATATAAAGTAGGTCATAAAAATATAGCACATGTAAAAGGGGGGCAGAAGTTTTGAGGAAGCTGTTCCTCAGTCTCAGGGTTGACCTTGGAGGTTGATGGCTGTATAATAGGCAACTTTCTGTGGATGTGGCTTTAACCCACTCTTTCTGTGCAGCACTTTTGTCAGGGAAAAAAAATCTCCATCTTTAGGCTCCATGAGAGATAATTTGTCTCATTAAGACAAGCCACAGGAAATCCTTCTCCAATTCCTATAACAGCATTGGGCCATCTTTGCAGGCCAATAGTCCTCAATCTCTCCCAGACTCACAAAGAAACTTTTACCTAAGAAAAATACTACTAGCCAGTGGTGAAATCCATTTTTTTTTACTACTGGTTCTGTGGGCGTGGCTTGGTGGATGTGGTGTGGCTTGGTGGGTGTGGCTTGGTGGGCGTGGCAGGGGGAGGATACTACAAAATCTCCATTTCCACCCCACGCTGGGACCAGGCAGAGTGCTGGTTCTCCAAACTACTGAAAATTTCTGCTAGCCATTCTCCAGAATCTGTCAGAACCTGCTGGATTTCACCCCTGCTACTAGCTCTTCAGGGTGCTTCTGGGCCCATAACCTGTGAGGGAATTGTGCAGCCAATGTACAAATGGAGTCAGAGATGCTGACAGGAACTTGCAGTTTTAAATAAATAAATAAATAAATAAATATATTTACAGTAAATAAGATAGGCAAATAGGAGGTTGGTTAGGTAAATCCACACAGGGCTGGTAAATTACATGAGGTAAATTACAAAGAGCACACAGGACACACAGAGGAAAAAGACGGGAAATAAGAAAACTTCCCCTTTTCACTCACAGCAACCAACCATAGTTCAGATTCCCTCATGAAAGAAATTGGTGTTCTTCACCCAATTAGCTATAACTGTGTCTTCTTACTCATTGTCCAAACCTTCACTGATCCAGTTATTACATTTTAAATATCTTAACAACTTTTCTGCAGAATTTTGGTGGAGAGATACCAATTAGGTAATGCATCTTTTGTATCAGGGTCGGTTTTTTAGACACCCCATGACCAGTCTCACTGTTTCATGTAGGGCCACATCTACCTCTTTTGCCTCTTTTCATCTGTACCAAACAGTTGGCATATTATCCAACAGAGCAACCTAGGGCTAATTCAGAAGTTCTTTATGTGTGCAATTGGGAGCCCCATCCTGTGCTCATTATTTTACTCAAAATGTTGTTCCTAACAAATATTTTCTGTTTGGTATTAAAACATGGTTCTTAAAGATAAGCATGTAGTCCAGAGTTACTCCCAGATACTTTGAAGTGGTGCAATGTTCTAGGCTGAAACCATTCCATCATACCTGCAGCATTCTTGATACCTCACGGTTTTTAAGTGGAAAGCACAAAATTGTGTTGTTAGGCAGTTCGGCTTCAGCTGGTTTTCCTTGTAATATGCAGTCATTAGGTTCACAGACTTGTTCAATTTTTTATTGACAAACTCAGAACTTTCACTTTAAAATAGTTTAGAATATTGATAATAGAAAAGAAAAAGAAAAATCTATCAATGTTTATTTCAATTTAGCGTATCCATATTACAAACATAAAATTATTTGGCTTTTTCATCCAAAGTTGAGTATAACATTGAGAAAGAATCACTACAATTTACATCAGAATAACTGTTGTAAATTGACAGTTTCAGTCTTATTACTAAGACTTATTACTAAGACTGAATAAGTCTGATTACTTATTATAGTCTGCCTGTTGTAATGGTATATGGGAATGACCTTGGGAGACAGAGGAAGAATCACAGCCTGGGGAATGGGTGGGTCCCCACTAGTTTCTTTGGCTGTAAAGCAATGAGGGAAAAATGTACTTTCAGATTCTACTAATATAATTTTACAATAAATAGAATGAGTTCATTTGGCCATGCTTCCTGCCTGGATTATGTTCAATCTTGCAATTCAGTAGCCATTGCGCTATGAGCTTTTGCAAGACAAACTTTAATTCCTTGACAAGAATAAAACTAATACTACTAAATATTAGCTAGGCAGTAGAGTTTTATGAAAAATTCAAAATAACTGCTTTAGATGATGACCTTATTCCGTATTTTGGTCTGTGATTTAGCATATGCACAAAAACCTGATAGTAAAGAGTTCTCTATCTCTTTGCCAGCATTTTGTGATCATTTAGATTTTTACAGCTCAGATTTGGCAGCTCTATCTATCATGGATGCTATTAGTAGGTTTCCTTTATGTGCAATGGATGGGAATAAAAGATTTCTAGCCTGAAAGACTGATTATATGGGACAAAATTTCTGTATTCCTGAGAGAAACAACCTCTGATACTTTAGATGTTGATGACCTACAACTGCCAATAGTTCTCATCCCTGGTTACTCTAGTAAGAGCTGCTGGAATTTGTAGTTCACTAACATCTGGAAGGTTACTGAATTTATTCTCTGCAAGCAAGGAGATGAAGATGTAGGCTGTCAAAGGTAAAGAAATGTTGGCTTCATCAATAGGTATTCTATTGATCCATTTAACTAACTCTCCAGAGAGTTAAGGATAGCCACACTGATAATATACAACATAAAATAATAGCATTTACACAGTGATTTAGAGTTTTCTGAGTTGTAGCTACAAAATCTATACCAGTAATCTTTACCATAGGAATGTGCATTTGAAATAATTCTGAATGTATTTATATTTTATTTAAATGGCAAAGCAGATCTGATAGTGCTGTCATCAAATTATGTCTTTTTCCCCCTCTTGTGGATGAAGCTGCAATGTAAGTGGAAGTCAGATTGAGAGAACCCATTTATCTTAGTCAGAATATACTTTCTCATGAGGGAGAGAACACTTGCTTTCCAAAGGGAGGTATTCCCTCTATTACATATAGAAAAGTATTGGTTCTTTCAAAATGAAAAGGGGAATTCCAGGAAAGGAGAACCAGGACAGGGAAAACCAGAAGACTAACATCATTCTTCCTAGCAGAACTGACGTACTGGAAAATCCCCAGGAAGAAGGAAATCCAGGAACAGTGAAGCAGTGGTACAGATGCTTTCGTACTATTCAATTTGAAGAAATAGGCAATCAGTAAAGCCAAGAATTTGTGTTAGATCTTTTCTTTTTGTAATATAGTACTAATTTTCTTCAACCCTTTCTCTAATTGATAAAATCTTGGTCAGTTTTTATGTTTTATTATGCATATCTTTTTAGAAGATAAGCTCAAGGATGGGGAGTATTTTTAAAAAATTGGTGCATAGACTAATCTGATAGCATTTCATTTATTTAATGTTCTGCCCACCAGAATTGGGAGAATCTCCATGGATTGAAACAATTGGAGATAGATGCAATAAAGTATACTTTTTTTATTGGTATGCACAAATTACAAAAGACTCCCAAACAGATCAAGGCTGCAAATGATATGAATTTAGCTTGTTACATCAAGGAAGGAAACATAAATATTGCAAATTACAATATTCTTTTTATGCAAAAGCATTCTTACGTAGGAATGCTTTTGACAAACTATCAGAAATACCTCCCAATTGCCCTTTAGGCAAGTAGGATTCTAACCTTTTTGATACTAACAGCATGTACAATAAGCAACATTGTTGACTGCATCTGCATTCTTTTACACCATCCAATTCACATACCGAAGGAAGGACAGCTGTTTAGTTTTGAGTTATTTGTCTCCACTCCAGGATCACAGCACTGAGCTACCTGCCTCTTAATACTTCAGCTAACACAGTGTATAATCTTTTTCTAAGGCATAAAAATAAACACATGAATTAGATCTCCATTGTAGCAACATGGGGGAGGGAAGGGAATGGCATGGTCAATGAGTAGCAGAGAAGCTCAGGGCTTACAGAACATATTTTTCCCCAAAAGCCATTACAAAATAAGCACAGTCCTAGTCAGTAGCTACAGTATGTATTGTTAATCATGATTTTCTGATTTGTTTTATTCTTCTCTTTACATTTTCACCATAGGAAATCACTTATTAGAGTTATTCCTCATCTAAGAATCTGAAATGTTTTCTGTGCTAGTTCTGCACCAACACTATCCGTTTCCAACCACTCCTTCAATCTTCCATGCTCTGAAAAATTCCTCTTCCTGCTTTCCTTATTTTTCTCAACCCCATCAAAATATAAATTACTGCAAGTATCATAAGAACCAACATTGTTATGCAGAATCTCATAAACAGAGTTTTATGTTTTATGACAGGCTTCTCTGCCATTCCCTCAGCCGATAAAGAGAAAGAAAATTGGGCTGATGTCACAAGTAGGAAAGCTGTCCTGATACTTGTCCTAGTTGTGACATTTTAGTTTTAAAATCACTCAGTGATGAGATACCATCTGCCTTTCCCTCTTTGCTTCTTAAAACAAGTAAAAGGAGGTAAACAAAGTCTTGAGATTCTTTCATGTTTTCTTGAGGCAACCCCATTCTAATGCTTAACTTCAGTGTACAAATTTAGTCCATAGAGCTAGGCAGCAACCCTCTGATTTCTTAGCAAGACTGAGGAAATGGTTCCATATATTTTCTGTCCAATAGCTAAGTATTATCTAGATAGATAATCCATACCTTAAATCAGAGGTCACAGGAAAGGATTATACCTGTTATATATGCTCTCTTTCCTTAAACGTTCTACAAGATATGTGAATAGCCTAAAATCAATAAAAGCAATGTCGCAAAAATAATGAAACACAGTTGGAAACAGTGTAGAAAACACTCCAAAGACACAAGCAAAGATATAAATATCAATAAAAAGAGTGCAAATTAAAACAAGGACACTAGTTTTAAAGTTGAATGCTGTAATTATCCTTTTCTAATAATGGTCTGCATTCACTCCTATATTTAGTTTTCCTTATGTATCTGTTTGGTAACTTTAATGGGTACGTGAAATTCATTTGTTTGCTTCTGAGCTTAACCATTACTTCATCCTGTCCATCTCACCATTTTATTTCATTCTTTAAATAAGAGTTATTGGTTAATAATGAATATGCCATTCTGCTTGATGATCTTATATATCAATTATTAACCTGTCTTCTGGGGTTTTTTTTTGGTCTTTGTATATTTGACCTTCTCTTAGACATTGGTGGTTTGGCCTTCGCTGTTTGATTTTCTATTTTTGCAATTTTTTAAAACATAAGTCGTAGTCACTTTTTTCAGTCTCATTTATTCTCCTCATTGAATGATTTTACAATCTTTACATATTTTCAGTGTAGTTGAATTAAAAGCCATTCGTTCAGATCCTGAAAAGGAGGTCTGCATTGTTTACATAGTTGATTTGTCTGAAAAAAAAAACTTAGACACGTATTCACTCTAATACTTTCTTGTGCGCCATTGGGTCCAGTGGCTAGATACATTTTTTTGCTATAGGGAGAAAAGAAAGGACATCTATATGAGGGTTAATCTATTGCCCTATAAATTTCTAACATATCCCTTACTGTTGGGTTGTGCAGCACATCAGATTGAAGGCAAAAAGGTATTTTGGATGTGAACGCAGCATCCTTCTGCAACTCCTTAAAGCAGCTGCAATGCAACCCTAGGAAAAGCAAATCACATATCCTGCATCTCTGTAGTCTCCTCCGTAGAGGTTTTCAGCACATCTAATAGCTGAAATTGGCTTCCATGGAGCATGTGCAGACAGGGCCCTTCTAGATATTGAAAGTGGCAGAAGAGAAAGTAAGGACCACAAAATGTCTCGTTGAGGCAAATTAGTCACTGAGGTGAATCAAAGCTATCTCGCTCTGGTCTACAGCTTTGTGTAGTGCAAAGCTGCATTAATGGGAGAGGAACTGATTCAAGCACATTGTCTTGCTTTAAGTGTCAACTCTTGTTTGCATAAGGAGGATCTTTTGAGTTCATTGAAGCTAGCTGTGATGTTCAGGGGTTCTTGGTGCGCATGTAGATTGCACATGTTCCTCGATAGGAGAACAGGCCTCCAGCTATTGGCAAGCACACAAAAACTGAGAGTTCTTTTCAGGATGTTAACTATACAGATTGAATCCTTTGTTTCCTTCAGCTTAATTACTGCTTCTGGGTGCCAAAGAGAACATGTCTAGCAAAGAGCAAAAAAGAAAAAAAAAGAAAAAAAAGGAAAAAAAAGATCCTTGGTTCACCCTCTGAAAGGACCATCACTGGTGAAGCTCACTGCATCATGGAGGGAAAAGCAGAAGCTATATATAGGTTGGCCTAGGGCAGGCACAGAAGCCACACACAGTGATGCTAATCAGAAGCCAAATAAAGATGCTGTCAGAGTGAATCAGCTGGTGAGTCAGCAAAGCCTCTAGAAAGGGAACAGCAGGCACAGCTGTTGCTAGGATACTGGCCTTGCAGTCAAAAAAAGTAGCACAATTTGGTTTTCCCTAATTGGTAAGTCCCCGTCCTCCTCCCCCTGCCATTTACTTTCATCTAAAATAAAAATTGGGTTTAACTGCAATATGACGTTCATTTAAATTTTACCCAATTTTTTTTAAAAAAAAATGTCACCAAGGAGCCCCTGTCCCTCAAAAATCTCTACAAATAAGGTAGCATTAGCTTCACATGCGTGGGAAGCATAGGAGCTAAACTACAGTCTCATTCTTTATATACTGCCTTTAATTTCAGGTAATTCTTTCTATATTTGTTGCCTTAATGTGATGCGTATGATTTAGCATACAGGACCTTGGAGCCTTACTTTTCCATTATTATGTTTTAAATTTTGCATCATATTCTGTAGTCTGCTTGTATCACCTAGATACAATTATATGCTCAAGAGTATCTCCCTGTACAGTGTCTCTCTCCTTGTTTTATCACTATAGCGGGATACAACTGATGCGTGTTAAGATGAAAACTGCCATAAGGAGAATTGTTGTATGTTCAGGATTGTGCTGGATTCATGAAATCTGTGTTCCTTTAGAGCATGTACTCAGAAGTAAGTTCCACTGAATTTAGTGAGGGTAGGAAATCTATAAATATTTTGAACTACAACTCCCAGCACCACCAGTTAGCACAGGTAATAGTAAGAAGTGATGGCAATTGTACATTAATTCAGTGCCTTTATTATATAGGAGTTTTGCCCAATGCTAGTTTAGGATATGAGGGAGGGATCAAATGCATCATCAGCTATAAGTCCCTTCGCACCCACAAGATATCTAAGTCCAGCCCACCTTGAATTCCTGTGACTCTTACCTACTGCCAGTTTGCTTGGGCTGTTAGTAGTTCAGATTCCTGTAGAAAGCTTAAGCTTGCAATAATTCTTTATACCCAAACTGCCTGGATCTCCTGATTCCCCTGGCACTTGACAGCTAGGTATATTTTCTAAAACATAAATACATTTTCTTTACTGGGACTTATTCACTAATAAAAGGGAGTGGATAAGCAGTTTGGTGCCATCTGGACATTTTGGTCAAATTACCAACATCTTTGCATTTGGGGACTTACAACACAGTTTCAAACATGCTTGCTTTATGTGTAAGGTATTTTTATATTATGGTGATACATCATACACCTCAGCCTAATAGAGATAATAAAATAAAAATAAACACTTTTTGGTACAGCTAATGATAAAATACTGTAGGAAACATAATGTTAACATTTTGGAGGATATTTGTTTGCCTACCCCGTCTCAATATATTTAGCATTAATGCAAATACTGTGTTTGCATAGCTTTTTGATCAAATGTGAATCAGTTAATAAAAGCTCTAGTTGAAATATTAATTTTAATAGTTTCTAACCATGAAAAAGAGATTGAACTGATGTAAAATCACAGATAAGAAGGGCTGCTTCCACAGACATAGACAAATGGTAAAACCTGAAATAAAATATATATTTACAAATTGGTAATGAATATGACAATTTGAGCAATTTTTATTGTATTGATTTTTCTGATGTTCAACAGATATTAGCATGACATTTCATTTTCATAAAGGATATGCATCTTTACGGGTTCTATCCCATAGTTATACCAGCTTGTGCAACCAACTATTTTCTACTCTACCATATGTGCTGGAAGCTCCAGAAAGCTATGAACAGGGATGAGGGAAAAGTCATGTGGGTATGTAATGGGAAAGGGGGAAATTAGCTATACTGGAGAAAAGTTGCATCAATAGCATTCCAGCATCCTGGTCACCTTTCCAAGACATAGAAGAATAGGAATAAATACTATTCACCCCATATAAATTCCTCTAGAAGCATATCCTTCCTTCCTTCCTTCTTTCCTTCCTTCCTTCCTTCCTTCCTTCCTTCCTTCCTTCCTTCCTTCCTTCCTTCCTTCCTTTCTCCTTGTCACCTGGGCTCAACTTCACATGAATCTTTTTAATGCATAGTCTTTATATGTTTCAGAATAACTGAATTCCCACAACACTAAATCAGAAAGTGACCAAAACTGAGAGTCCAAACAATAATGACACTACACATACCACAAATGAACAAAGTTTATAATTAACCAAAATGTGTTAATGCAGCCTTTATGATTAATATGGTTATGTGTGTGGGGTGAACATAGCTGACGTGTAAATTCTATCCAATGGCCTTCTAAAAAAAGAATACACCAAATGTGCTTAACATTCTTTTTGCAGTTATACAGGAAAGACAATCAACCCCCAACTCCATCCCAAAACCACCTACGTAAGATGTCATTTGAGCAATTTGTCTACCTGATTATTTCAAAAATAATGGAACCATTGATAGGCTTCTTGGGAAATGCTGGTTACCATGGAACACAGTTAATGCAACAATATCTTGCAGTGATAAAATTACCTCCATAATGATAATTTCATAATGTTCTAAGAAATATAGATAATAATAGTTTGGAGAAAAAATAGTCATTGTTATCAGCCAATATTAGTTACTGTACATAATTAATATTTCTATTTATATTACTTGTCAGAGGCTGCCAGTTTACACAGTGACAGAAATTCAAAAGATAAAACCAGTTAAAATTAATCATTTCTGACAGGTTGACGCAAACTGTGCTATCAAAGATGGTGCATTTATTGTGGATGTAAAAACACAGGACAGTTAGCATTCCCTGAAGACCAAATCACAAGAACCAAATCATAAAAGACATCTACAGACAATCTGCATCCTAGAAGTTCATAACAGATACTTTCCCAAATATTTAGAGAAGCAATGCAAATGTATTAACATCCAAACACAGGTAGTCCTCAATTTAGGACTATTTATTTAGTGACTGTTCAAGTTACAACTGTGCTGAAAAAAAGTGACTTACAACTGATCCTTGCTGTCACAGTGTCCCCACGGTCACAATTGAGCTTGGCAATTGGCATGTATTTATGATGGCTGCATTATCTCAGTTCACATGATTGCCATTTGCAACTTTTCCAGCAGGATTCTGACAAGACTTGCTTAAAAACAATGTGATTCACTTAATTCTGGTAGTGATTTGCTTAATGACCTCAGCAAAAGAGGATCATACTTAAAAACCACCTTGCTTAGTATTGGAAGTTCCAGTTCCAATTGTGGTCCTAAATTGTAACTTAAGAGCCGCGGTAGCGCAGTGGTTAGAGTGCAGTACTGCTGGCTACTTCTGTTGATCACCAGCTGCCAGCAGTTCGGCAGATCGAATCTCACCAGGCTCAAGGTTGACTCAGTCTTCCATCCTTCTGTGGTGGGTAAAATGAGGACCCAGATTATTGAGGACATTATGCTGACTCTGTAAACCGCTTAGAGAGGGCTGTAAAGTACTATGAAGTGGTATATAAGTCTAAGTGCTATTGCTATTGCTATTAAACAGGGAGAGAGATTAGCAATTGACTTTGGTCATCTCAATCCATTGTACAAAGAATTTGTACATTTCTTGCCAAGCTGGATTTCAGAACTACTCCGAAGAAATTAGCAATATGTCTAATGAAACATCAGTACAAATTCATTGGATCACACAGCATTGTCCAGAAGTCATGTTATCTATAAAAATTAGCTATGAAAGTTACACTCTTTGTACAATCAATCTATTCTAGTATATCTTTATACTTAGCTAATACATACATACATACATACATACATACATACATACTCCTGTTACTTTGTTTCCTGTGTTCAGCTCACTACATGTATGTAGCTCCTACTTACTGGGATATGAATAATAATATGTTGGCTCTCAAGATAATCTTTACATTAAAGATTCAAACTTCCATGGCACAGATTTGCTGAAAAGCTGGGTTTTGGTTGTCATTGTTGCAAAGAAAAGTAGGACTATAACAAGGAAAGAGAAAGGAAATGATTTCTAATCTTCATCATAAATATGAAAAAATTTAGTGGCTTTCCCCCCCCTCTAACATTACAAACATTTATCTCTTCATATCCTGTATCCCACCTTTATTTATAAACAATCAATAAAATATTGGCCCTAGTGTCAACAGAAAATCCGTAAAGGGTTATTTTATTTTAATCTTGATCAAATAAACAAACTTTATATTCCTTTTACTGCTAACAGTCTTAATGGTTAATTCATTCAAACATTGTCATAGGATTTGATTTCTCTTCATTTCTTCTTTGTCCCATTCCACAGAGTACTTCAAGGTTTTAACAAGCCTCTTTTGTAAATCTAATGGGAAGAAATTATGCAGGTCACTCTCTTGGTTAATCATTTGCATTTTCCTTTTAAATTTTACATCTCAGCCAATTTCTTTTGTAGATCCAGTGAAATATCTTTTTCTGAACCATTCTCTTTTCCTGTCAGTTGTAAACCCTTTTGATACCATCTCTATCTTGTCAACCAAAATTTATTCTACATCTATCATTTTTTTCAATAACATCTTTTGGACATAGTTTATCCATAGAAATAAACATCATTATTGACATTGTTGCTATCATGGCTACTATTTTCTGATTCCACTCTTCCAAACATTTCTTCAGTATTTTCATTATTAGAGCATTTTGCAGGTTTGTAAATCTTTTCTCTGCCTAAAAACTTTAGTTTTCTGTAGTGTCCAGTTTTTGAAATCATGACATCACTTATCTTTATTTTGTCTGGTACAAACCAAAACAGGATCTATTACCTGCAAATCTGCTTGTTCTTAATGATTAATTCCAAAATCTTATTGTAAAAGTTTCAATATTCCAATTTTATCTGGACCCTTAATCCATTTAAAACTTTCTAAGAGCAAAATCTTAGTTACCTTTTTGCTGTTTTTTCAGATTCTTTAAATTCTTAAGATTATTTTTTTTAAATTTTTGATTAATTTTTTTTCTATTCAGGAGTGAAGACAGAGTCACTCAATGTTTTCAGATTCTTGATCTGAAGACCTCTAATAGCTTAGAAATATTTAATGAGTAATTTCCAAAAGTGATTAGAAAGTGAGGTTTGCAAACTTAGAATCCTTTAAAACAGGGGTCTCCAACCTTGGCAACTTTAAGACTTGTGGACTTCAACTCCCAGAGTTGAAGTCCACAAGTCTTATAGTTGCCAAGGTTGGAGATATCTGCTTTAAAAGACTTTGCTATGGCTGGGAACAAGATGGCTAAACTTTTCATCTCCCAGTGCTCAAACCCATGGAAAACCGCTGTTCTACAGTATCCTTGCAAAGAGTGCATGTGAGCATCTCTTGTCCTCTTCTTATCCAGAGCGGTTCTGAGGAACAGTCTACTGACCAGCTACTCTGTCTTTGTCATAGTTGTCATTTCTGCTTTTGCAGACCTGACTTCAGTTTGCAATACATCCCATGGAACTCATCCAAACAACAATGGAATATGAAAACCTATAAGTGAACATTGTAAAGAATATGAATTAATTAATGAAATGAAATAAAAGTAGACATGTTTTGAGTTGTGAATCTATGAGAAAGGAAGGATGAAATACAGCTGTATGAATGAAAGGCTTTTGATCTTGTGGTGTGGAACTGATGTAGTCAGGCATGGAAATGAAGGTGTACATTTAATAATGAAGTAATAGGATGTGAACGAAAATAGGAATTAACAAATTAGTGATGGTTGTGTATTATGCTCCGGTGATAAAAATAGAAGAACCAGGAATGAGTTTTGGGAAAATTCATTCAATATTTTGAATAAATGTAATCCTGGGGAAAATATTATATTCTTAATTGCCATGAATGAATGGGTGGGAATGAGATGAGAAAGTAGAGAAAAAAATAATTCCGTCATCAATGGAAGGAAGAATGAATGAACATGGTGATTGCTTATTGAGCATCTGTTAATTGCAAAAACATAGTTGAAGTATAAATCTAATTATGCATATACATGGCAAAGGACGAAAACAAAAATCAGGAGTGAATTTACATTTCATGATAAAAGGTTAATAAAATTAGTGAAAGCTACAAGGGTAATGAGAGGTTCTGAAGATATTTTGTAAGTCAAGAATATATTAGGGGGGAAATGCACATTGAAGAAAAGGAAAGAAATTTTAAAAAAACCTAGCATACTGCACTAAATAAAAATATTACTTCTGTTACTACTATTAAGCTACAGTGAAAGTACAATAACTGCAGGAAGAGAAAATACAAATTCCATCTGGGAAAAAAATATTAGAAGATAGAAATTGCAAATCTCATAGATTAGCATGATGGCTACTGAATCTCTGGCAATGCTACTGAATGTTAACCAGGTTAACCAACTGATGCTCTGCCCATGTCGTGTGAAGTCGGGTTTCTGTGCCAGAGAGATATAATGGGAATCCAAACAAATATATTGCCATCTTTACTCATTGTGAATGACAAAATCCTTGCATCCACATGGCTTCTCCAGTGACCAGACTCACATCAGATAATTACCCTAATGACTAAAAGAGCTGTAAAGTAGGCAAATTCCCTTCTGATTCAAGTCAGCCTGGATTTGGATGGTTAATTAATATTGTGGCACACCTGAGAACTATCTTTGAAGATGCAGTCAAGCCAGTGACAGCCCACTGTGATATTTGCTGCCTTTGACAGGACAAGTGTTTGATGTAAGAATATGCTGTTGAATTTCAACTTTCAAATCAGTGCGTAGGCGGGAATGAAACAGGCTTGGAGGGAAAGATAAAGTTCCAGATGAGCTAAGTAATCAAGACATCCTAGACACAACGACTTCATTAATCCTGGCCTGCTTTTGAGACTAATTGAAGACTCAAGAAACTGTGGGGAAATATAGGCAGGAAGGAAAGAGGACATTACTCCTTTTGAAACTCTCTCCCCTTTCCCTCCTATGCAATTGGGGGCCAGCAGACCCTCAATGTCTGCAAGAGAAAAGTTCTATTGTCATACCCAAAGCTAAGTCTAAATTGTAGATGACCTGGACACTTTACATAGGAGCACCGTTACTTCCAAAGCATCAGCAAAGCATCATAGTTGTAGGGAAGAAGGGAATTTGCCAATTAATGCTATAAATATTTCAGATCTGGCATGTCAGGAAATATCTGTCTTAGACTCCAGAGGCTTCTGGAGGATCTCATATATGAAGACTACGCATTGACATTTAATTATTCTTGTCACCCTGAAAACCTAGTCCACAAACCCGGACTGCTACTGGAATATAGCTGCTGGCCTTTATAGTTTTTGGCACAAGAGAAAACTTTACTGATTCACTCATCATATGGAAATATGCTCTTCCTACTCTACTTGTCTAACGATTAGGGCTTCAATTACTGAAGAACAGCTTTTCCATTAAAGCTTAGCAAACAAGAACCTCTACCACTCACCAAAAGCAACCGTCTGGAATTTCTGCTGCTTTATTTAGCTTCCCCATTATATTTTCCAGTAATTCTAAGAATGCACTAGCTTCAGAATCTGCATATTCACTGGGGTCATAGTGATATCATATTTTATTCCCAGGATGCAAGACTCATAGTCTGCAAGGTCTCAAATCCCCAATATCTGTCTTCTCTCAGCAGGTATATCTTCCTAGAAATTTTTTAAAAAAAGAAATTGTTTGCCAGATGCCTGTGATGAAATGAAGAGTAAAAAGGATTGCTGCAAAAGAGATATCTCAGCCCAGGGGTGGGTGGAAGTGTGAGAAAAAAACTCAGAGCTTAATTATTCTAGGTGCAAGTTGAGCAGGAAAATTGCTTTTGACAGGCTTTCAAGATTCTGTTACATTATCCTTCTAGCAATAAAGATCTTTCCAGAAGTTAAAGTGATTCTTGTTTCCTGAGTTTGCCAGCTTCACAGAGCTAACCAGCAGCACAAACTTAATAATAATAATAAAAAAATCAGAATCGTGGTGGATGTGCAAAAAAAAAAATAAAAGAGAAATTTTTGGGTGCAATATACCAATCCAGAAGATTTTAAAGACTAATATACAATTGAAATCAAAGCTTTTCCTTTTGCAACTGATGGATAGGCAGCTTTGTTCTTATGTATGATAACTGCAGTGAGATTAATGTATGTTCAAAAGTGGACAGGCTCTTTTTAGTTTTTATATATATCTGCAGTGAGATTAATATATGTTCAAAAGCAGAAAGACTCACCTTTACCCAGAAATGATTATCGAAGATGATGGAACTTGCTGAGATGGCCAATTGACAGGTTTGATTATTCATGAGAAAGCAAGAAGTAAAAGGGAGAAAACTTGAGACTTTTCTTTCTATAGCATTTTGTCCAGCTGGGATGCCATTACCTATAGCTGACCATTAGCTACGGTAGCTTGGAAGGTACAGAGGGCTTAGGAATATTGGTTAGCAGCTTAGAGAAAGACTGAAAGTTTCATTGGTGAGAAAATCATGGATTGGCTGAGCTTTGGAACTGAGGCTTGAAGGGCCAAGAAGAAGAAAGCAGACTAGATTCAGAGAGATCAAGAAGGAGAAGGTCCTACCCATGAAGAGAGATTAAATAGCCACGATGAAGATAGTAAGGAGAATTGCTACATGAGATTTTGGCAATGGCAGATGTTTGCCATGAGCATTTTCCAGAGGAAAGTGTGGAATTTAGATATCTTTAAGGAGACTGTTTTGTCTGTTGTGTATGAAGTGCTAGCTTTGAGAAAATCTCCTAGGACACGGGGAGAGGCAATGCACTGAGTTCTTCTGTTGCTTAAACTTGTTCTAGTTTCTCTCTGTCTATCTGTATCATTATTGTTTCTCTAATGAAACTAGTAAAAACATGTTTCTAACTGTTTATATATCTAAAAGTTGGATATTTTTTCTTATTTGGATGCCCCAAGATGGAGGAGAAGGGATATATCAACCTTAAAACATCCCTGCTAGTGGAATATTTGTCAAAGACTTCAATCCGAGAGGGTCCCCACTTGGCAGACTCTTGACAAAGATTGAGGAAAAGGTTCTGACAGTTAGAACAATTAATCAGTGGAACAACTTGCCTCCAGAAGTTGTGAATGCTCCAACACTGGAAGTTTTTAAGAAGATGTTGGATAACCATTTGTCTGAAGTGGTGTAGGGTTTCCTGCCTAAGCAGGGAGTTGGACTAGAAGACCTCCAAGGTCCCTTCCAATTCTGTTATTCTCTTCTCTTCTCTTCTCTTCTCTTCTCTTCTCTTCTCTTCTCTTCTCTTCTCTTCTCTTCTCTTCTCTTCTCTGTTAAAACAGGAGCTCCATGTTAAAGAGCACAAATAAAATCATCAATATAAATGTTGATTGATTGATTGATTGATTACATGCCATCAAGTAATTGTTGACTCTAAAGGACCACATAGATAGATCTTCTCTGTGATGATCTGTCCCTAACCAGGTCCAAGAAAACCACCTGGATGGCATAAATGTTAGAGTCCAGGGAGGAAAGGATGAGAAGGAAGTCATAGATGCTGAGTATTTTGGGAAATGGTAAGGCTGCAGGTGTTGACAGGTGGAGAAATGTTTAAATGCAAATAATGGTTTGCTTATGGAAAAGCTGTGCAACCTGTTTTACATGCATGTGAAAACTACATCATTGCTTGGAAAAAGGCAATGCTACGTTCTGCTACTCAAAGGGGAAGGTAAGAAGAGTAAAAGCAAAATTGTGTGTGTGTATGTGTGTGTGTGGGTGTGATTAGTTATTAAGTGTGCCTGAAAAAAATGTTTGGCAAAATTTTGGTTGAAAGGATATGAGAAATAAAAATCAGCAAAATTTGGAAAGTTTATTGTGGTTTTATGCCAGGCACGGGTATACACATGAGATATTTTTCTCTTAAGGGGGTCATTGAGAAATGTACAAATATGAGAAAGACATTTTACTCTACATTTGCTGATTTAGAGAAAGTATAGAGTTAAAGTTTGAATTATGCAATATTTCGCATGACTTTACAGTTGAATTTGTATCAAAAGAAGCAAAATAGCTACCATATATATGGTAGTATATATGAACAATATGTTTCTGCTCAATTTGTTATGGACTATAAGTTGGACATGTTGTGAGAAAGATAAAAGTGTCAGCGAAACCTGACAAAAAATTGAATGCAGTGGGAATGGATTAATTAAATGTCTGTGGTAGAACAAAAAATAATAGGGTAAAAAATGAAGAGTGATGAAGTAATTTGGAATTAATACAGATGTGAGTGACTAGTACAGGGAAAGGATGTTGAGGTTGTTTGTCTGTACAAAGAGAAGGTCAAATGAGAAAACAAATATGCGAAGGAAGGGTGAATTGGTTGAGAAGAATGTGAAGAGCAAGAAATTTGTGGTAGGATGGAGTGGATTGAATTTTCAAAAAAGAAGCAAGATGATTAAAGAATAAAAGGTGAAACATACATGGATGTGGAGAAATTTATAATATAATATTTATATATCATATCATATCATATCATGTCATATCATATATCATATTATATTTATTATATATATGATTAAATATAAGTATAATCTATTATATTATTAATTAAATAACATTAATTAAATGCTATATTCTGTTATAATTAAGTTGAAATTGGCATAATGTGTTACAGCTGAAGGCTAATAATAGATATTAACAATATAAATTTATTTGTATTTGTATTTATCCCACTTTTATTATTTTTATAAATAACTCATGGTGGCAGACAAACATAACAACACCCCTGTGAGGTGACTTGGACTGAGAGAAAGTGACTGGTTCAAGGTCACCTAGCTGGCTTTCATGCCTAGAGCAGGACTAGAACTCACAGTCTTCTGGTTCCTAGCTGGTGGCTTAACCACTAGACCAAACTGGCTATTAACGACAATAAAATCGAAACCAAACAAAAAAGTCCAGTGTATTAAAAAAATAAATATAACAGATAGAACATCTGTTAAGAGACTGATTTGTAATTTACACCTGGACAACTATGTTTATGGGAGAAATAACATACCCAGAAAAGATATGTCATTAAAAACATAAGGGAATAAGATGCTGCCAGGTTCTAAAAGAATATCGTGAATTAGAGATAAGCAAAACACTTAGCTTATTTAAAGAGTTTTGGAACAGTCTGCAGAACCATCAATATTCTGGCTATTCTAATGTTTAATCTAGCAGTTTTTGCAGCATGGAGCAAAGCTTCTTTAGTGGATCTTGTGTAGAGATCTCTCATTTGGGATTCGGAAATCTAATAGAGACTTGAAATTCTGAGAGTATCATATATGCTCTGATGAAATGGCTTCCATTGGTGAGTGTGCTTGGTTATAAAATACCTATTTACTGAAAGTTAAACTCAGAAAAATAAACTGAACACAAACAAGGAGTTGTCCCCCACTTTATTTCTAAAGGAAAACTCATTATTTTGAATTCATTGTTTCTTGCTCGTACTTCCATTTCACAAAAAGCAAAATGTAACATAGAGTTGAGTTTGAACTCTAGATACCAAATATTGTACATAACCAAATATTGATATCACAAAAAAACCCATAATGGTAAATTAAAGAAATGCATACATAATTCACCATCCACCATCCATTTTAAGCAAAGGAGTGTTGTTGGGTGGTCAAGATAAAAAAAAATATGATATAAAAAAACCTGGTCCCAAGATTGGTTTGTTTTGATGCCATTTAAAAACCTACTAAGATTGGTTTGTTTCAATGCCAAGATTTTGATCTTATTCAATATTTATTGATACAATAGGTACTACAGATTTGTTGTGTAGGTATAACTGTAATTTAAGGGTTTGTGACTGAGTTATTTAACACTGAAGTGATTATATTGTGAGATTCAACAGTTATAACTTGTATATATTAGAGCAACAAAGGCATAAACAAATACATTTCCAAATACATTTGTTCAGGTTAGTCAATATACCGTAAATACTTGCAGTAAGATAGAGAGGAACCAACATTATTTCCAAGAAAGCAAAACATTTTTCATTCCTACCAGGAGGTGGCACTGTTGAACAGTAATAAAACAGGGTTACACATCTGGCACAGAAAATCTACAGAAGGTTTTAAAGGCTTAAATATTTGTCTCTAAAATAAAACTCACCAGATACATTTTTGCTGCATCACTAAAAGCAAGGGACTTTCAGCTAGTATTAATTTTGATGAGGGACAGCTTATTAGAAATCAACCAGCTACATTCTGAACAATACTTGAAGAAGCCTGTTTTGCTGGAGTAGGTGGTCCACTGAAGTACTGCTGGCATTTCTGACGGTTTCCTTATCATTCATTTAATATATAGAAGGTAGAAAAGTGCCTCGTGTGCACCAAATTTGATATCATTGAAGGTGTGGGGGGAAAATGATTAGTGAAGAGAACACAACCTGTCTTGTTATTACAGAAGACAGATATAGTTCTTAGTGTTTTGCCAGGCATACAAAGCTTAACCTCACATGTTTATTTAATGGATTTGGAAATGACTTTTGAGGATCATCTTCCAGCGTGGTGTAGTAGAGTAAATGGAAAAAACAAAAGCAATTCTAATATTTGCAGTTTTAAAACTCTGGGAAGGTGTCTCAAACAATTGGCTTTTGAATGTTAGCATTTCAGCCCTTGATAGAGAGCAGCAGGAAACACCTAAAACAAAGGCAGCATGTTACAGATCTACAGAGCTGTCTCCAGTACCCAAATGAGCTCTACTTCTGGAGATGAATCTTATTCATAACTTCTTTCTGGAAGCTGTGTAATTCTTCTAAAGAGGCTGGAGCGGGTTCTCAGTTGCCTTCCCTTGCTGCCAGCATGCAGAATGACTCTCCTGTTCTATTTCGCCCTGACTCAAACTCTCACCTAAATTGCTGTTTCTGGCTTCTCTCTGTCCTGCCCCTTTCCCTTAATCCTGTGGATTGTTCTAGGGCAGGGGTGTCAAACTCAAGGCCTGGGGGCCGGATCCACCCCTACTTAGATCTGGTCCGTGGGACCACCCTAGAAACAGCAAAGGACTGGCCCGTGGTGCCTCTGCCAGTGAAAATGGAGCTTGTGGGGCCACGTGCGACCCTCCCAGGCTCCATTTCCGGCTGTGATGGCCTCCTGCTGTCCTCTGCCAGTGAAAACAGAGCTGGGGGGTGTGTGCATGTGCCCCCTCCCCCGAGCTCCCTTTTCACTAGCAGAGGGCGGCAGAAGTCCATCACAGCTAAAAATGGAGCTCTGGAGCCTGTTTTCACTGGCAGAGCACTTGGCCCACCACAGACGCCCCCAACAAAAGTCATGTCAAGCTGGCCATGCCCATCCTGGCCATGGCCACCCTGGCCCCTGAGGTCAAACAGAAACTTGATGCGGCCCTCAATGAAATCGAATTTGACACCCCTGCTCTAGGGTGTTCTTCTTTTCTTCTGTTCACATTTCAGCACCACTCGTTCTTTGACGTTTCCCCATGGCCTGGCACAAGAAAGGGCTTGTTTATAAAACAAAGCAAAATCACATAGAGATCTGACGTGATAAGTGCATTTTCTCTGCTATGGAGCCTGATCAACTCCTGACAGAAATTTTCTTGCCAAGATAACTGTGGAATCAATGAAGGATTTCATATTCTAGTAAGCACCATTTAATGCTATGCTTTGTGACTCATTGAATAGCAAGCAATCGTGCAGAGTTATGCCAAAGATTAAATAACTCCTATGTCAGTACATTGGTGGCTTTTTATGTTGCCTTTTGATGACAGCTTTCTCTAAGCACAATGGAAAGCCGGCAAGAATAGCACCAAATTGTTACATGGATTTGGCACGAGAGTTTTATTTGAATACAAGACTGCTCTCATATCAGCTCCAAGTGTCATTTCAAACTGCAGGCTCCTATGTGAACGAAGTATAATGCTATTGAGTTGTAGATGTTCTTTCTGCCTATCACCAAATAACAAGGCAAAGTAACAAAATACATCTGATTAACACCACAATCCAATAAACGCTTGCTTGTTGAAATGTACACTTACTACATTCAATGGAAGTCAAAACCAGGGTTTTTCCAGAGTGCAACCATCAATTGCTTGCCCCCCATGCATAAATCATCTCCAAAATAAATTAACTTCAGACATTCCTTTTCCAGAGTTCAACTTCTGCCTCCACTTTGGCTACAGTAATGACTTGGTTTTCTGCCTGGACCACAGAAAACATAGACCTGAGTGGTAGTATTTTCCGCTTTCTATTGTTTTCTTATGCCAAGAAAACAAGTACCAATGGACTCTCCTTCTGTGGCCTGACTTTCTAGGACTGGTAAAGACCATTAAAAAGGACAATAGCATGATGGTTAGTTGAGCAAGAAAGAAAACATTATGGAACTCTTGTCAATTTCATTCCAATAAAAGAAGACTAAAAATGGTCAGAATTTTACCTGTGGGGAAAAAAACCCCCCATCCAGCCATTTGCAGCAGATTGTCCAGTACAAAAATGACCTTTGGAAGCATAAAAAAATGGATCTCAGGAGTTCTGGGCAAGACACTATAACAAAACACAGCAATGGCCTTATTCAGCTCTTTGTGGCATGCTGGTTTATTTCATGCCGGCTCTGGATACACACTGCGATTCGTAAAGACGATCGAAATTGGCGCTACTGTTCTCAGAAACGGGGCATTTATATAGCACGCCTGTTCATTGCTTGGGTTATTACCCCGCCCCTGTTTATTTACCACACCCCTCTTTGATGTGTAGCGGCTCCACCAACGCCAGCAGGGGTCCTCCATAAATGGCAGCATGTTCTGGAACATACGTCCTTGCGTCTTCAGGAAAGTGCTCCTAACTCTGCTGCAACCGATACCTCCACCCCTCACCCCACACACGTCCGCCTACACCCAGTGCTACTACCACCACGTATGTACATATCCCCTGCTGCTTTTATTGTGCGTTAGCGGTGTCGAGCATGTTGCTTGGCTTGACAATGGACACATTAAGAACATTTTTGCAAATTGCAAGGGCATTTCTGCAAAATAGACCTATTTTTGTGTTGATCACCAAAAATGTACCTCTATGTATATATCATTATAACCAGGAGTGGTATTCACTTACCTTTGCTACCGGTTTGCAAATGTGCGCACGCTTGCGTTTCACTTGCATGAGCCACCTCTGCACAGGTGCAGGGCTTTCTGTGCATGCACAGAGCATCAAAAATGTGATGTAATGACATCCGGGCAAGTGGGCGGAGCCTCCAGCCGCTGCCGCTACTGGTTCGCCCAAACTGGATAGAACTGGCTGAATACCACTACTGATTATAACAGAAAAGTTGTTGGAGTAGCATCTCTATCAGTGCTTTGACAGAGAGCCATGGACCAAGTCCTACAAGGCTGTCCAGCTACTTGATACTCTTTAGATGACAGAACTGTCACCAGAAAAATTGATGAGGTATATCTGCAAAACCTCAAGACAGTTGTTTCATTACCCACTGATGATGTTACCTAGTTTGGGTAATGAAACATCTGCAAGAAAACAACAAAACTCAAGAGAGCATCAAGGACCACTCATTTCAACCCTGAGCTACAGATATTCTTCTTTATTGGTACCTCAAGACAGTGTTATACAGGTTGATGCATTATGGCCTTAACACAGGACAAATGTGCTCTTTATATTGTATGCGTCAGTAGTATGATCTTAGATGCAGTTCTAAAGCAGAAGTGTCCCAGATATGTCTCCTGGGAGGGTGGGGGGGGGTTGTTAATTACCATAACAGATTTCTGCCAAATTAATTTCATACCCTCTTAACACTTTAATACAAGCAAGAAATGCACAGAGGTGGACAAAACATTGCAAACAGATGTTCACAGAAGTGAAGAAAACGATGACATCAGATCTGAGTTATAAATCACATTTAGCAGTGAAATGGCCTGTGATGCCTAAGAAGATGGCATTGACACAGTTATGTCACACATTATGAAATATGACAGTGAATGCCCAATTGACTTTGCATCATGCTTTCTTACAGATGCAAAGAAAAATTATGCACAAATAGTCAGGGAAGTGCTAAGTTTGGTTTGAGGGGTGAAATGTTTCAACCAGATCATTTACAGAAGAGAGTTTATCACATCAGTTACTAATGACAGTCTTGAGCCATCACAAATGGATTCTGCTGACAGAAGCTGCTTCAATAGAAAATAATTCAACAGGTTGCACAACCATGTAAATATGGATTGATGTGTCACTCACCTGTAGAGGATAAACCATTTGGGAATTCTACATAAGATGGAGATTCTTTTGGCATGTTTTCTTTCACAGATATGGAGAGTTTTCCCAACACAGCTGAAATCATTCCGAGAAAAATTAGGGAAGACCTAATATCAACACTGATTATAATATATTCACCACCATATTAGCTGAGCATGCAAATAAGTGCACTTCAGACCAGTGATGTTACATTCAAAAGAGGAAGCGGATTTATTATAAATGCATTTGAATACATTTACAGTAAGAAAAAGAAGGCAGAAATAACATTGTAATGCAGAAAATTATTATTAATAACATTAATAAGCCTTTACTAACATTTAACATTGACATTTACAGAAAACTCACATACAGAAATCAGTATTTACATTTTGATTCTCACTACCTATTGGAGTACAAAATGGGAGAGATCAGAACCCCACACCATCCATCTGAAAGTTTACCTATCAGTAAAGAGAGAAAAGAAAAAGAACTAAAACACATACAGGAATCCCTCAGAACTTGAGGTTATCCTTACTGCGCCTTCATGAAATCCCCCCCCCCAAAAAAAGACCCAGAAAGAGGTCTTATATTACAGAAAAAGAAGAGAACAACAAATGTAGCAATGTAGTCATTCCATATGTTGCAGAGGAATATCTGAAAAACTAAGGAGGATTTTCAACCAACCCAACATACATTTAAGCTCTAGATTACATTAAAGCAGAAGCTTGTCCATCCCAATGATAAAACACCCAGACAAAAACTGAGCAATGTGATATATGCAATACAGTGCAGTGAGATATGTGTAGATCTGTACATTGGTGAAACAAAACAACCACTTCACAAGTGCATGGTACAACATAGAAGATCAAACCCATCAGGACAAGATCAATGATCCATCTGCATTTGAAAGACAAAGGTCACTCTTTTGAAGATAGCAAAGTCCACACTTTGGACAGAAAGGACCATTTGAAAGGGGAATGGGACAATTTACCACAGCCAACTTGCCACAGGACAACTTGCTGCGGGACAGTGTAACAATTCTATGTAATTATTTAAAATAAATAAAAAATATTTTAATTTTTGCCATTCACATTTTATTTTGTTCCTCCTTTTGCATCCTTTCTTTGGATTTTATTCCATTATTTCTTTGATAGTGGTGTAACTTGTCCCGCAGCGAGTTGTCCTTTGGCGAGACGGCTGTGGCAAGTTGTTCTATAGCAAGTTGGCTGTGGCAAGTTGTTCATAGTGAGTTGGCCATGACGAATTGTAAAGAGGAGTAAAAGAATCCATCTATGTTAGAACTGAACACCCCTCCCTTAACAGAGGGGGAGGAATAAGCCACCACATATTTCCAGTTTGCAATGCAGCCCTTTCAACAGTTCCAAGAAGATTTCACAACCAATTGCACCCTGATTCAGGTGACTCTGAGGGCCTGATAAATCCTCCAATGGCCTAGAGAGCTCTCGGGGAGAGTGCTAACCATCAGAGGATTGCAAAGAAATAAATCCTTCCATCCCATCCCATCCTATCAGAACCTATCCTTCCATTCCCCTCTGCCATCAGAATTGATGAACCTTCTTGGATGAGAAGCAAAACATTTTCTTCTTCTTCTTCCTGAAAGAAAAAAACATCCAGTTGCTTTTTGAAGAAAAAAAGTACCTTTGAGAAACTTTTAATAACTTTTGGAATTTTTTTACTGGAAGTTTTAAACAAAATGAATTCTGGAGAAGAATTCAAAACTGGAGTGGAGAGTATAGATTAATGGTAAACAGCTAAGATCCCTGTGAATGGAACACTCTCTGTATGCTTCTCTATAGGCGGAAGAAAAAGTATCTACTTTCTCCTTTGTTACTTGTAATTATTTTGTAAGTCCTGAAAGACAAGCTTTGAAAAAATAAACAAATAATCAGGATCCAAATTCAGGGAAAGGAATATAATATGAAGTGCTAGGCAGATAACATAGGACTAACAATTCTGTAGCCACAAAATTCAATATGACAGTTGATGAAAGTAATTAAAGATTGCGGCTCATTTCCAGATACAAAGTTAATGAAAGGAAAACTAAGGTAGTAATAAGCCAGTGAATATAAAAAGTCTACACATCCTTGTTGAAATGTTAGGTTTTGCAACCACATTATTGCATGTCTTTTTAAATTGTAATTTTTTTCTTCTAAAAGAATTCAGTTTGTTTTTCATTTGACTTGTGCAAGTTATGTTATATTAAAGGTGGAAAAAAATTCTGAAGTAATTTATCTTGGCCTGATTTTTTTACATCTCAAAAACCTGGCATTTAGTAGGAGTGTGTAGACTTCTTATATCCACCGTAGCTTCCAAAGAATAAAAAAAAGACCATGAAAAACAGACTGGCTATGAGGTAGCAAAAGAGTTCCATGAAATATTTGAGACTCTCTTTGATAGGATGCAATAAAGGTATATTTCAAAACATTTATGACAAATTACGGAAAGAAATAAAGCAAGCCTTGAAAGATAGAAAAAATTTAAACGCTGTTGTATATCAGAAAATAATGTATACAACAAATGTCATTTTTAGATTGTAACTTGTTCAAGATTGGACCTTCTCAATTCTAATTTGAGAAGAAGTGTTTAGAATAAACATAATGTGTTTATCTTTTTATGCTGAAACATGAGATTTTTAGTGAATAAAGTGTAGCCCAGTGATGGCTAACCTTTTTGCAGTCGTGTGCCAAAAGAGGGGGGAGCGGGGAGGGGGTCACCCATGCGTGTGCCCACACCCATAATTCAATGCACCCACCCCGCTTTTGGCACACAATGGCACGGTGGGCCTGGTAGGCCCGTTTTTTGCCCTCCCCAGGTGAAAACAGCTTTCCCCTCCCAGGAGGCCCTCCAGAGGCCGAAAATGGCCCATTTGCTGACTTCCGGTGAGCCCAGAAGGCCCGAAAATCAGATGCACATGCGCTCCAGAGCTGAGCTAGGGCAACGTTCATGTGCCCACCAATATGGCTCTGTGTGCCACCTTTGGTACGCATGCCATAGGTTCGCCAACATGGCTATAGCCTATACAGAGGAGTTTAGGTAGACAACTGGAAAAATCAATGAAAGAACCAGACATTTTTCTTATACTGGAGAGCAGCAACTGTCACCAAAGTAGACACAAAACTAATGGTTAGTGCATGTTTGTTATAATGTATTCCTACTTGAGTTGGCAGATGTTATCACCTTTGCATATGCACAAGAGTAACCACATCTTCTAGAATATATGGATGTGTATTTTGATGGGATACATTGAATTTAGTTATTTTTGTCATTGATTAAACATGTCAACAATTTTGTATGTTTGATTGACTTGGGCTGCCCAGATACGTTGAAATTCTTGCAGGCCCAATGGGGTTAGTTAGTTCTTCTAGAAGTTTCTAGAAGTCTTCTAAAAAGTAAGTAGGAATGACTCTAGTGCCTTTTATTTGATGAGTAGAAAAGATACAACAGTAACTAGGACACTATTTCTGTCAAGAGCAACCAGGGAAGTGATTGCTGAGTGTAGGTGACTGAAGATGTGTGAAGATTGATGGAGAAGATAGGTTACTCTAAAAAAGGCTACATATAAGTAATAGAAGATATCATTTTTAGATGAGCTGAAACCCTCAAAAAATGAAATTGTTGTAAAAAGTAGTTGAAGTTTGACCTAAAAGCATTAGAAGGATCGTAACACTCTTTGTGGGACTACTGAGCAAATGTTTGAATTCCTATGTGTCACAGACCATTTGCCAGATCAGTTAAGAACGGTACAAGATTTATTCCTCATGATATGAGTCATACTCCCTACTGGTTTAGGCTTTCTCCCTTGCTTTTTTTTAATCATGATCCAAGTTCTGTGAAATAAACAGAAAAGAAAACCTATTAGAAAAGCTGCATATTTATCCTAGTTGTCAGAGAATCTAAAAGAGCAAATGATTTTCAAACTAATTAACTGGGACACTGGATTCTTACTATATAGATCTGCTAAAATTGCCCCGGCAAAGATCGGATGGAATACTAGATGGCAAGAAAAGAGATTCAGAGAACATTTTAGACTTCCCTGACATCTAGTGGTCATTTGAATGTTACATGTCAGATCTGGTAGCCCTGTGCCTTTGGCAAGGAAAAACCTGCCCAAATAAAAATGCCTTTTAAGTAACTACGGCACTTTAAAAAATTCACTCTTATGCTTCCATATTGTGTCTGATTAGCACCCTGCAAGATTCTTAAAAGCAAACTAATGTATAAGGGAAATTGTGCAAACAGCTTTTCAAGTAGTTTTTTTTTAAAATCCTACTGAGCCACCTATTTTGGATAATTATTTAGTATCATTATTGATAGTTTTTGAAGTCATGTAACAATATGGTGTCTATTGTTCTGGGTATCTTTCTCATTTGCAAAAACATCTAATTTACCTCATTTAAAATTTGGATAGATTGTTATAAGAAAATGGGCTTTATATATTTACCTATATAGTAGAGCTGTATTACTATTATCCTTCTCATCTTTTCTACTTTTCCTATTTGTTTCTAATGATTATATTACTTTGTTGTTTATATGTACACTGAGAGCTTCTGCACTGGGGACAAATTCCTTGTATGTTCAATCACAGTTGGCCAATAAAGCTATTTTATTCTTTCTTTTTTTACTATATATGTTTTATTTGTAGTTTTCCTTTAACAGCCATACATATTTTGTGGACAGTGTATTGACTGGGTCAATATACCTTTTACACAATGCTAACAGTAATAATACAATTAAATATACATAATCCTAGCCTTCCAACTTCCAACCTTAACATGCACATTATAATTATAATAGATTCTTTTATAATCCAGTGTGCGTAATACTATTTTCCCAATTTGTACTCATCTCCCCACGCCTCATTTGTTGGGATTCTTCTACATTTAAACATCAATAACATTTCTTCATACAGTATGTTTGTTGTCCTCTGCTGAGTCACTAATATTTTAAAAATTACTCAATATTCCATCATAATTCCAATATTCCAATTATCTAGAAACACCAATAAGGCCAATTATTAACAAGGTTTAATCAGTCCTGGGATTATACTTCCAAGTCCCCTAAATTTCTAATCCTTAAAAGTTATAAGTTTCAATATACTTTTTACACAGTTAGTAATAATAATAATAATAATAATAATAATAATAATAATAATAATAATACAATTTGGTTATCTAATCGCAGACTTCTATCTTCTAACCTTAATATGCTTATGATTATAGTAAATTCTATTATCCATCGATATGTCTACTACTATTTTCCCAATTTGTACTTTCTACTTTTTTCTTTTAATTTTTAATACAGTCACCATATTGAAAGGTATTTTATCTCTATCCATCATCTTTTGCCCTTTTAAAAATTTCATCATTTATTGACTTTTGGTCACTTTTTAATATTTCTCTCTTGGAATCTTATATCTCTTTCTAACATTTTTATACAAGCTAAATATTCCCTCTGGTTTACCCCTTGTCTCCTTCTGCTGCATCATTTGAGCACCCACCCATAATCCTTTCTTTATTTTGGGGAGATTTTTCTTTTTTTCCCTCTGTTCTATTATAAACTCTTAAAAGATTATCTATTTGATTCATACTTATTGTTCCTATCTCTTCAATGTCTTTATCTTCTTGCAACTTGTTTTGATTTGTCTCCTCCACCACTCCTTCTGGTTTCTGAATATTATGTTCATCTTTTCCCCCCATTGTTGAGGATCTTCTACACTCACATCTTTATCTTTGAACAATCCCATTATCTCCTTATGATTCTTTATCACATTTTCATATATGTTTTTAAGCATCAATAACATTTCCTCATACACCTCTATTGTCCCCTGTTGAGTCGTTTTGTAATAGTTTAATATATTAATAATTACTCAATATACCCCTAAGGTTCCAATGTCCCAATATCTAAAAACTCCAAAAAAGCCAATTATTAATAAAATTTAATCAGTCCAGAATTATACCTCCAAATCCCCTAAACCTATAGTCCTTAAAAGCTATTTGATAATTTACAGTCTTTATAATTTTCCAGTTTACACCTTCCCAATTGTCCAAATTTTAAAGTCTTATTTAGCTTTTCTTCTTTTCTTTTTTCTTCTATTACCTTTGTTCTTTTGCCTCGTAGGATGTTCTGTCATGTAACATTAGTAATCCAAATCTATATTGGCCCATCAAATTTCCTCAAATCTTTCAAGTCCACCATCCAGTGAACACTTTCAATAGAGTTTTAGTTATTTGCAATTCAGTTTGTCTTAAAGGTCTTCAAAAAGCTCACTAAATATTTCCAAACATCCAGATCGCCTACTGAAATAGAATCAAGGTCAAGTGGCCTTTCAGGTGTTGTTTACTTTCCCTCCTTTCCTTTATTTACCGTGTTTCCTCAAAAATAAGACATGTCTGGATAATAAGACCAATCTGGCTTTTCAGCGCATGCGATAATATAAACCACCCCCGCAAAAAAAGCCCCCACCAACTACTTACATGCATGCGCAGCTGGTCTCACCATTTCCTCTAGTTGCTTGCTGCCCAACCAATATGAGTTGAGGAGGTGAGGCCGGAGCGGGGCAAGCCCTCCTTTCCTTGTTCTTTGCACCGGCCGAGCAGTCCAACATGTCCCACCCTACCCCAATGGCAACAGCAGCCTGGCTGCTTCCCTTCCCTGACGTCTCTTTATCGAGAGGGGTGGCAGGTGGAGTGGCAGTTGGAGAAGCAAGACGCATGGAGCAAGACATGGATCCCCTTGCTGTCTCTTCTCTCCCCCTCACTGGGCATGGCAGGGCTCTTGCCCCTTGCTTAGCCACTTTAGCCCACTTTAGGGATGCAATTTGCGGGTGGCAGGTGGGGCGGGTGAGAAGCGGGATGCAGGTCTTACCTTTCAAGCTCTGTCGCTTTCCTAGCCATTGTGTCCAGGGAAACGTGCTGTAAAAGAAAACCTTCTCTCAAGTTCAAGAAGTTTGATTGACCTGAGAGGGCAGCTCTGTTGGCCTTGAAGGAAATTGGGGAAGGGCAGAGACAGTCCAGGCAAGGCTTTTCAGAATTAGTAAGGCCTGCAGGCAGGGAGGAACAGAGGCAGAATGAACAGGAGAGACAGAGCTCAAGCGAGGAGCAAGAATCACCCCCTCCTGATGCAAGGGCTCAGAGAGTGCAGAGAAGGCGTGATCCATGCAGATGGAGCAGGTTACTTGCAAGAATAGTGCCCTGCCCATCTTTACCAGGCACACCTGGGGAATGAGACTTAAGGAGATGCTGTGGGGAGGGGCACTTGTCGGGAACAAACACTGAGTTCCTGAAGTGTTGCATGCCGACGTTTGAACTTGCCAAGGGTCCTTACATTCCTTTTGGCATTCTGGACTAATTACCTGGATCTTTTGCTCCCTGAACTCCTTGATTTGCTCTTGTTTTGCCAAATACATTTGGGATTTATTGCCGTGCAGCCTTGGTGCAGACAGCATTGGGCTGGACTAATTGCAGCCAGAGGTTGCTTGAGGTTTGTGTGTGGGTTTGCTATCACCCCTGCTGTGGGACTTTCCAGAAATGTGGGAGCATTTGGGGTGATTTGGAGCAATAAAGGGGCAGTTTGAACTGCCAGCTGTTTGTGTTATCTCTGGGCCATGCCCTGAGTCATCACACCACTTTCTTAATGCTTGGAGATTATTTTTTGGAATTCTTTTACTTGGGTTAAATCTCTAGAATAAAAGTTGGAAGTTATCTCACCCAATTTCAATGCTCTGTCCATGAACCGCTCCAGCACAAATCTTATTGTCCCAGTTGGCACAGCTTGTAACTTGCCAAAATGGCTGTCATCCCTGCTGCCATTTGGGAGAGCTTCCTTTTGATCTAATGAGGAAATTGTGGTTTCCTTGTGATCAATAAAGCACCTCTCCTTTCTTCACCACCATTCCAGAGCGGCTTTGACTTCATAGGGTCTCCTGGCAAGCATATACCAGCTGGTTTTCATGGAGCTCAGCGGAGCACCACTATTTCCCAGTCATTCCTGCCACAATGCCAACTGGTCTCCAAAGCTATTCTATTCTATTCTATTCTATTCTATTCTATTCTATTCTATTCTATTCTATTCTATTCTATTCTATTCTATTCTATTCTA
>WNWU01000001.1:34988415-35042734 GCA_012654045.1 Ptyas mucosa | reverse complement strand
TATTCTATTCTATTCTATTCTATTCTATTCTATTCTATTCTATTCTACCCTATTCTACTCTACTCTACTCTACTCTACTCTACTCTACTCTACTCTACTCTACTCCACTCTACTCTACTCTATTCTAAAGTTGAATAATATATTTGGGATTATAATTTTCTCAAAATATGTCACATTATTTTTGAATTAAATATGTCTATGATTATAGGAGATACATATGATTATAGGAGATACAAGGAAGAAAATTGCTATTAGGTTTCTGGGAAAAGGTTAATGTAATTAAAAGTGATAATATGTTTAGAAGGGTTACAGTATTAGTTTCTATTAAATATTTTACAGATATTGTATAGATACATTATTGAGAAAAAAATATGGAAAGCAAAGTCCCACTCAAATCTCTTTGTCTGAATTAAGATTTCTAATAATGTCAATCACTATATTTTTCCAGACTGAGTCTTAAAATCTGTGTTTAACATCTGTGTTTCTGCAAAATAAGAACTTTTTTGAATATTTTATTCTATTTAATGTATTCCTATTCTGCTATAATGAAAAAGACATTTGGTGGCATTTCTAGGGTAAGTAGTACAATTTAAAATATTCTAAATTGTACAATTCTAAAACATCCCAAAAGTATAAATAGGAATAATAAAACAATACTAAAACTAAAACAGTTACACGTTCTAAAAAAAAAATCAAGACAACAACATCAAATCAAAAGAAGGCTCTCCAAAACAGCTTGATTTTTTTTCATAATTTGTTGTTAAAGATTTTAATTACAGGAAAACAGTTTGGTTTTCAAGAGTTTTTGAAAGATCAGTGAAAAGCAGGCCAGCCTAATCTCCAAAGGGAGGCTGCTCCATAAGGTTGCTCCAGAGAAGGAATACTTTCTTGTTTTTGCCATAATCTTTACTGATCATTCCTCCATTGTGGATATTTCAGTCTTCCCATTTTTATGCATATAATATAATCTTGCAGCAGTAATCATATATAGCAATAGTCTTCTGTGGCTCTTTTCTAATTTTCTGTCTGCTAATCCCAGCAAAAAAGTTCTGGTTTCAGAATATTAAAAAAATATTAATTTTTGACATTCTTCATGTCTTTGTGTGTATTTGAACCCAAAATGTTCTGGCTTTTTTTTACAAGTCCACCAGGCATGAACTGCTGAAGCACACACTATTTTTATGAACCATTGAAAAGTGACGAGAACAGGTTGTATATTAAAATTTCATGAAAATATTGTGTGGCTTCATTGGCCTTGTTGGCTTGAGGAAGGAGAACAATGTCCACTATTTTAGTAATAGAAGGTCATTCATAAGTATGACTTTTCTGTACATTAGATGTTCTGAATGTGGGAACAGTTTGTAAATGGCCTTGGTCAAGAGTCTGGCCTAAGATGATGAAAAGAATCATCAGGAGTGTGATGTGAGGTCACAATGCAACCACCAGCCTTTCTTACTTGTGTTCCAACATCAAAGTATGTAATTTAGGGAGGTTGTGTTCTGATGCATATCTCATCCTTCTTTCACCTATCCTGTTGATTCCTATGCACTGTAGACCAACAGCAGTAATTTTCCAAAATCATACTGTATGTACCTTCAATCACCTATCTGTGCTGCACCTTGGAAATAACATTGTATTACAAGTAGCTGTATCTATTTCAAATGAATCAATATCATACAACCATATTATTAATAATACAGAAAGATGGGACAAAGGCAAATTCCTGCAGAGGGCAGCAGTTCTTCAAATTTCAACCACCACCTGTAAATAGTTATAAATGGAGAATGGTTGTCAGTAGTGTATTTTTTATCTGAATGCTAAACATTTCAAAAGAGTTGACAAAAATTGACAAAGCATCTGACAAACCCATCATCCAAGAAAATGCATCAGTTCTGAGGTTAAATCTGCAAGCTTCTTTATCTTGCCATTTTAAACATGCAGTACTTCTAAACAGGTGTAAAATCCTATTCCATTCTCAAAATTCACCCATTGTTTCTGTAGAATCATCTACACTACAGAATAAGCCTATGTGTTTTCCAAGAAAGAAGCCTATTTTGTTAAAGTCGGTATGATGTGGTGGCTAGAATGCTAGACTAGAACTAGAGAGACTATTTCAATTCACCATTCAGCCATGAATCTCACTTGGAGCCTTTGGGTCAGCGATTACCTCTCAGCTTAATTTAACTCAGCAGGTGGCTGTAAGGATGAAATTGCAGGGTTTTTGCGTGCCGCAAATGCTACTTTGAGTTATTGGAGGAAAGGCAGGCTATAACCATTGTAACTATACCAATCCCAAGATAAATTACAACTTCTCTAGCAAAAGAGATGCAAAGAGACTGTGAGGGAGGCAAAAACAAATTTTGAGGAACATATTACCAAAACTGCGAAGACATACAGTATAATAAAAGAATCCTCAAATATATTAGAAGCAGGAAGCCAGCCAAGGAGGCTGCTGGTGCCTTGGATGAAGAAGGGATCAAAGGTGTGTTAAGGAGATAAAAGGAAATTGTAGAGGAGCTGAAGGAAATTATTTGGATTTGTTTACACAGGAGAAAAATTGTGGCAGATCCCTGAGCTTTAGCAACTAATCTCAGGGAGGGAGTCAGATTAACTGAGCCATGCTGTGGTAACAAGGGAAGAAAGGCTAAGGCTTATTGACCAATTGAATTCATTACCAGGCCCCGATGGCATCCACTTGAGGAATATTAAGCAGCTTAAAGCTGACATTGTGGATGTCCTAACTAAAGTGTGTAACTTGTCTCTACACTTGGCTTCTGTAATTGAGGACTGGAAATTGGCCAACATAACTCCAATTTTTAAGAAGGGCTCCTGGGGAGATCCAGCCTGTTTCATATGTATTCCTGCTATTAAAGATAAAATTACCAAACATTTGGCGATTCAGGCCTTAATCAAGGATACCCAATATGACTTTATTAAAAACCAATCCTGTCTATTTGAGTTTTCTGAGGATGTTATTATTGATTTATTTGTATCCCGCCTTTATTGATTTTCACAAATAACTCAAGGCACCAAACATACCTTCCTCCTGTGAAGTGAGTTAGGTTGGGAGAGAGCATCAGGCTCAAGGTCACCCAGTTGGCTTTCATGATAAGGCAGGACTAGAACTCATGATCTCCGATCTTTTAGTTTGGTGCCTTAACCACTAGACCAAACTGGCTCTCTATTAAACAGGTGGATAAGGATGAGTGGGTAGGCATCTTCTGCTTAGATTTTTAAAAAGCCTTTGATTACATTTCTCATCAAATATTTCTCAGTATGCTTAACTGCCATGCAATAAAAGAATCTTCTATTGTGTCCAAAGGACCGGGGGTGGGGGGGGGGGGAGAATAAATGGACATTTCTTACAATGGAGGGATGTAACTTGTGGGGCCTCTCAGTGTGCCATCCTAATACTGGTGTTCTCTAACATATTTATAAATAACTAGCTGATAACCCAGCGCTGCCCGGGTATTTATAGATGTCAAAGCATATGTCTGACAGGGGGCCATTGAGAGGGGCCTTTCTTCCTCCTACTCCCATGCCCATCATCCATGCACTCTCCCTTCCCCCTCCCACCCTCCTACCTGTGCCACCATCCGTTTTACCATTTCCTCAAACTGGGCCTGGGACTGGAACATAAATCCCTGAGCTGGGCCATGCTGCACCTCCTTCACCCCTGCTGAAATAGGCTGGGTCTCCTCTGTGGCCTCCATACCTGTTTCACCTTGGTTGGTGTGGTCCCGTCCTTCGCGCAATGAGTTGGGGTGAAGGACGATCCTGGGAAAATGGGCCGAAGCTGTGCGGTGGGGGTGGACGATCCATTTAGGCTGTGGTGTGCTCAATCAAAGTCCTCTGTACTGGCCTAATCAGGCTCCCTTCGCTTCATAGGCCTACTGTGTGAAGGAGGCCTAGGCCTTAAAAGCCCATTGTGTGAGGGAGCACGTTCAATCAAAGGCCTCTGTACTCTATACCGGCCTAATCAGGATCTTTTCATAGGCCCACTGTCTCAGGGAGGCCTAGGCCTTAACGGCCCACTGTGTGAGGGAACACGTTCAATCAAAGGCCTCTGTACTGGCCTAATTAAGCTCCCTTTCCCCTTCCATGACACCACGAACAAATGTCGCTCTAGGATGCCACACTCACTCTCCTTAAAGGCCCAGGCTTTCAACAGTTATGTTGGAACGCACAGATACAGACACACACACACAAAACAGGGGTGTCTTACCCCCACAGTGTTTGTCTCCGGAGGGTAAGTCATCTGTGTACATGATTTGGAATCAGGTGTGACTGATGGTGTAGCTGAGTTTGCTGATGATACTATATTAGCCAGACTGATAAAACCAATAAGGGAATATGAAGAGTTGCAAAAGAATCTTGCCAACGTAAAGGAGTGGGCATCAAAATAAGATATATCATTCAGTGCTTAAATTGATGTACTTTGGAGGCAAAAGATCTAATTTCTCATGTAAACTAATGGGATAAGATCTAGTAGTGACTGAGGAGGAAAGAGGTGGTTTTGTAGTACCAATGAACAGTTCAATGAAGGTTTTAACACTGTGCGTCTACTATAATTATTAAGTATTGAGTGTAACAATGACGAGGCGACTCGGAACATCTAACTTCTTTATTTAAAGCGGAAACACAAGAACTGACAGAACCTGAACAGCTGAGGAAAATGACGGCCTTTTATACCTGGCTGTCAACTAAACTACCCAATCCGCAAGCGCTAAAACTCCCGCGCTTGCTGCAACCAATCAGGATGCGCACTCCAGTCATCGGGCAGCGCGCCGGACACAACAATAATAAAGGTCAAACAAGGTGCTGGGGTGAAAATAAATGCTACTGAAAATAGATATACCAATATTGTAACGCCCGTTTATAAATCAGTGGTGCAACTACATTGGGAATATTGTATGCAGTTCTGGTTGCTGCATCTGGAAAAGGTACAGTGGAAACTTCAGAGAAGGACAATTGAGATTATTAAGAGGCTGGAACAGTTTCCCTATAAACAAAGGATGTGACATTTGGGGCTTTTTAGTATACAAAAGAGGCAAATGAGAGAGGACATGATTCAGGTGTACAAATTATGCCTGGTGCAGATAAAGTATACAAAGAGGAGTTATTTTCCTTTTTCCAAAGTATTAGAATCAGAGATCACCCAATGAAAAGTGAATCCTGGAAGAATAAGAACAGACAAAAAGAAATTATATGAATATCCATATACATAGGAATATTCTTTATTGGCCAAGTGTGATTGGATACACGAGAAATTTGTCTCCAGTGCATAAGCTTGCATACATACACATACACATATACCCATAACATAATGTGTAATTATACTTTGGAATTCACTATCACACCATCTTATATTTTTACTGTTTTTCACATTCATGGTGCTCATAAATACTTCTCTTCAGCTAGGACAGGACTGTGAGGAAAGGTTGAAAAAGTTAAAGAGTGTTTAGTCTGCTGGGAAGAAGATTTCTGTCACCGAATGCCTGCAGGCCCTGTTGCCAGAGTTGATGAAGCAGACTTGCTTTCTGTTCTTCCAAAAAATAGAAGCAAAATCAAAAGGTTCAAATAAAAAAAAAGGCACTGGAATAGAATTTTAGAAAAAAAATATCTGATAATACAAATTATTTTATGAGGGAGAAGACTGCTTTGGAGAGTAATGGATTTTATGCAGAGCTTGGATGAATGGGACTTACCAGGAAGGCTATAATAGGTTATTTCCATTTGTGTAATTTCCAGTATTATGATTCCATATATGTGGTCATCCATTTGCTAGAATTTATTTTCTGGAAGAGACAATTCAGTGAAACAGCAGCAATGTAACATAGTAACATAGTTATTTTACTTGTAATCCTTAAAACATAGCCTGGAAATTTAGGTATGGAAAACTACCGCACCAATCTTCTTGCAATGCTTTCTTAACTTCCCCATGTTATGAACATATTATTCTATTTTTAATTGGTGGAATATAGGGTGCTTGATTAGACTTCGGGATCCAGGCTGTCTGCCTGCTTATTCATCCATCTGCCCATCCATCCATCCATCTGTTCATCCATAGAGTGTGCAAGCATATGTGCATGCATGTACACACACGTACACTTGCATGGGACTGTGGCTTTATAATCTACTTGATTTATTGCTATAATGCTGCCATACTCTTCTCATGTTCTGAACAGATTTAGGAGCTCACTTCTATTGTAAGTGGATATCCTGGGGGGTCCTTCTGATTTCATTAATAGATTTCTTACAGCAAAATAGCAGCCTCTACTGCAGCCTGCAGTTACGAAAACCTGCTGTAATTTACAACTATCAACACTAGTAAAATATGTATTTTCTAAATCAGTTTACAAGTGTGCATGCTTTGGTAGATAACATAGCACCACATTCTTCTGGAGAACAAAAATATCTCTCCAGCAGAGGTGAAATGCTCTGAAGTCTGCTACTGGTTCACTTTGCTACCAGTTTTCTGTATGCACGCATATGTGGTGCGCACCAACGGTATGCTTTGCGCGCATGCACACCGCAGGTGCTACCATGCAGCACTGAAAAAGGAGGATTTTAGAAGCCTTTTCTAAGGTAAGTAGAACAGTGTGGGGAGAACAGCTGTGCCGCGTGATTTAGATTAGCTAGAAACGAGGATTTTCTGCTTTCTAGAGAATATAAATCACGCGGCATAGCTGATCATCGGAAATACCAGTTTGTCCGAACTGGTAGCATTTTTTTTGGCTTTTATTACTACGGGTTCGGGAGAGCTGGTCCATAGTGGTAGCATTTCACCCCTGCTCTCTAAGTACATTGCAACTGGGGCCTTGAAACAGAGAACATTCTACCTAAGTTTGGAATGCTTTACCTACTAGAGACACTGTGGACTCTCAAGTGGGAAACTTGGGGTGACATTTATTCTTTTGATTAGAGGGGAAAGAAACAAGTTACACCTGATTTTAAAAAAACAACAACTTATGTGAGGAGCAGTACTGTTGAAAAGAAGTATGAATGTCATCAGCAAAAGTGCATTTGGTTAATTCCTTGATTCGACTGTTCTCTGTATTCCACCCCCTCCCCCTTTATTTTTTGGCTGTTGTTTTGCTTCTGTTCAGTCTGGGAATCATTGCAAGCTGTCACACATATCCCCAAGTGATTAATTTCTTCAAGGAAGTTACAGCATGGGACCAGGGAATTAGAAGAAAAAGTGGAGGGAAATGTAGAGAGGCAGAGGGTGCTTTAGCTAGGAATCTAGGGCATTCGTGGTGAGAGCTAGATGATAATGAATGTAAGGTGACATCCAAGAGTGGAACACTTTTTGTTTGATAAAAAAAAATCCTGCTATATATTCAGCATTCTTTTTGGAGACGATAAAGTGTCTTTTGAAAGGAGAGAGAGAGAGAGAGAGAGAGAGAGAGAGAGAGAGAGAGAGAGAGGTATAATTGCAATGACACTTGATTTCTTGCTTTTCACAACTTTTAGCTTTTCTACATTTCAGAATAAGCCTACTGAAATAGATAAATTCTCTAATGACTATTACTCATCCCTACAAACCCTGGAATATGTGTGTGTCAGTGTGTGTGTAGGGTTAATATTGTCAAAAATGTAACCATTGCCAAAGATATATGATAATAAGATATGTAAATATTGCTTTGGGAAGAGCAAGCATGCTCATGTATATGCATTGTGTATAGTTAATTTCTTTTCCCCATTTTCTCTAAATGACACCCAACTGCCAAATATATCATCCATTCATCCATCCATCCATCCATCCATCCATCCATCCATCCATCCATCCGTCTTTCTTATTTTTTACAAATAACTTGAGGTGATGAACATATCCATATTCCTCCTCTTATTTACCCTACAACCTTGTGAGGTGGGTTGAGCCGAGAGAGAGAGAGAGGGAGTGACTAGCTCAAGCTCAAGAAAGCATGTAGCTTTCATGGCTAAGGCAGGACTTGAACTCATGGTCTCTTGCTTTCTAACCTGGTGCCTTAACTACTAGACCAAATTCTCTCTCTCTCTCCCCCCCTCCCTCCGTCTCTCTCTCTGTCAGGGTTCCAAGTAATACTCCCAACGAAACAAGACTCCGAGGCCAGAAATTCCTCAAAGTTCCATTTTATTAGAGATGTCATATTGGCACAACTGGGAAAACCCGAATCTGAAAGCTTCCAGGTTTTTCCCACCCAAAAGAAAGTCCAAGTCCTTTCCTCCTGCACCCACATGTTCATCACATGGTCCAATCAATGCATCATCTCATTTGGAGATGCCTCCAAATCATGCCATTCCAGGTGCAAGGTGGATGTCCTTGACTCTCAGAGAAAAGAAAGTTATTATGGCTAGATATCCTTGCAACTCCATGCAATCCCCTCTTCCAATTTCCCACAGTTCTAAGTGTGGCAGCCCTGAAAATCCAAAGAAAAAGATGGCCTCCAGGGCTGACTCTCTCTGTCTCTCTGTCTCTCTTTCTCTCTGTGTCTGTCTTTCTCTCCATCTCTCCCTCCCTCCCTCCCTCCCTCTTAGTGAGACAGTGATTGAGGTCTTTGTTTATCTGTTTTATTCCCCTGCAAGGAAAACACATAATTTCCCCCATCCCTACAACCTAAATTATAACTATCATTTTTCTCCTACTTCTAGAATTTTAAATGTTCCAACATGATGAATAGCCTATATGAATGTTCTTTTGAAATTTCTCCAAACTCACCTCAACATTTCGACTTCTCTGATTTGTCTGCTTTGCTGCAGGTCAAATTTTTTTTTTAAAAAAAACAAGTTTTATTAGATAAAGAATTATATGGCCAAATACTTTTGATCATGTAGACCTCAGGCTCCTAGGAGTTATATTGTTTTGTCCCACTTTAAATCTATGTAACTCTGAGATTAAATGGACTTTAAGAAAAGAATTCTGAGGTACTTAAAGCACTATTTAATGAACTAACAATATATATATATATATAATTCAAAACTATCTTAATTTAGCAATTTCAAAAATACACAAAAGACTGAAAGACAACTGCAGTTTCATCTCAGCTATTACGTTACATTTTTAATTAAGAAACTATATCCAACACCAAAATAAATGCAATTGATCCATTTATTAATAACTATCAAAAATATAAATACAATTTTTTCCTAGCAAATATGTTTGATAAGGAGCTCAGTCAGAATAAAGCCCTCAGTACAAGAGGACCTTATTCTGTGCTGAATATTAGTTAGATTCAAATGACTTTGCAATGGCAGGTAATGACTGATATCTCTCTAAAACTTGTCAATTTCATTTTAGTCTGATGCCATCCATATTTTAGTCATATTTGATTGAAGGTGCATCATCTTTAATTCGGCTTCTTTTTATACATGAAAAAGTAACAAAGCCTGCTTTTAGGACAATTTTAGATCATTTTGCACATTGTTACCAAACATGCATTCAAACTGCCCATCTTGGCTTCTTGATGAAAACACCAGGTGTCTCACCAAATAATTTCACCAAGATATCCTGAGGAGAGATGATATAGCACATCTTTTGTATGCCCAAATTTTTAAATTTAATTCTTGTTATTTATAAATCAGGTGGCAGATGACATTTCTATGAGTTCCCAGATAGCTGGTTCCCATATGAATGTATAGATTGAGCACTGTGGTGTAAGGGAACTAAAAAAAAAAAGCACTAATGTAGGAGATGACCAGGCTGAGCCTGAGGGAAGGGTCAAACATGTCATCAGTTGTGAGTCCCTTTGTGCCCACAAAAGATTTTAAATCCAGCCCACCTTGAATTCCTTCTACTCTTATCTCCTGCTAATTTCCCTTGGCTGCTAGCAGTTCACATTCTTGTAGAGAGCTCAGGCTTACAATAAATCTTTATACCCATTTGAACTGTCTGGATCTCCTGATTTTTCTGGCGCTTGACAACTCATTAATCAACACCACGGCACCCTATGGTTGCACTAAAATTAATCTAATCAGTACCTGATGTTCAGGTATTTGTTATTTTCAAAGCAATTCCCAAAGTCATCTTGCTGCCATGGAATAATAAAAGGCATCCTCTGATTGCCAAAGTCACCCAAACTGTATGCAGGATGAAATAGAAATCTCACAACTATTGTCTTCATATGTAATGGTATATGGGAATTAACCTGGGAGACAGGATGAAGATCTGCAATCTAGGCAATGGTTTGATATAAGTCAGCTTAGTTGACAGAACAGCATGGGAAATGTTTCAGAAATGTTTCTCCCTAGTTTCCCAGAAATTAAAAAACAAGAAGGGGGGACATGCTTTCAGTCTTGCAAGATTCTATTAATGTAATCTTAGAGTAAAGTAGGATTAGTTCAGCTGGGTGTTCTTCAGTGGTGGGTTGCTCCTGGTTCGCATCAGTTTGCAAGAAATGGTAGTAAAAATTTGTAGTAGTTCGGAGAACCGGTAATAACATTGGCTGGCTACGCCCCCCGAACCGGTCCCCGGCCTGCTCACTGCTCGCTTACCCTGCTCACCTCATTAGAGGCTTTTATTTTTCACTTTTAAAAGCATTTTTTCTATAACCTCTTCGGCCGAAAAAATGCTTTTAAAAGTAAAAAAAAAAAGCCTCTGATGATTGTGCAGCTCAGCTGGGATCGTCAGAGTCTTTTAAAAGCATTTTTTCTACAACCTCTTCGGCTGAAGAGGTTGTAGGAAAAAAATACATTTAAAAGCCTCAGACGATCCCAGTTGAGTTGCCTGATTGTCAGAGGCTTTTAAAAGCATTTTTTTTCCTGCAACCTCTTAAGGTGGTAGAAAAAATGCTTTTAAAAGTAAAAAAAAAATTGGCCACACCCACCCAGTCATATTACCCTCTCCACCAAGCCATGCCCAAAAAATAAGCCACACCCACAGAACCGGTAGTAAAAATTTTTAGGACCCACCCCTGGTGTGCTTCTTGTCTGAAGCTAACAAATTTAACAAAGCTAACAAATTTTCTGCTATCCTGATACAGGTAGTCCTCAACTTGCAACAGCTTATTTAGTGACTGTTCAACGGCACTGAAAAAAGTGACTTAGGATCCTTTTTCACATTTAAGACTGTTGCAGCATCCCCTTGGTCATATGATTAAAATTAAGACGCTTGGCAACTAACTCATATTTATGAAGGTTGCAGTGTCCCGAGGTCATGTGATAAGCTTTTGCGACCTTCTGACGGATGAAGTCAATGGAAAATCCAGATTCACTTAACAATTGTGTTACTAACTTAATTGCAGTTAAGATTCACTTAACAAGTGTGTCAAGAAAGATTGTAAAATGGGGCAAAACTAATTTAACAAATGCCTCTCTTAGCAACAGAGATTTTAGGCTCATTTGTGGTCATAACGTGAGGACTACTGTACTTAAATTTTCTGATTGGGTTGATCACTGTACATACCCTAATGATGAGGCCAGTTCTGGGAACTTCTATTCCCTACTGCCTCTTAATAGTTTATTATACACCCCAAAACAAGAAAACTATAGAAATGTCCTTCCTTCCTTCCTTCCTTCCTTCCTTCCTTCCTTCCTTCCTTCCTTCCTTCCTTCCTTCCTTCCTTCCTTCCTTCCTCCCTCCCTCCCTCCCTCCCTCCCTCCCTCCCTCCCTCCCTTCCTTCTTCCTTGTGCTAGAATCAGCACTATTATTTTCCCTTTCTCGTAATCTCTGGTACTAGTTTAGCAACTTGACAGACCAGTTAGCTCCCCTTGCACAAACAAATTGGGTGGTTTTGGCTTGGCTTTGTGTGAGCTTTGAAGTTCTGGCTTTTGTGCCTGAGATTGCTGGCATTTTGTCATCTCCATGAAATAACTTACTGTTTTCTGATAGATGGCCTTTCAGTTAATTAAAATGTTTCACTGTATAGATGCTACGGTGATGTCTTGGCCAAAGATGCTTCCTTCCTTCCTTTGTACATATATTTATTCTCACTGACAAGTTCTTAGAAAAATCTGAGAAGGGCTAATTACATGTCTTTTCTCTCTTTTTCAGGAATGCATCATCTACCTTAAGAAATACTTCCTTTATCTTTCTTCTTTTGTTAAGAATGCCTATGGAACCATCACAACATGTGCAGCTTTCTGAAGGATTAATTCCAGTTTGTAGCTACTATGGACAAGTACGCATTCCTCTATAGTAGTCACCATTTGCAGATTTGAGAACCTGAGTCCTCTGGAGATGCCTGCTGGGGAAGGCAGATTTACACAGTTATCTGGGAACGATTCAGTCCTGTTGGACCCAAGGAAAGTGGACAGGATTAAAAAAGAGAATTAAAAGCAAGTTAAAACATCACCCCTCAAAAGCTTCCTATGAGGTGGGTCCGTCCTAGCAATGGTCAATTCATCTTTGAGAGAGGGGGTGTTTCTGGCATACTTTAAAGAGGCACTGGTTCACCCTCCACTCAAGAAGCCATCCCTCGACCCTACATAGTGTGCTGGATAATTTTCATCCACTTTCCCTCTTTTTAGGACGTGGTGCTGCAGCTACAAGATAAAACAGACTATCTGGAACAGGGGTGAAATGCTCCCGGTTTGGACTGAATCGCCCAATCCAGTAGCGATGGAGGCAGATGGTTCGGAGAACTGGTAGCAAAAATCCCTGCCCCCCCCACCCCATTGCTCAGCTGAGCCGCGCAATCATCAGAGGTTTTTTTTAATTTTTAAAAGCATTTTTTTCTACAACCTCTTCGGCCGAAAAAATGCTTTTAAAAGAAAAAAAAAGCCTCTGATGATCACACGGCTCAGCTGGGATCATCAGAGGCTTTTAAAAGCATTTTTCTACAACCTCTTCAGTTGAAGAGGTTATAGAAAAAATGTTTTTAAAAGGAAAAAAAAGCCTCTGCTAATCAGGCAACTCAGCTGGGATCATCAGAGGCTTTTAAAAGCATTTTTTTACAACCTCTTCAGCTGAAGAGGCTATAGAAAAAATGGTTTTAAAAATAAAAAAAAAAGTTGGCCACACCCACTCAGTCATATTACACTCCCCCACCAAGCCACGCCCACAGAACCGGTAGTAACACATTTTACACTTCACCACTGATCTGGACCCCTTTCAGTCAGGTATCAGACCTGGACATGGGGCAGAAACACCATTGGTTGTGCTTTTGGATGATTTCTGGCAGGACTAAGATGTGGGTAATGATCCATCCTTGCTATTCTTGATTTCTTATCGGGTTTTAATACAACCAACCATGGCATCCTTTTGGGGATACTGGTGGGGTCAAGGAAGAGAACCTTGTTTACCCCTGCACCCACTTTATGGAACATCTTGACTCCTGAGGTGAAGTTGGCCCTCAGCCTTCTGGCCTTCTAGAAGAGTTTAAAGACCTGACTCTGCCAAGTGGCATGGAGATCAAAGAGCAGCATGCCCCTGGGGGTGACTTGAGGCATTCTCTCTGCCTTTTAACTTGCCTTTTAGCTTGTTTTTAATTCTCTGTTTAATTCTGTATTTAGCCCTGTGTTTAATTATGTTTTTTAAAAAATAGTTTTATAGCTTTTGTTTGTAAACTGCCCAGTGAGACAGTGAGATGGGGAATATCTAAATTTGATACATAAATAAATACAGTTATGGATCCCATAATCTCAGTAATATAATATTTTTCCTGCCTCTTTATCCTTAGTATTAATGAAATGTCACATTCACAATCAGCAATGGACAAGAAAGATGACCGTAAATAGATTCTACCTTCTACAGAGCCAGGATAAGAATCTCTAAAACAACATTTCAACCTGAAGGGTTAGATATTTATTAAATTTATATGGCGGCATATTCACTGTTGACATTTCAACAATGGATAGTTAGACCGTTGAGCAGAGATGAAAAATCCTTCACAAAAAGCAGGTTTATGACACAAAGAATTAACATGCAGTAGAAATGGTGTGCTAAACTGGGAATCTGGGTACTTTACAAAATGTGTAGCTAGCAGCATGAGGATGATTTGTTCATGCCTTATACTTGTCCATATTTGTCTCAAGTGGACTATAAGATACATCCTCTCATGCAACATTGTTTGATGTCACTCATTATTTGAGGAAGAACAGATACTCTTAAGGATTTTAAGTGGAGTTAGAAGTTTCAGTGGACTTTCATATGAGCCTGGGATTTTATCATTTGGCAGAGGTTTTAATGTTGCTTTCCCCTTTACATTACAGCATACTTTTTAATGCTAGAATGGTTGACCCAGAGGCCAGAAAAATACTATATTTCATTTTTTTTCCTTATTAGCTTTTGAATTGTCCTGATCTTTGACTTTGCATTAAGGGAGTGCTTTTTTTTGAGTGCTGAATATTTATGCAATCATAACTGTATTTCATACCATTGATGTCAAGCACAACTTGTCAGAAAGCCTTCTGAAAATGCAAAATGAATTTCACAAACAGCTTCATACAACATGCCACCTGTTCCATTACACCGAGATGTTTCCATAAATCCACTGCTATTAGATATTAACTATCTTGTAAATCCCAAGCCAATAATCAATCAGCTCACACCTACTTTATGGTAATTGCTCTATAATTAAACCATTAGCAGTTGGAATGGGGATAACATTAGATGTTCTTAATCAAATATTTCCTCTAGGCTTTCTGTTCATAAAAATACCTGATGATGCATGATGCTTGAACCATGTAATTGAATATTGTTAACTAGACCACCATTATTTCCAATGACTCTTTTACTGCCCAGGCCTGTTAAAGTCATTATCATATTATTAAAATAATTCAGTAACTATATGTTTGGAATACCATTCTTGCTGTAATTATTATCTCCACAAAAAGTATTGTGATTGAGATTTTAGATTAAAATCAATATATATCATATTTGTTTTTTTATGTGTTTGTTACTAATGGGCAACTTTAAGCTGTCCAAAATACACATGAAGTTTCTGATTTCCAATAGAGGAGTTTAAAGTATTTTTTAAATTTTTATTTATTTGTCAAGAATGTATTAGGTAATATATATATCAGTATAAGCATGAATTGAATACATAAAATAGATACAAATAGAGGAAACATTAGGACAGGGACGGTAGGCACACTGGTGCTCTTATGCACGCCCCTTACAGACCTCTTAGGAATGGGGTGAGGTCAATAGTAGCCAGGCTAAGGTTAAAGTTTTGGGGGTTTTGGGATGAAACCACAGAGTCAGGTAGTGCATTACAGGCATTGACCACAACATTTTCTACGATCGAGTTTGGAGCGGTTCACTTTAAGTTTGTATCTATTGTGTGCTCGTGTATTGTTGTGGATGAAGCTGAAGTAGTCATTGACAGGTAGGACATTGTAGCAGATAATTTTATGAGCTACGCTTAGGTCATACCGAAGGTGGCGTAGTTCCATCTGTGGTGTTTAAAATCAGAAGTGGGAACCATCTAAGCAATCCAGATGTTGGAATGAGCCTTGGACAGCAAGCTTATAATGAGAAAAAATGTCTACTGCAGTGCAAGAATATCTGGAAAGCCACATGTTGCTTAGCCCACACTTAAGAGGAGAGATGTATGGTTGATCTATATAATTTCAGTGCTGTCTTTCAATTTGGAAGGCTCCTAAAATGTCTTACTTAGATTAAACTGTTCAAGCATCCGTTAAAACATGCAGTAAAATGATTTATGAAAATACCTAATTAAACAAAGTGGCTGGATAGGTAATACCTTTTAGATATCACCAATTATCTCACCTAGTAATAGTTTTCTCTTTAAACAAAATAAAGGGAGAAAGGAAAGGTGTTTGTCAGCTTTCTTTAATTTAGGGGATAATTAATTGGTTGGTTTCTGTAGGCAAGATGCTACGTAGAAGGTTAAAAAGGCTATCAGAGAAGGGGCAAACTTCAAACAACTACAAGACGTCTTGTCACAAAACTAAAGCAAAGGACAAATTTTGATAACATCTAAAATGAGGCAATAAGATTTGGTCTTCTCCACCAATATTCTCTATCTGTAAGGTTTTAAGAAGCCTTTGGAATGTAAACCTTTAAATGCTGGAAGGCAGATAGAAGTAGGATGTGTCACAACCAGTGCTCTAAAACTTCAAAGCATAGCTTTACAACAGGTTCAGGATAACAAAAGCATGGATTAATCAGCAACTGTGTCTCTTCCCACTCTTTTGATACTTAAAGGCATAGAAATTGCCTATTGTGAAACAGCGGTTGTGATTGATTTCTCCAGCAAAATATCTCTTTGTTTTTCTTTCCTGATGATCTATTTTGAAGGATCCTTCATAGATGGTTGGCTCAATATCATGCTTCTTGTAACTTCCTTCTGTGAAATCTGAACTTGAGGACCTGATGTTCACATAGGAAAGCATTTTCTCCTAAGTCGACCTACAGTGTTTCTTAAACCTTTTTCCTGTCACCTTTCTTTCTGCTTTGAAAAATTATGGAGGACTCCAAAAAGCTTCTGTCTATATGGTTTTATTTATTGAAATTGACTGTATTAAAACTATTAATGCATTAGCTGTTGCTACCACTTATCGTGATTGTTTAATGGGATTTAATATTGTATTATTTTTCAATAAGGTTAAAGGTTTCCCCTGTCCTTCATGACTGACTCAGGGGGACGATGCTCATCTCCATTTCTCAGCCGATGGAGCCTCTGTTGTCTGAGAGACACTTCCATCATCATGTGGCCAGCACAAAAGTACGAAACGCTGTTACCTTTCCCACCAAAGCAGTACCTATTTATCTACTCACCTTTGTAGGTTTTCGAACTGCTAGGTTGGCGGGAGCTAGGGTGACAACCAGTGGTGGGATTCAGCTGGTTCTCTCTGGATTGCACAAACTGGTAGCAGTGACTGCAGGAGGCTCCGCCCATCTGCCCAGACATAATGCATGACTACTGCGCATGCGCAGAAGTCTATGCGCATGCGCAGAGGTGGCGCGTGTGCTCCCATTTGCAAACTGGTAGGGAAGGTAAGTGAATCCCACCTCTGGTGAGAACAGGAACTCATCCTGTGACAGAGTGCTCTGTTCTCAAATACGGGCTTTTAGCTTTCCAGCTGGCAAGCAACTCTTAACCACTGAGCATTGTGCTACCCCATTTTTCAATATTTTTCAATTTAGAATGGTAAATCATTTTAATTTTGAGGACCCCCTAAGAGGATCTTGGGAGACCCCCAGTGGTTCTAGGAACACACTTTAAAAACACTGCTCTAGTAGTCTATTTAGGAAGTTGGCAGAAGCTTACTGGGCTAGTCACTATTTCTTAGCACACCATATCCCACAGGATTGTTGTTGGGGAGGAGGAATAATGGAAATAGGAGTACATGTAAACTGTCTTGAGCTTTGGGAGGAAATATGGGACATAACTCTAACAAATAAAAATAAAATAAAAAAATTGAAGGAAACAAAATACAACATCTCTCTTAGCCAATATCAACATAGAAATAGACATTCCTGATCATATCGACCATACTTGAAGAAAAGTAGTTGAGACAGTCAGTGATAGTCTCTCCCACCTATGTAAACGTTCATTTTGTTGTGATGACAACCTCAGTTGGCAGCTGAGCCAAACACAGCAGTACCAATGATCACATTTTTCGTTCCCTCCAGGCCCTTGATTTACCAGCATTGAAATGCTGATTTTAGCACATATTATTCCCTCTCTTTTATGACAATGGAGTCACACAACATCTGCATTCCAGCCAAAAATGCATATCAAGAAGAAATTCTTAGATTTTATTTACCAAGAGCAGTAAATGTTTTCTACTTTCTTAATTTTACTTTTTAAGTATAGTTAATTGAGAGTTCCAGAATTCAACAGTTTGTGCCTCTTTCCTAGAATGGCCATGAGTGATAAACAGGATTTAGGCATTAGGCTTTTATAGTCAGTGAGGGTGAAGCTTCGTTCTCTGAGCTTGTGGGTTGGTTTCCAAACATTTTGTTAGGTTAACATCTTCAGTGGAGTTTAGGGGGTGTCAGTGTTCTGGTTATAAGGGCTTCATGTGGTCAGTAGGTCTTGTGGTAATCAGGTGTGAATCTATCAAGTGAGGGTCTTGTGATGGGGAGGTTACATCAGGTGAGGGTCATTGGGAGGTGAAGTGCTGGTTGGGGGGGCTTGCATGGGTTGGATGAGGGTCGGTGCTGTCTCTGGTTAGCTGTGCGGTGGATTTGGATTCTGAGAGGTTTGTATGCTGATTGTAGGTCAATGTGTCTGTTGATGAAATTGCTTGTGGAGTGCCAGGCTTCGATGAACTCATGAGTGTGGTGGGTGGTATAGTGGCCAATGATTTTTTGTGTTGCTCCAATTGGACTGGTGCTGTTTGGTGTTGCTGTGGATAGAGATTAAGGATTTGGGATCATGGCATTTGACTGCCAACCGATGTTCATGGATCCTGGTTTTAATTGATGTGATGTTTGTCCCACGTAGAATTGTTTGCAATGGATAACATTTTTGTTCTTGGCAGTGTGCTGTTATTTGTATTTCAGCTTCCAACTTTTATTTGCAATCTTGTGAGCACAAGAAAAGTTGTTTTAAGGTCACCAATTAATTGTTCTATTTTTACCACAGTTGTTGTTAGTTTTTTTTTAATATTAGTACAAGCATTTGGGTATCAGTTTCACATTTGATAGTAAAACCGAGAAATCCCCATAATAACTTGGTTAGATCAAAGGATGCCACAGGACTGCTATTGTTGCTACAGGAGACAAACATAGTTAGTGTTCCGGAAATTCTTGACCAAGTAAAAGCTCTGAACTCAATGATACCAATCCAAATATTATTTATATAAGGTTTAAGTACATTGTAGAAATATTGCTCAAATATGTTTAAGCTTAAATACAAAACAGGATCAAATTGCAATTAACTTTTTTCTCCACTAAGGGGAACCATTTCTCATTTTTTCTAAATTGCATTTTTTTCCTTCCTCTTTTTGGTAAAACCATTCAGTACAAAAACAACTCATCAAGTCTCTTATGCATGTTATCTTAGAGGGACACTGTTTTATTTATTGAGGCTTAGTCCTTGATAGAGAGCCAAGTCATTGGCTTGAAGTAGCCCTGAAATGGTCCTAAAATCTGAATACTCTTAGAAACGAGGAAGCCTCATTGGACAAACAGAAATATAAAACAAATTTTCACAGATTCCGATGGGGATGGAGTTCAGAAGATTCTACCAACCTCCAGTCATAAGAAAAAAAAATTCTGAGCACTGTGTATACAAATGGTTATTTTTAAAAAGGGTTCATATCATAGAAATTTGCAATGAAAACGCATTAGAGAAAATTTATGTTAAAAAAAGAAAAAGAATTTGGAGAATATGAGTGTTAAAAAGGATGCATAGTGGGGAAATTTGCATAGAAAAGTTCTCTGGATTAGGAAAACTGTTACCATTTATAAATGCAGATTTTTTAAAAGGAATGTTTAAAAAAACCCTCAATAGCTCAATAGATTAGAAAGCTGTGCTATTAAAAACACACACCATAAAATGATATGATATACAAATAATGAGCACACTAAAATAATAATACATAGAAGTGTATTAAGCATTACTAACAGTCCAATTCTTTGAGATTTTATAATACAAATATAATACAATACTGGTACAATATAATTATGTTGCACTTTTATATAAACTTTCCTTCTAATCATACATAATATTGTCTAAGAGATATTGTTTACATTAAGTCATTTCTTCTACAGGTTATCTTGTTAAGACTGCATAATTTAAGACAGATCATTTTTATAATAGTTTCTTTTTATTAACTATAAGATCCATCTGTTAGTTGATGATGATTAATATCATCAGAAGCTCTTGATCCACGGACTTCCGCTTCCGGTTCCGCGGGCGACAGACTCTGATCGGGCTAGCTCTGGCCCCAGAGTCCGATCCCCCCCATCTGGAGGCCCTTTGGGCCAAACACCCCATTATTGGGGCGTTTGCCGTTTGAGGGCGGCTCGCCAGGGGTCTCCTGCCTCACTTCCAGGGGCCGGGAGGCCGATGCTGGCGCGCTCGAGGCTCCAGAGGGGGTGGGAGGTGATCGGCGGCTTTTTTCGAGGCCGCGGAGGCGCCACAGCGCCTAAGGGGACCGGTGCTAGCTAAGAAGGCACAACGGACTGAACTGACTGACCGGAGAGTGGAGCAGGCATCCTGGAGGCGAGAGGGGGGGGTTGGAGTTTCCCCCCCCCTGTAGCTGGAAAGATGCCGTGGCAGAGAAGTAGGGGGAAGGAGATGGAGTGAAACCCCTTACTTTGCTGACTTTTCCTTGGAGGATGGCTGTGGCAGAGTTTGTTGGAGAGGTCTGGTGGCCTCTCTTCCCGGTCAGCTATGGCGGCAGTCTGACTTCCTGCTTCTTTATTTATGATTGAACACAACATTCTCCTCTGGCTTCCTGTTTGACCTACTCTATACTTCGGACTCGTTGCTCCTGTGAGCGCCCACTGGTGGATATTTGAAAAATTACTTTGACTGTCAATCCCTCTTTCTTCTCTGGAGGTTTGTCCTTTGATTTCTCATCTTCTATTGATGCAAGATGGCTAAGGGTCATAAATCAGCAGCAGCTGATATGGAAAAAATTATGGAAAGACTGGCAAAATTGGATCAGAAGTTGGACAAGTTGGATGATTTGCAAAAAGGATTATTTGAAATTAAATCTGAAATGACACTTATGAAAAAAGATTTAAATGATGTTCAACAGCTGGCAGAGCAAAACAAGAAGAAGATGGGGGGGTCTGGAGGGGGAGGTACGGGCACTCCAGAAGGTGGAAGATGGGAGAGGAAATGCAATGTTAACTTTACAATTGGATAAGATGTCTTATTTTCTCAGGTTCCAAAACGTGGAACAACTTGACCAGGAAAATTTGAGAGAAGTGATGGTTAAAATGTTGGGTGAATTTTTAGAAAGAGATTTGGAGTCTATTGGAAGGGATGTGGATTTGGTGTATAGAGTAAACTCACAATTTGCAATTTTACATAATTTACCAAGAGAGGTTCATATTAAATTTGTGAGAAGGGAACTGAGAGATGAGATACTGAGAAAACAAAGACTGGGGGCGCTGGTGTACAGGGGCAAGGAGGTCACCATCCTGAAGCAGATTCCCAGACAGGTACGAGAATCAAGAAGAAAATATTATTTTTTATCAAATAAGCTGTACCTTAAGGGAGTAGGTTTTAGGTGGTTGATTCCGGAGGGCTTGATGATTTTTTGGGAGGACAGTAAGAAGAAAATTAATAATGTAATGGAAGCTAAGGCTTTTTTTGACCAACATAAATCCTTCCTAGGTGGAGAAGATACAGGAGCCAAAGAGGGGGAAGTATCAGATGATCAAGGAGCGGGGGCGGACGGAGCTGTGGCGGCCCGGGAGGAGGGGGGAGGCCAGACCATGGTTTTAAGAGCCAGAACCAGGAAATGAAGAAAGGAGGGGAATCTATTGTTTAATGTTTTTTTTAATTGACATTTTTTTTCCTTTTCTCTTTTTTTATTGTATTTTGTATAATATTTTTCTGTTTATATAATTTTTATACAACCTGGTTGTTTGTTTTGACTTAACATAATAATGTCTGTTGTGTGAGAACTTAAAAAAGAAAATAACAATTGAAATATCTTTATATAAAGATATTGAAAATTCAACATATTGTAAACTATAATATTGTATATTTTTAACCAATAAAAACTTTTTAAATAAAAAAAGAAGCTCTTGATCCACAATAATCATTAGTGATCATTTGAGTGGCTATGTAGACCCCTCTTTGGGGCTCTTGACCTGAGCCCTGAAGTCCAGCTCTTTACCTCTTTACAGATAGTGCAGAAAAAGAAAAAAAATGTAGATTGAAGACAAAGAAAGAAGACATATCATGGGGAGGTCAAACTCACATCGTCATGTTGGCGTCACATGATATATTGGGACTTTCCCCCCCTTCGCTAAATCGGACATGAGTGTGGCCAGCATCCGGCCCGCGGATATATCAGCCCTGATATATCACTTAAGCTTTCTAAAAAGGATAGGCAGAGACATTTTCCCTCCATCTCGCAATTTTAGAATAATCAGTTGAAACAAAATGCAACTAGATTCAAACCTGATACAAAAATGTACTTATTTATTAAAACTCATAACTAAACTAAGGAATGATACAGCTATCCTGTGTGATGGAGAAATTGATTTCTGGTCATTTTAAAAGGAAACTGAACTAATTCAGAGGATCAAAGCACCATTGGTTCACTAATCTTTGTGCTCTAATGATATACTGCTCCCGGCATAACACATGGACTACTAAGGAGTATCTGTTATAAGGGCTATCACACTTTCCATTCTTGTGAGCTTCAGAATGCAGTTAATTGATTTGCTGTGTTACACAGCATGCTGGGCTAGAACGTGACTGGATCCCCAAGGGCTTTTTTTAAAACATTCTTTCAGAAGGTATTCACTTAATGTATTCAACATCTATTTTGGATCACAAAAAATGAAAATAAGGTTATTATCTCCTGCAAAAATGAAATATTATTTAAAGATGATGATATCCATTGAGTTCTTCTGAAATATTATAATTCTTATGAACTGTTAAGTTTTTTTTAAAAAATAAAATTTGAATTCAAATTCCTTGAAAATTTAATCAACATTATGTTTATGTTTAAAAATATGAAAACTGTCTTGCAACATACTACGTATAATTCTGTCTGTCCCAAGCATTACTAAAATGTAGGGAAGATTGAGAAATGTAATGATCAGCAGCTTCTTGGAAGCAGCAAGAGATGTCTAATGTATCTGAATCATTGTCCCAATTTTGAGTAGTGACTGCTTAGCAAGGAAATGACTTCAGGGAGTTTCTTTCATGTCAAGAAGGAATAATTTACCATCAAGAGCTACTTTCTAATGATTTCAAATTGCTGACCCAGTGATGTCAGTGCTGGAAATAAAAGGATTAGTTGAAATGGAGGCATTGTGGTTCTATCCTGCCATAAATTATATATACAGATAAGAGAATATGAAACAGTTATTTAGTTTTTAAAAGTGAGCATAATTTTAAAATTAAACTTGTTTATAATTAAAGGGCACAAGTAACAGGATAACAGAGTTGGAAGGGACTTTGGAGGTCTTCTAGTCCACCCCCCTGCTAAAGCAGAAAACCCTATAGCCGTGATGGCGAACCTATGGCATGGGTGCCACAGATGGCACACGGAGCCAAATCAGTGGGCATGCGAGCGTTGCTGTAGCTCAGCTCCAGCATGCATGTGTGTGCCAGCCAGCTAATTTTTGGGCCTTCCGATCCCACTGGAAGTTGGGAAATGGGCTATTTCCAGCCTCTGGAGGGCCTTGGGGTGGAGGGAAGGCCATTTTCACCCTCCCCAGGCTTCTAGAAAGCCTCTGGAGCCTGGGGAGGGTGAAAAACAGGCCTACTGGGCCCACTGTGCCATTGTGTGCTAAAAGTGGGGGTGGGGTGGGGCATGGGGGGGGCGTGGCGTGGCATATTGAATTATGGGTGTGGGCACACACGTGGGCGACCTTTTGCGACAGCAAAAAGGTTAGCCATCACTGCCCTATACCATTTCAGACAAATGGTTGTCCAATCTCTTCTTAAAAACCTCCAATGCTGGAGCACCCACAACTTCTGGAGGCAAGTTGTTCCACTGGTTCACTATTCTCACTGTCAGGAAATTTCTCCTTAGTTTTAAGTTGCTTCTCTCCTTGATTAGTTTCCACCCATTGCTTCTTGTCCTGCTTTCTGATACTTTGGAAAATAGGTTGACCCCCTCTTCTTTGTGGCAGCCCCTGAGATATTGGAACACTGCTATCATGTCTCCCCTCTTCATCAAACTAGACATACCCAGTTCCTGCAACCGTTCTTCATATGTTTTAGCCTTCAGTTCCCTAATCATCTTTGTTGTTCTTCCCTGTATTCTTTCTAGAGTCTCAACATCCTTTTTATATCGTTGTGATAAAAAATGTAAATAAAGTTCCAAGGGACAACCTTGTCAATGAATTGTACAGTCCTAACGTGCTGTTTCTTGAAATATAAAGCTAATTTTTTAGAAACTATTGATCTTTTTTCTGCTAGTCTGGGTACCATTTTTTATTAGGACAGAGCTGATAGATTGAAGCTGTTGTCACACTCTGAAGTTAACATGGTTTGGAACAAACACCATTCCGTGGGCCATATCTGAACTGAAAAACACTTCCAGTTTTTGCAGCCCAATAATCCTTCAGGATCATGTTGGCAAAGTCTGACAGCATAGTGCACATTTCAACAGTACTTTTCTAATGTCGTTGTAAAATGTACCCTCCATATATATGAATGGCTGCATTCATTACCAAACTTATGAAACCCCACTCCCACTCCAGTACCTGTGAACTGCTTAAAGTGCCCTTGTAAGAAAACATTCATAACGAGCTGAATTGGCCAGACAGGGGCCAGTGGTCCAGTGGCCCAGTAAGCCAAAATGTTGATATTCTGTGGCCATATCTCAAAGACAATGATTTGCCATGCTGACTAAGGGGGAAGGGATAAATAGGAACAAGGTTACCCAGATTGTGAAAACATTCCAAGGTCATATTGTAATTTATACTGTCTTTTCTTGACTTAGCTTTGAAATAAAGTAAAGGCCAAAGGTGAGATATATAAGCTGTGGTTTACTTTTGCTTAAGGCTGCTCAACAAACTGGCAATGCTTTGTTGGGAGCTCTAAATTGTTGTTCCATGCCTAATAACATGTTGTAAGTTCAGAGTGATTTGGTTGCTGTAAGCCACGTTTTGGCCACAACATTCAACAATCTGTCACCTGTTCATGAGATTAAGCCCTGGTCAATTAAAAAGTGTACCCATAATTGCTATCTCCACTCAATGCAGTGATGTTCTACATGGTGTTACCTTTTTATTCTGTGACCCTCTGAGACTAGAAAGCTGCAAATTTATTTAGGAGATTAGAAAGGAACAATGTGTATATATTTTGTGAGAGAATTACAGAAAATTTTGCAATAACTGAATGATATACCTTAGGAAAAGATCTCCTAAATCAGGGGTGTCAAACTCATGGCCTGAAGGCCAGACGCATCACGCGCTGGCCACACCCACACCCAATTTAGCGAAGGGGAGAAAGTGACAATATGTCACATGATGAGGCCATGACGATGTGAGTTTGACATCCCTGTCCTAAATGATGGGTATTTGCTTGAACCTGGCTATGATCTGCTTTACCAGCTATAGGATAAAAAATAAAGACTTGGAATACAGCAATGTATTTTGAGGTCTCGGGAAAAAGATTACATTTCTCCAGGAATAAGGAGCTGAAGAGATCAGAATCATTTCATTGCTGGCACTGTTTATTTTCTCACTTTTTCCTTTTAGTATTCTGCTAGAGCATACAGGATGTTTGCTGAAAGCTTTTGCTGATATGAATTCTTTAAGAATACAATTGTATATGGTAACATTTGCGCCTCAATATTTTAATCTCATGGGAAACTTTCTCTGTCCCCAGTGAGTTTTTGCTTGCTGCCATCCAGGAGGCAATGAACAGATGCATCTGTGATCATTTCCAGTTGTACTTTGAGAACTTCATTATGTATAGAAGATGTCTTCATCAATAAAAGTGAAGGTGAATAAAATATTTCTTGCAATTAACAGGATGGGATGAGACTTCTGTCAGTTGATTCTGGTTTCTATTTACTGCCTTCGGCAATCTAAATATGTATACAAAAGTTAGGAAACATCAATATTGTATTTGTTTTGAGACTGCCTTGATACCTGCTATTATATGAAATCAACCTTGAGAAATTGATCTTGTTTATTGTGAAGAGATACAAGAACTCCACTTTTCCTCTCTTTATTATATCATAATTAACTGTTATATTTTCAGTACTTAGATTGCACAAGTATTTTTACATCTTCCTTTCTTTTTACCCTTTGTGAGATAGGAAAGCAAAATAACGACAACCTAGTGCACATTTTTAAACTTTAAAAAAGCAGGAACCAGAATATGGTCTTCCAAATATGTGCAATAAAATGAATCCCTTTCCTAATTTGGCTTGCTCTCTTTTAAGGACTACATACACTGCTTGGGGGCTCAGTGACCTTGCAGTCACAACCAGGAGTATTCCTAATGAGAAGTCAACAAATCAAAGTGACGGGTGTGACTGGGTGACTGAAGCCTATCCATTCTCAATGTGCATTGCATGCACTGCATACATATGGAATGAGGCTATAATTCTTTAGTAAGCACCCATTATGTTGATGTTGTTGACCCAATATCCCAATGTCTCTGATCATAACATGTTGTTTTAAATGTTGACCATTTCTCTAATGTTAGGTATTTTTAGAAGCACCTAATCAGGTTAGGGTGATCTATATGTTCTGGAAATGTTCAGGTTGTAAATGTTCAGGTTGTAAATAATTCATGGCCCTACCCACACGGGGGGAAACACACTGGATCTGATTTTTGTCTCTGGACAGTGGTTGAGTGACCTTGAGATAGGGGACTTAGTCATCGAGCCCTTGTCATGGTCAGATCACTCTCTCCTTCGTCTTGACTTTCAAACCGCCACACCCTGCCGCAGGGAGGCGGAGCCTGTTAGTTGGTTCCGCCCCAGGCGCCTGATGGAACCTGATAGGTTCCAGATGGAGCTTGGGCCATTTCCTGAGGCTCTGGCACACGCCTCGACCGGAGACCTGGTGGCCGCCTGGGATAGGGCGGCTACGGGTGCTCTGGATCGGGTTGTGCCTTTGCGGCCTCTGACCCGGCGCCGATCTCAATTGGCTCCTTGGTTTTCCGAGGAGTTGAGGGAGTTGAAGCGCCGGAAACGACGCCTAGAGAGTAGTTGGAGAACCAGTCGTTCTGAATCTGACCGGACACTAGTGAGATCCCATATTAGGAATTACTTAGTGGCGATAAAAGCAGCTAAATGTAACTATTTTGCTGCTCTTATTGCGTCATCAGATAATCGCCCAGCCGCCCTCTTCAGGGTGACCCGCTCCCTACTTCATCAGGAAGCGCGGGAGGACCCCTTGGAGGGTAGAGCTGAGGATTTTGTTCAGTATCTGTATGACAAAATCACTCAGATTCGGGAAGACTTGGACTCCGACTGGGTAGTCCCGGGGAGAGAGACAGGGGCAGGTCTTGTGAGTGTTATCTGGACTGAGTTTGATCCTGTGACCCCTGAGGACGTGGACAGGATTCTGGGCAGGCTGAACGCGACCACTTGTTTATTGGACCCGTGCCCCTCCTGGTTAGTACTGGCTTCCCGGGAGGTGACACGTGGCTGGCTCCAGGGGATTATAAATGCTTCGCTGGGTGAGGGTGACTTTCCCGCCGCCTTGAAAGAGGCGGTGGTGAGGCCTCTCCTCAAGAAGCCTTCCCTGGACCCAGCAATGTTGGTAAATTATCGTCCGGTCTCCAACCTTCGCTTTTTGGCGAAGGTTGTTGAGAGTGTGGTTGCGCAACAGCTTCCCCGGTACCTGGATGAAACGACGTATCTGGATCCGTTCCAGTCGGGTTTCAGACCCGGGTACAGCACGGAAACGGCATTGGTCGCGTTGGTTGATGATCTCTGGAGGGCCCGGGACAGGGGTTGTTCCTCTGTCCTGGTCCTGTTAGATCTCTCAGCGGCTTTTGATACCATCGACCATGGTATCATGCTGCACCGGTTGGAAGAGTTAGGGGTGGGAGGCACTGTGTTACGGTGGTTCTCCTCCTTTCTCTCTGACCGGTCGCAGTCGGTGTTGACAGGGGGGCAGAGGTCGACTCCGAGACCCCTTATATGTGGGGTGCCTCAGGGGTCGGTCCTCTCGCCCCTCCTGTTCAACATTTATGTGAAGCCGCTGGGCGAGATCATCCGTGGTTTTGGGGTGAGATATCACCAGTACGCTGATGACACCCAGCTGTACATCTCCACCCCAGACCACCCCAACGATGCCCTTGAAGTGATGTCCCGGTGTCTGGAGGCCGTGCGGATCTGGATGGGGAGGAACAGGCTCAGACTCAACCCATCCAAGACCGAGTGGCTGTGGTTTCCGACGTCCCGATATAGCCAGCTGGTACCATCGCTGACTATCGGGGGTGAATCATTGGCCCCGGCAGAGAGGGTGCGCAACTTGGGCGTCCTCCTGGATTCGCGGCTGTCTTTTGAGGAGCATTTGACGGCCGTGACCGGGAGGATTTTTCATCAGGTTCGCCTGATCCGCCAGTTGCGTCCCTTTCTGGATCGGGACTCGTTACACACGGTCACTCACGCCCTCGTCACCTCTCGCCTGGACTATTGTAATGCTCTCTACATGGGGCTCCCCTTGAGGAGCACCTGGAGGCTCCAACTGGCGCAGAGTGCGGCCGCGCGGGTGGTGATGGGAGCGACATGGCGCTCCCATGTTACTCCTCTCCTGCGCGAGCTGCACTGGCTCCCGGTGGTCTTCCGGGTGCGCTTCAAGGTGTTGGTTACCACCTTTAAAGCGCTCCATGGCTTAGGACCCGGGTACTTACGGGACCGCCTACTACCACCAATAGCCTCCCACCGACCGGTACGTTCCCATAGAGAGGGGCTCCTCCGGGTGCCGTCGGCCAAACAATGTCGGCTGGCGGCCCCCAGGGGGAGAGCCTTCTCTGTGGGGGCACCCACTATCTGGAACGAGCTCCCCCCAGAGTTACGGAGGATCCCGGATCTTCGTGCCTTCCGCCGTGAGTTAAAAACTTTCCTGTTCCACCAGGCGGGCCTGGCCTAATTCTTCCCTTTTCCCCTTCTGTCGTAAAAGAATTTAGAAATTTTGAATTGTAAAAATTTTAATTTGGGGGTTTTAATATTTTAATATTGTAAATTGGGATTTTAAAGTATTGGGGCCAATGTTTAATTCGGTTTTATTTGGTTTTTAAATTTTGTACATATGTTTTTTATTTATGGCTGTTCACCGCCCTGAGTCCCCCCGGGGAGAAGGGCGGTATATAAATTTAATAAAATAAATAAATAAATAAAAATAAATTTACATGGAAGACTTCCCTTGAAGATGATTTGCAGTCTTCAAGAACATAGATTAACTGTCAGGCTCATATTTCACACAAATTATAAAAGAACTATACTGTTTTTGGAACCTGGTTACTTCTGGGTCAAAGTCAAGCATGAGTGGTTACTTCTAATATCCTGGAAGGCTTGGAACCCAATATCTGATGGAATATCTTTTCATGATGGAATATCATGTCAGGGTAATGATGATTTAAAGCTGACCAGCCCTTTGAGGATGAGTCAGCAGAGTTATTGCCCTTTAAGAAGCTGCCTATATAAGGGAGCCCATTAGAGGGCATCTGTCTCTCTCTCCCCTCATGTTCTATTGCCATTGTAGTTCTCCATGTATTATCTCTCCGTGTATGCTTCGTGTTATAGAGTTGAAGATTGATTGCCTGGCTTTGCTTAGCACATGTATGTATATATACTGTATATAACTTGTAGATAAATCACTGTTTGAAAGACAAAACCTCTGTGTACTGTATTTTGCTCCTGGGTTGTCTCAAACTAGCAGTCACACTGTGCACACTCTGACATATCAACTACCCTTGCCTTTAAACCTTCTACAAAGAACTCTTAGTGCATCTCTTTACATGGCAAGGAAGGCATGGTAATCATAGAAGACAACACATTGTGGTAACATCATGGTACCTTCCGGGTATCTTCGAGACCGCCTTCTGCCACCAATAGCCTCCCACCGGCCAATTCGCTCCCACAGGGGCTCCTCAGGGTGCCATCGGCCAAGTTATGTCAGCTGGCGACACCCAGGGGGAGGGCCTTCTCTGTGGGAGCCCCAGCCTCTGGAATGAACTGCCCCCGGAAATGCGTAAGATCTTCGACCTCCGGGTGTTTCGCTGTGCCCTTAAGACCCTGTTGTTCCGTCAGGCTGGGCTATCAATGTAATTTTAATTGGGTGTTTTAAATTTTGGGGTTTTAAAGTGAGCCAAAATTATTTAAAAATTTTAAATTATTTTAATTGATGTCTGTCTTGTGCTTTTAATAGGCTGTACACCGCCCTGAGTCCTTCGGGAGAAGGGCGGTATAGAAATAAAATTATTATCATCATCATCATCATCATCATCATCATCATCATTATCATAATTTTGCAAACAGAAGCACATGGCAAAGAAGAAGCCCACAGTGCCACCATCTGAGAAGAAGACAGAGACAAAAGAGCACTTTAAAAAGATTGGAGGTAAAACATCAAGCAATTGGAAGTGTTCTTTCCTATATTGCAGATTAAATGCTCTGTGGCACTGTGGAAAAAAAATAAAACCATCAACTACCCATTTTGTCTCCTGAAGGATGCAGAGCATAAAAGCAGTAATAAGGAGAGGGCAGACCTTCTCCCTTCTTTGGAGACCTGTCTGCCCTGTTCATTTTTGGTTTTCCGGATAGAAATGCTGGAATCATGGGGTCATTCTGGATTGCCCAAGGAATCCCTTGGCATCTAAAATAATATTCTTCATCACTTTATCAAGCAGTAAAGATGTATTCGCAAAGGCAGAATTTTACATCATTAATGAACCAAGTATAACATGTTATTTGCATGTTATGTTTTCCAAATGAAATACACGAGAAAGAAAAGCAGCCTGGTGAGATATTTTTTTTATCACCTCTCTGATTCTATCCCAAGGTGGTATTATTAAATTGGGCAGAGGGCCTCAAGAAAACTTTCCTTTTTCTCTGGGTACAATCTTGGCAACGACAGGAGATGATTATGGGAATGTAACTTGGGGAAGCTTTCTGTAAAATGTTAGAATATTACATACAGCCCAACTCTAGCTGAAGATAAAGCACCAGCCTCAGAGTTTGCAGAGATTTGGCACTGATTTATTGCAAAAGATAATTACATATTGACAGGTAATAATTCCTTTCAATAAATTGATAGTGATTGAAAATGAACTTTAACCTGAATAATTCCAGAGAAGAAAATAAATATTGGTGCAGCAATTTTACCATCGGATCCTGATCAATTTGTCTTATACTGAGCCAGACGGTTGATCCATTGCCCAATATTGTTTCTCTGATTAGCATTAGCTCTTTTGGATTTTAAACAGAAGTATTTCCCTGATGTGTTACATTAGCTCCTTTCAGCTAGAGATGGGGGGGGGGGGGAAAACCCCTTTTGTGCACAAAGCAAGTGCTGAGCCATTGAAAACAGCAGTCTCTGTAGCCAATTGTGATGATGCCCAAATAACAATACACATGCAATGATGTAATCACACAGATGGTACAAATTATGCATTTGTGTTGGGACATCTGACACAACTATGTAAATCACAGCATTTGTATAATTATGTCATTCTGCTTGTGTTACTCATTGTCTCCCCTTGTCCCTCTGAGGATGCCCACATTGAAACTTAAGCATTCTTCCTCTCCTCCACAATTCTCAAGGATCTTGATGATGTAAAATAGTTAGTATGTTGTAGCTATCTTCACCTTCACTCTGCACTGATAAATTCTTAAACAAATACAGTATAATCCCTCTATTAGCTACCTCATTTAAATATAAGAGAGCCAGTCTGGCACAGTGATTAAGGTTCTGATCTAAAAACCAGGAGATGATACATTCTAGTACCACCTTAGATATGAAAGCCATCTGGGTGACTTTGAGGAAATCCCCCTCAGGATTGCTGTTATAGGGAAAACAGAAGGAGGAAGAAGTATCATATATGTTCTCCAACTTGAGTGACTTATAAAAATAATAAAGGTCAGATAATAATATATAAAACCTTTAAAATATAATCCATAAGGGAAAACTTCCTGATGGTAAGATCTGATGGTAGAACAGTCCAGCTATGGAAATTATGGGTTCTTGATCTCTGGTGTTTTTAAAGAAGAGAATGGATAGTCATCTTTCGCAAATGGTTTAAATGGCCGTCTTGGATGCTGAAGAGCATTGGACCTGTGGTCTGTTCTAGTTCTGTGATTCTAGGATATAGATAAGCTGTATTATCTCAACATCTATAAAAGCAGGTGGCAAAGACTTGTGAAATGGAAGAGAGGCAGGTGGTGCCCATAACAGAAGCTTCTTCAATTGGATTTTTATTTCCTACATCTCTGGGATAGACCCTCAAAAAGTGAAAGGGAATGATGGCCACCAGTGGTGGATTTCAAATTTTTTTACTACCGGTTCTGTGGGTGTGGCTTGGTGGGCATGGCAGGGGAAGGATACTGTAAAATCTCCATTCCCACCCCACTCCAGGGGAAAGATATTGTAAGATTTCTATTCCCTCCCCAATCCTGGGGAAGGTTACTGCAAAATCCCCATTTCCTCCCAATCAGCTGAGACTTGGGAGGCAGAGAATAGATGGGGGCGGGGCCAGTCAGAATTTTTACTACCGGTTCTCTGAACTACTCAAAATTTCCGCTACTGAAACCCACCTCTGATGGCCACCATTTGAACTCTGCCCCATTCTCCATTGAGAGTGGAGACAGCAGCCAGTGTGGGTAATACTCGCCCAATCAGATTGAAGGACTGAGTCTGCCAATAAGATTAAGTCCCGCCCTTGTTGCCGGGCAGGCCAGCTTTTGACTCAGTCCTTCAGTCAGGACTGGCGTGTGGGTTTCTAGCTCCCTCTCTATTTTTCAACTATTGTTGTCTTTGGTTTGGATTTCTGGCTTCTTACGATCTGGCTTGTGTGACTACGTTATTCTGCCTGCTCCCTTGGACTCTGGTTGCCTTTGGACTTCTTTGTGAGTTTGTTTCCTTTGTAGCCTGGGGTTTTTACTGACAGCCATTTGAAGGCAGGAGCCTTCTCCCTTTGGGGGGGGGGGTTTCCCTCGAAGGGCTTGTTTGGAGGCGCGTTGCAGCTCTGCTAGCGTTTTTGGCATTTCTGGGGTAATCGGGTTCCCCCTTCGATCTTCTGCCTGCCTCGTATCTCCGGCTGTTTTTTTGTTGTTTCCCTGCCGTTTTTTTCGCGCCCTCGAGACAGCGGCGGCCATTTTATTGCCCCTCGATCCGTTGCCTCAGCCTTTCTTCGTTTGCCTTCTGCCTCCATAAGAACTGCCCTAGCTCGCCTCAGCTCTTCTGAGAGCCCTGGCCGTTCCTGCCACAGAAGATTGCTTCGTCTCTCTCCTGCCTGAGCCTGCGGCTTCCCACCTATCCCCGGCATTTAAATTGGCTTTTGCGACCGGCCCGACTGTCAGCTGAGCCTATTCGCCGAAGTTTCGGGCACCCTCCTCTACCGCCAGCGCTTGTTTCTGCCGGTTTTTTTGGACTCTGGGGACGAAGTTTTACTTTGTGGAGCTCCGCGCTCCCACTAACCGGCAGCTGGGCTTCTCCTCGCCTCCCTGAGGGCTCGTTTGCATCTGCCTTGACATTCCGCCATTTTGGACTCAATTTGGAGCTGCTGCGGCCATTTTGTGGAGCTTTGCGCTCCCCCTTGCCCTTCCTACTTGACTATTCATTTTGGGGCATTTGTTTGTGGAGTTTCCGCGCTCCCCCTGTTATTTGTTGGCCTCTGTTTGCTGCCTTGCCTACAATCGGCCAATATGCCGAAGGCTTTATCGAAATCGAAGCACGGTCGGAAGGCCGGCTCTACAACTCACGAACAATCTGAGGATTTGTCTGCTGCCCGCCATGATTCATCTCAGGCCCCTATTGACCCTCCTCAGGACCTGTGCTCTCACCACAGACGTCACAAACATGGTGGATCCCTTTCCAAGGTGGAAAAGCGCAGGGACAAGGTCCTCACGCAGCTCTGTAATAAGGCAAGTGCCAACCTCCTTTCTGCTGCTAACCCTCCTCCGGTGATCTCTGGGGAGTCAGATTCTGTGCGGGTCCCTCGCCCAGCTACACCAGACCAGCTTTCGCTTCGGGATTGTCCCGTTACCATTTCCACTACGGATTTATGGGGCGCTGATTCCTCGGCACCAGTGGCGGCTCAGCAACCTGAAGAGACATGTTCTCCTTCACGGCCTCAGGTTCCTGCTCCTGCTTCAGAGGCCCTGCCTGGCCAGCTTCATCCTGATCAGCTCCAGAAGCTCATTGAAGCTGCGGTTCAGAAATCCCTGGCGGCAGGACTGCGACCTTCCAACGTCTCTGGCTCTGTGCGGTCGGTTTCACCTGAGCAGCCTCGTTCCTCCGATCGGGCTCCGGCCAGGGCTCCTTCTTCCCCGTCATGCTCGCAGGCTACTCATGGCTCTACCTTGTCGGAAGCTGACTATAGTGATTCCGGGTTATCAGACGATGAAAATCTCCCTCCGGATCAACCGGCCTTCTCGGGCCTATTTCCGCAGGCCTTATTCAAGTCACTGCTTTTCAAAGCCGTTAACACGGCTCAGCTTTCTTCACCTGTTTCTCAGCCTTCCGTCTCTGTTCCTCCTGGGACCTTGGATCCTATGTTTGCAGAACCGGTTAAACCTGTCACAGCCATTCCTGCTCCTCCCCTCTTCCTGGATGTTGTAAAGCGTCAATGGTCCTCTCCGGGCTCGGCTCCCCTCCCTTCTTCTACTGACCGTACAAATTTCCATGTCGCATCTGAGTTGGATTCCCTGCTTCAACTCCCGTCGGTAGATGCTCCTATCGCTGCTCTCCTGCCTAATTCCAACGTTCCGGGGGATCCCGATGAAGGCTTGCGGCCTGATGAGCGTCGTTCCGATTTAGTCCTCCAGAGGGCACACCAAGGCGCAGCGTGGGCTGTCAAGGCCGCCTCTACGGCATCCTTCTTCAACCGGACCACCTTGCTTTGGCTGCGCCAGTTACAGGAGAAGTTGTCGCCTGAGGATGCTCGAGTCAAGCAGGACCTCAATAAGATCGTGGCTGCAGTCCAGTTTTCAGCGGACTCGACCCTTAACGCTGCTCGTTTTGCCGCTAAATCGTTGGCTTCTGCCGTTGCCGCTCGTCGGTTGGTCTGGCTCCGCCACTGGCAGGCGGATGCCAGACATAAGTGGCGGCTGGCTTCTATCCCTTTTGGGGGGTCTCGACTTTTTGGGGACGCCTTAGAGCCCTTCTTGACTGAGACTAGGGACAAGAAGAAAGTCCTGGCAGCGGCATATCGCAGAGGGGACTCCCGCTTCTCCCCATACCCCTCACGGCCCCACTCTCGAGGTGCTGATGTGGGGGGGTTCTCCTCTTCCTTTCCCTCGCCTCGTCCATACAATAATTTCAGCAGGCAACGAGGCTCTCTGGATAGGTCATCTCGGGGTAGATCCTTTGGTTTCAAACGGCCCTTTCGAGGGGGAGGAGGTCGTTCCATCCGGCGCCGACGTTGATTGCATCTCATCTCCCCCCATAGGCGGCAGGTTGGCCCTTTTTGCCGCCGTTTGGGCGCGGTCCACTTCAGACAAATGGGTCCAGGCCACCTTAAAATCAGGGTTGGCCATTGAATTCATCTCCACCCCTCCGAACACTTTTGTCTGCTGTCCGACTTCTCGTTCCATTGCGAGGAGGTCCCTTATGGACTCTGCGGTTCAGCATCTTTTGGCCATCAAAGCTATTCAGCTTGTTCCATCTGGTCAAGAGCGTACGGGCTTTTATTCCCGGGTATTTCTGGTACCTAAGTCTTCGGGGGGGTGGCGACCCATATTGGACCTAAAACGATTAAACAGGTACGTTGTGTACCGTAAATTTAAAATGCAATCTTTGAGCACTATTCTAGCCGGTGTCCGGAGGGGCGATCTCCTCTCTTCTATAGACCTCACGGAGGCCTATTTGCACATTCCTATCCTCCCCTCCCATAGACAGTTTTTCCGTTTTTGTTATGGGGGGGGTGCATTACCAGTACAGGGCCTTACCCTTTGGTCTCTCCTCAGCTCCCCGTACCTTTACGAAGGTGTTGGCCGCTTTGGCGGCCGCGCTTCGACTTCGCTCCGTTAGGCTTTTATGTTACCTTGATGATATTCTTGTGTTGTCTCCTTCTGCTCAGCAAGCAGCTGTGGATGTCCGCCTAACTGTTGAGACCCTGGCGGCCCATGGTTTTTCTATTAATTTAGATAAGAGCCATCTCTCCCCCTCCACTAGTTTGGTTCATTTAGGGGCCCTTATTGATTCTGTACAGGGTAAAGTTTTCCTCTCTCCCGAACGACAGGACAGTATTCGAGAGTTGATTTCCAAGGTTGAAGGGTGCCGGGCCGTCTCTCCCTTGGTTCTTTCGCAACTGTTAGGGAAGATGATCTCCGCCATAGCTATAGTGCCCTGGGCCCAGCTGCATGCTCGGGAGCTCCAATGGTTTCTCTTGCCGTTGCAGAAGGCGGGCAGAGGCACTTCCTCCAGACCGATTCCTGTTCCATCGGCGGTTCGCAGGTCCCTGCGATGGTGGCGCTCCCCAGCCCTAGCAGCGGGTTGTTTCTTTCTCGATCCCCCGAGGGTGGTTGTGACGACGGACGCCAGTCTCCTCGGTTGGGGAGCCCATTGCCAAGGTCAGCTGGCTCAAGGGACGTGGACTGCATCGGAGTCCCTTCATCCGATCAATTGGCTGGAGCTGCAGGCGGTGTTTCTTGCTCTGAGAGCCTTTCGACACTTAGTTTCCGGAGCTCATGTCCTCATCCTCACGGACAACATCGCTGCCAAAGCGCACCTGAACAAACTAGGGGGTACCAGGTCACGGTCCCTCCTTCTGGTGGCGATGCGGCTGGGACTCTGGGCAGAGCGTCACATTTGCTCCCTTCGGGCGGAACACATCTCCGGTGTGGAGAATTCTCAGGCGGATTGGCTGAGTCGTCGTCGGGTGGACAATGCGGAGTGGCGTCTCCACCCTCGCCTCTTCGAACAGCTGTCTCGACGGTTCGGCGTTCCGTCAATCGACCTCTTCGCGACAAGTGCGAATGCGCAGCTGCCACGGTTCTTCACACGGTATCCAGAACCTCACGCATCCGGTGTCGATGCTCTGCGGACCCGGTGGCCAGAGGGTCTTTTGTATGCATTTCCCCCAACGTCTCTCCTTCCCAGGGTCATCCGCAAACTCATAGCAGAGCGGGCGGAAGTGGTTCTGGTGGCTCCTCATTGGCCCAGGAGACCCTGGTTTGCCGACCTTGTGTCCCTCTCGGTGGCCCCATCTTGGCGCATTCCCCTCGGGGACGACACTCTATCCCAGGGCGCCCTGACACACCCGGATTTGGCCTGGCTCAATCTGACCGCTTGGCGGTTGAGCGGAGCACAATGAGTGCAGTGAATATTCCGGCGGACGTCGTTCGGACATTACAGGCCTCATGACGTGCCTCTACGGAACGCATTTATTCGGCCACTTGGCGTTCCTTCTGCTCCTGGTGTTCCCGGTCTGGCGTTCCCGCTCTTCAACCCTCCATTGTAAACATTATGGTTTTTTTGCAGCATGGCCTGTCGCAAGGTCTTTCGCCAAATACATTGCGTCGACAAGTGGCCGCATTGTCCTCCGTGCTTGTCTGCGGTTCCTTGCCCTCCTTGGCGCAGCATCCTCTGATTCGACGCTTTCTCCGTGGAGCCACGAACTTGTCTCCTCCCGTTCTGCACAGATACCCTACTTGGGACCTTCCACTAGTGTTGGAGTCGCTGATGGGCCCACCGTACGAACCATTGCGGACTGCTAGTCTCCGGCTACTTACCTGCAAGGTCGCCTTCTTGGTGGCCATAACATCGGCCCGCCGCATTTCCGAATTGGCTGCTTTGTCCACTCGGTCTGATCTGTGTGTCTTCCACGCGGACCGTGTGGTTCTCCGTTTGGACCCTACCTTCATTCCGAAGGTGAATTCAATTTTCCACAGGTTGCAAGACCTTATTCTACCTAATTTCTGCCCGCGACCTTCTCACCCTAGGGAGCTACGTTGGCACTCCCTTGACGTCAGACGAGCTCTTCGTATCTACATTAAGAGGACTGCTGCTTTTCGTCGATCGGAGTCTCTGTTCGTCTCATTCTTACCTGTTTCCCAGGGTTGCAAGGTCTCCTCGTCTACCGTCGGTCGCTGGATCCGACAGACTATCGCGTCCGCCTATGATCTTCGCTCTCTCCCGCGTCCCTCACGACTGACTGCTCATTCCACCCGTAGCGCTGCTACGACGGCGGCATGGGCGACCCAAGCTCCCTTACTTGAGATCTGCAGGGCGGCCACGTGGACTTCTCCGGTCCCTTTTATTAGACACTATAAGTTGGACCAATTTGCTTCGGCGGAGGCCGCGTTTGGACGTCGGGTTCTTCAGAGAGTCGTGGCCGGGGAGGGTGTTACGGACCAGCTGGATCCCCCCCTGCATTCGGGACAGTGAACTTGGGTATGTCCCACACTGGCTGCTGTCTCCACTCTCAATGGAGAAGGGGCGTTGGTCCTACCTGACACGCTCCTTCTCGTTGAGTGGAGACAGCAGCCAGACCCTCCCTAGCTTTGGCTGGTCCTTGTCTGTCTTCTCCCTTTGTCTACTTACCTCTGTTGCCTGTGCTTCTTTCTTATCCCACACGCCGAGTCTGTCTCTCAAGTCTTCGCCAAAAGCTGGCCTGCCCGGCAACAAGGGCGGGACTTAATCTTATTGGCAGACTCAGTCCTTCAATCTGATTGGGCGAGTATTACCCACACTGGCTGCTGTCTCCACTCAACGAGAAGGAGCGTGTCAGGTAGGACCAACGCCCCATTCCACCTAAAAGGCCATTGCCACTAACTGCCTTGTGAGAAGGATCCTAAACGTTTGTTTATGTTTTAAATAATAGTGGTTGCCTTTTTATTTTAAATCATTTATCTTGAAAAATAGAGATAATTGTGGTAAATAAATATAACTCCACTGTTGTATGGAACAGGTTTTTTTAAAAAAACTAAAAGTTTGTTGCACTAGATTGCACAGGTTAATATAATCTCATTCCTGCTCCAGCTCTTTGTTATTTTTTCATGCATGGGGATAAGGGCTCTGTATGTTTATCCATGACCTTGCAGAGCCTTTAATCATGCAGGGGAAAATATTCATGAAATTGTATAAACGGCTTCTTTTAGCCTCAGTACTAAACTTTGCAAGGGTAATGACTGAAGAATGTATGGGATAGAGGAGTCGGTATCCATGGCTCCATTTTTCTAATTACATGTGAATTAGTATCTGTTTCAGGTGTATCTAAAAGGAGGAAGATGTTCATCCCTTGTTAAGATAACGTTTAAAGATTAAAGATTATTTCAGGCTGAGGCATTTTCTCTTTATATATGTTAGTTTTCCCGAGAATGGGAATTTGACTTGAGTAAGATTTAGGGAAGGAGGGTTTTGTAACTGCAGCTGAAATAAGATTTATTTACAGGAAATCATTATAGGGATATGAAAGCTTAGAACCTAGATAAGGAGGACACTTCAAGAGCACACTCTCTGTGCATGATTTACCTGCAAAGAAAGGCAAAAAAGTGATGCGTTAGGCCAAGAGCAGGCAGAGTGACAAATAAAAAGGAGAAAAGGAGAAAACCCTTGATTATCTAGCCCAGGGGTCTCCAACCTTAGCAACTTTAAGCCTGGAGGACTTCAACTCCCAGAATTCCCCAGCTGGAATTGCTAGCTGGGGAATTCTGGGAGTTGAAGTCCTCCAGGCTCAAAGTTGCCAAGGTTGGAGACCCCTGATCTAGCCCACTGTTGGCATCTGGTGGTCAATAGATCATGAGGTCCTGAAGAGTCAGTGCCATTGGAATTGGATACCCAACAAAAGTAAAAATAAATATTTCTCCACTTCAGCAACTTTAAGATATGTGGAGTTCAACTCCGTACTGTGGTAGCTGCAGGAATTTATTTGGGAATGTTAAAGAAATGATTTGCCGCTATATTCCTATGGGATTTCTTTTTTTCTTTTTTCTTTTTACTTTCCCATTTAGCCAACAGCCCTAGAATTCCCAAGTGTTCCCTGTCCAAATAGTAGCCCTGGCCAGTCATGCTTAGCTTTGAACATCACTTCTGTGCTTCCATCTGGTGAGGTTTATTAAGAGAAGCCTTGAAAATGCAAGATGATTGTTTCCTCCCACTCCTTGACATTTAAAGGAAAAAACACACCCTTTATTTGTTTCCCCATATTGCTGTCACAGTGTGCATTTAATTTGTTCCCTTTCTTCCCTTTCTTAGGTATTTCAGTGCTAATTTTGATTTTAAAAATTGAGGGCTTGTTCCCTAGGGGGTTCCAGCTTATTGAAAACAGAAAATACGTTCTCCACCCTGAAAACAAATATACAGTAATTTTTCCTTAGTTCCTCACAGTTAAATCTAGACTATTATTTTCTGTGAAACAGGGTCTCATTATTTTTTAGTTTATGAATCATAAGGTATTTTCTTGTAACTAAGTGAAAAAAATAAAGAGACATAAAAGGGCCGATTACAATTCATTCAAAGCTTTGGAAAAGCTCAGGAGTGCTTTTATTGGGTGTAGAGGCCAGGTTTGATTGTTTTCATGCATTGATGAGTGTCAGTCCAAAGAGGAGGAAAGACTATTTGCAGGATGCAGTTCTGGTTGTGAAGATGGACTTTGTCCCTAACCAATTTACAGTTGCCATTTCACCAGAAATTGCAAGGAGCTTTCTTTTTTTTTGGCTCTGACAAAAATGGAACTTTCTCTTTCTCTTCCTCCATTCTGTCTAAAACAGTGGCCCCCAACCTTTCTTGCTCTTTGGACCGGCGATGGGGGGTTGGGATGGTTTCACACACGCCCCTGCTGCTTGTGCATATGAAGCTCCTTGCGCTCGCATGCTCGCCCGCTGCTTGCTCAGCTTGGTTCCCAATGGGCTGTGATCCTGGGCCACAGACGGGGCTTGGTGACCCCTGATCTAAAAGAGTCTAGTAGTCCCTATGCCATTGAACAATTCTTATTATTTAATAAAATCATAGTAATTAATAAAGGGACTCCTGATGTTTTTCCGCCATAGATCTCTTTGTACAACATTCTGCCTAAAGCATTTGCAGATTTGAAGAAGGAGAACAGATTCATAGTAGAAGACATTGGCATAGATCCTGACATTCTGAGAACAGACATAATTCACAGGCCACTTCCACTATAGATGTGTGTAATGGTACCCTCACTCTTTTCCAGTCTTCTTTGTCTTCCAGAAAACTGTCTGAACGGTTGGTATATAAACAAGAAATGTAGCCGCATCTGAAATGCTAAGGGTTTGCTGCAGGCACTTGCACAACATGGCTATTCTACACAATGTAACAATCCTTCCTACTCCCTCTGTCCCTTTATCAAAACAAATTAAAAACAAAACAAAAAGAGAAATGTTTCCCTTTTGCATTTGAGCATGCAAGAAGGGACAGGAAAGGAGAAAGGGAAAGAGGAAAGACAAAGAAAAAGAAGGAAAGAGGGGATGGAAGAAGAAAGGAGAATGAAGAGGGAAGGAAAAAGAAAAGGAAGGAAGGAAGGAAGGAAGGAAGGAAGGAAGGAAATCTCTATAGTTTTCTTGTTTTGGGATGTATAGTAAACTATTAAGAGGCAGCAGGGAATAGAAGTTCCCAGAACAATCCTCATCATTAGGGTGTGTACAATGATCAGCCCAGGAAGGAAGTAGATTATAATGAGAGTGAGGGAGGGTCACAGGGAAGTCCTGCCTTAGCACTTGGCCACCACATGTGTCCCCGACACGAGTCTCGTGTCACACCCACCATGGCCATGCCCACTATGGTTACGCCCCCCCCCGGCCCTCCGAGGTCAAACACAATCCTAATGCAGCCCTCAAGGAAATTGAGTTTGATACCCCAAAGTAATAGAGGACATTACTTTGTCTGTTGTGTGGATGTTTGGGTGGTTTAGGGATGGTGAATTTGTGTGTGTGTGTGTGTGTGGGGGGGTGTTTGGGGATTGTTATGTGTGTTGGGTGTTAAGTGAATTTCCTTGTATGGGTACACTGTGTATGCACATACAATGACAATAAAGTTATTATTATTGGTTAATCTTTAATGAGATTCACAGCCTTTGAGGCTGGTTAATAGCTCAGCAGCTCGAGTCCTAACCAAGGACCTAGGAACTGTTAAGGTATCGTCAGAGGATGTAAGCTATTCCAAGTAAGGTGATTTTTTGTAGAGTCAAAATGTTCAAGTCCGGTTAATTTAGGATTTCTAAATAGCGGGGTAGCCCTTTGGGTATTGCTCCAAGGGCTCCAATTACAATCGGGACAACACACGATTTCTTTTTCCACAGTCGCTCAACTTCAATTTGCAAGTCCCGGTACTTTGTGATTTTTTCTTGCTGCTTATCTTCAATCCGTGCACCACCAGGTATTGCAAAGTCAATGGACCATACTTTTTTCTTTTCAACTATTGTTATGTTAGGTGTGTGGTGGACCAAGTGCCTGTTATTATTATTATTGTTGTTGTTGTTGTTGTTGTTGTTGTTGTTATTACTGAGCATATATTATGATTGAAGAAAAGAAATAATAAGGAAAATACAAACCATTAAAATCAAAATCTTTGCAGTATGTACTGTATTTTAACATTTCTATTTGCACCATTATTTATATCTCTGTTTTAAACATTCCTTTTGTAAATAAAAATATCTAATCTTCTAATAACATAAAAACAGAGCAAAACTGGGCTAGTAAACAGAATGTTATTATTAGCATGGGAAAATATTCCTAGTATTTTATTACCTACCATTTAACATATTCAGATGTTCTCTGTACTGCATTGCTCCCAAGAGGATGTTACGACAAACATTTTATACCTGTAAACATGGAAATCTAATGATATCTATACCAACTCTTTAATGTATTTACTAGGCACTCTGGCAAAATAAAGCAAACTGTACCACCACCTGTAAACTACCAATACAGAATTGTATGCTTTTATTCTACCTTTCAACAAGGAAAGTGATTTTGCATTGCTCCTTAATAAACCATCTGTAGTTCTGGTCTTGCTCCAAACTTCAAAGTATTAAGGTCAAGATTTACTTAGATGAGAAAGTTGTACTTTTCTGTCCAAAAATTTGAGTATGCTTGTTAATTATGAACATGAATTTCAAGCTGCTGTATAGTAATAGCACAAATTATAATGGCAATACATTTATGATTGCTCCTTTATTTAATTTAGTAAAAGGGAGGTGAGAAGTGTTTTTTAATACTTCAAAAAGCTGAAGGCAGCAAATTGGTTATTAACATGATTATGAAATATTACCAAAATGGTCTTATCTTATCTCTACAAAGGACACTTATAGAGGCAGTATAAAGGGTGGAATTAAAGATGAAATTTAAATGAATATTTTCCCCAAGAGTTCTGAATAGAAGTGCATATGCAGCCAATGCAGTATGGAAAAGTCTTTTTAATTTTTTTCCCAGGCTGGGTAATCTTCTTCAAAATATTATCTCCCTTTGGTTCAGCGAGAGGAAAAATAATTCTGTCTCAAGGGCTAATATTTTTCTATTGCATCAGGGGCATGACTTAGGGAGATAGAATCTGCAGATTTGAGAACTCAACTGATCTAGCCCTCAATCCATTATGTTTTGTTCACCATAAGATCCATGGGGAGTTTTAGCAAATGACCTCCATTTTATGTGGGCGTGGCTTGGTGGGCATGGTGTGGCTTGGTGGGTGTGGCTTGGTGGGCGTGGCAGGGGAAGGATACTGTAAAATCCTCATTCCCTCCCCACTCCTGGGGGAAGGATATTGCAAAATCTCCATTCCCACCCCAAAATTTCTGCTACTGGTCCTCCAGAACCTGTCAGAACCTCCTGGCTTTCACCCCTGAGTTGGATGAAAGATGTGTGATGCTCAGCGGCCTCATCATTGCCTTCTCTAACATTTAAGAGTTTTCTTTTAAGATGTACTTCAGGGGTGGGTTCTACTTACCTTTACTACCGGTTCGCAACGCGGCCGTGCATGCACAGTTGGTTCGCTTGCGCGCATGCGTGCTCTTCTGAGCATATGCAGAAGCATTCTGATGACGTTGGGGTCAGTGGGCGGAGCCTCCTGCCGGTTTTATTACCGGTTCTATAGAACCGGTGCAAACCGGGGGCAACCCACCATTGGGTTGATGTACATTGATGTACTTGATTCAAAACTATGGAATTTCAGTCATGTGTGTCTTATCGCACTGATTTTAATGTGTACCAAGTTGAATCTGATCCACCCCCCCCCCATAGAAAACTACTCAAAACCATTGCAGCACATCTCTGTGAAGTACAGGTAGTCCTCAACTTACAACCACAATTGAGCCCAGAATTTATGTTAATAAGTGAGAAATTTGTTAAGCGAGTTTTGCCCCATTTTACAATTTCTTGCCACATTTGTTAAGGAATCACTGCAGCTGTTAAATTAGTAACATGATTGTTAAGTGAACCTGGATTCCCCATTGACTTTGCTTGTCAGACATTACAAAAGATGATCACATGGCCCTGGGACACTGCAACCATCATAAATATGAACCAGTTGTTAAACATCCAAATGTAAATCATGTGACCATGGGGATGCTGTAACGGTCTTAAGTCTGAAAATGGTCATAAGTCACTTTTTTCAGTGCCATTATAACTTCAAACAGTGACTAAATGAACTGTTGTAAGTCAAGGACTAGCTGTATGTATCTTTCTCATCCTAAAAAAAATTCCAACAATATTTTTTGCTAATCTACTATTTGTATACTAAATATGTAAATATTAAATAAATAGAATCTCTAGAGGATCCTTTACTGTATATGATAAAAGTAATAACCCCATTAACCTCTCAGGACAATGTTAAAAAGGGCGAGAGAAATAATAATAATGATAATAATAATATAGGATATTATATTATCATAATCATAATCATAATCATAATTCTTATGAAGGTACTTGGTTGATTCCTAGGACACTGGCAGCAAGCCATATCAACCATTAGCACCAGTCAATAGTATTTGTGATGCATTTTTGAATGTTCAGTTGACTGAGTTTCATGTTTAATGAATAAAGTAAATGATGATGATGATGATGATGATGATGATAATAATAATAATAATAATTTATAAATAATAAATAACAGTGATACCCATTGTCATCGTAGCACTTGGTACTATGTCCAAGAATTTTATAACATACATCAGCAAATTTGCAGCTTCCTGCAATAACTCTAGCAGAACTGCAAAAAACTGTGCTACTTGGAACATCATACATTTAAGAAGGTACTTGGTTGATACCTAGGATGCTGGCAGCAACCCGTATCAACCATTAGCACCAGTCAATGGTATTTGTGATGCATTTTTGAATGTTCAACTGACTGAGTTTCATATTTAATGAATAAAGATCATAATAATAGAAAAAAGAATGTGTTGGTGAGAGAGTAGTTTTGGTTCTGCAGTGATATTCAAACAATGCAAGGAAAATGTCAAATCAAGCAATGCATATTTAGTCAGATTTTGACATGTAGATAGAACAAGAGCCTTGGTGGCGCAGCAGACTAAAGTGCTGTTAAAGTAGCACTTAGCTGCCAGCTGCCTTCAATTACTGCGAGTTCAAATCTCACCAGGCTCAAGGTTGACTCAGCCTTCCATTCTTCTGAGGTAGGTAAAATGAGGACCTGGATTGTGGGGGCAATAAGTTGACTTTGAATAAAAAAGAACACCACTTAGGGGGGGCCAAAAGCCCTACTAAGCAGGTATATACAAAAGTATGAAGGCTATTGCTTAATGCATTGTAAGCCGCCCTGAGTCTCCAGAGAAGGGCGGCATATAAATCGAACCAATAAATAAATAGAAACAAGCATCCATATTTGAAAATCTTCACTGAAAGTGAATACAGAGAATCACATCTTTGTAAAATAGCAAAAACCCTTGTAAAAATTTCTTGACCAGTTTTGTATGCCCATGTAAGAATTTTGAAATGTACACTATGACATAGAGCAGAGTGCTTTTAATAGTGGAAAGGCTATTTCTAACACCCAATTGACCTTTATTATCATAAATAATGCATATGCATTAGAGGTGTGTAGAATATACAATTTTGGATGAACAATTAAATAAATGCTGGGTGAGTTAACAGGAAGAACAAACAGTTTGATGTGGGAATTTGATGGAAAAAGGGAAAAAAAAAATAAAAGAGGGAGGAAGAACCAAAGAGGCGGAGAGACTGCTGATTATATGTAGCTGTTGGATTGCTTCTTGACAGCTGCTGATTTCTCATTTTTCAAAATAACTTTATTAGGATTTTGAAAAGGATGAAATCTAAGAGCAACTAAGTCAAATGTGTAGGGAAAAAAGAAAGTATATAAAGAAGTAACTTTCAAATTTCTTCTGCAACATTTTTTTTAAAAAATTTGATTTATATGCCGGCCTTCTCCGGAGACTCAGGGCGGTTTACAGTGCATTAGCCTTCCTACTTTTGTATATTTATACAAAGTCAGTTTATTGCTCCCACAATCTGGGTCCTCATTTTACCTACTTAGAAAGGATGGAAGGCTGAGTCAACCTCATTTATAAGTATAAATGTAAATTAACTTCTTACTCTATGATTACAGCATGGCTTTCATTTTTTCTATAATCTATTGTTTTTTCAAATAATCAAATCATTACATCAAAAGTTCATTTTTTCTGTTTCACACAAAAAAGTCTGTAAAGGGTTTCAAGTCAGTGTTAAACTTAGTTAATGTATTTTTTCTGATCAAAGATATCAATTTGGCCATCTAACAAGTTCCATCATCTTCACCATCCATTACTACATTGTGGGTAATGTCAAGTCTTTACACCTTTGACAGCTGTTGATTGCCCATTGTATGTGATTGGAGCATTGCTTTTTTGCTGAGCCAATTAAGGAAGTTTCAAGGGACATAAGGAAGCCAGTTTTCAGAGACTGAATTCACAGAGGATAGTAAGCAAATGGGGAGAACAGGAAGAAACTGGAGTTTGATGGAAGGAATCAAGGTCTCCTTGATTTTCCTCCTCTTCTGTTCATCTAAGCAACATGCAGAGAATTGCTCTTATAGCTTACAAAAAGTGCCCAAGTTTGTTTTCCTCTTGGAAGATGACATGAATTAAACATGATGCAATTGCAGACAGATTGCCTTCATGAAAAAAAAGTGAAGAGACTGGATATGACTGCCTGATTGGATTATGTGATGGACATGTGGGTGCTGGGCAGGGACTTGAAACTTTCTTTTGGGTGAGGAAAACCTGGAAGCTCTCAGATTCGGGTTTTCTCAGATGTGCCAATATGACATCTCTAATAAAAAGTAACTTTGAGGAAATCTAAGTCTCGGAGTTTTCTTTCATTGGGGTTGTTACTTGGAACCCTGACATTAACCCAAATATGAGAACTTCTGGATTTTCCTCACCCAAAAGAAAGTTCAAGTCCCTGCCCAGGACCCACATGTCCATACATAATCCAATGAGGCACTCTCTGAAACTGAAGATGCCTCCCAGTCACTTCATGGCAGCTGCAGGGCAAAGCGGCCTTGACTTTCTAGAAAGAATGTTATTTTGACTACATATCATCCACGCTCCATACAATCCCCCCTCCCATACAATCCCCCCTCCCATTGTGACAGGCCTAGAAATTGTGGCAGGCCTGAAGGCACAAAGGTAAAAGATGGCTTCCAGGCCTGACAATCCTTCCATCCCTTCACCATCAGAACTGATGAAGTGAAGCATTTTCTTCTTCTTCCTCAAAGAAAAACAAAACAAAACAGTCCAGCTGCCTTTTGAAGAAGAAAAAAAGCACCTTTGAGACAACTATGACATGGATGACTGAGAATCTCCTCAGACATTCTGCAAGGAATTGTGAAAAGTTTACCTTCTTGCAAGGAGGAAACAAAATCATGAGAGCAAAAATGATGTGCTTTTCATTTCTTCCCATTGAAGGGACCCAGGAAGAGAGAAAAGACCATTGGAAGAAACAAAAGAGAAGAATATTGGAAAAAATGATGATATTCTAGAAGCCATTGAGGACCTGTCTTCTCTCTCATGACCAGGGGCTGATTGAGAGTGGTCTCCGTTGGATATTTTGTGGGTATGTTTGTCTTTGAGCTGATTATGAAGTTTTCTGCCTTTTATAGTATTGTTCTTGCTTTTTCGACTATAAGCGACTCAGGGTCTTTAGGAGTCAAGTGGCCTTCAAATTGTAAATTCTGACAAGAGATGGAAGAAAAATGTGTTTGGACAGTGCCTTGCAAACATGATTCAGAGGGTTTTAGATTGAATTTTGGATGAGTGGAAGATAGGGTGAGATCAAGATTGTTACACAGGATGTGCAGAAATGCAAAAATGAGTAGGTGACTGCTCATGAAATCCCAAGATTTTCAATAACAGTATAAAAATGGGAATAACTAAAAAGAACCTGGATTCTTAATGCAGAAAGTAAAATATGATTTAATAAGTAACAACAAAATCTATTGGGGGAAAGTTCATGAGAGGCTTATATAGACTGACAGATACAACTTTTTCAAAAGGAATAGGTATGCAAAAAGGAAGATAGGTGGAAGGAAATGCACCAGGTGTAGAAATCCATGAATTGGAGCAGTTTTGGGCCAGTCAAAAAGCATTTGGGTATAAATTTATGGACTGAGAAACAATAGTATTATTGCTTTCATCATTGTGGGGCAGATGCATGATCTGGATTGTCTATTTCTGAGCTAGATTACAGATTTCAGAAGGTAGGCATAATAATAACAGGAGACTTCAATTATCTTGATATTTATTAGAAAAACTAATTCATGCAAGACTGCAGTATATATACAAAATTCCTCAGTAGTCCTGTTGATTGTTTCATTTTCCAGAAAGTTGAAGAAGAGACAATGAACTGATCCTCCTATATCTGATCCTCATCAATAGGGAGGAGTTGGTTTAAGAGTTAAAAGCAGTAGGAACTTTGGGACAAAGGGGACTGGGACATAGCTGTATACAAATACCATATTTTAGATTTCATGAGAACCAGCTTCACACAAGCTTACAGAAGTAGTAGGTGGAATCCCATGGACAGAAATCCTCAAGTAAAAGGGAACATAGGATGGTAGGGAACTTCTGATAAATAAGATACTGGAAGTACAATCATCTACTATTCCAATGAAAAGAAATAAAATAGGAGAGTTGGTCTGAGAACCTATTGTAAATGCATAAAGAGCTATAGCCTAAGATACGAGATAAATGGACATACTGTGGAAAGCCACAGAGATTACTTTGGAGAAACTATGCAGAACCGGATATAAAAAGATGTACAAAAACATGTCATAAACCCAGGAAACAAAGAAAACATTTAAAAGAAACCCAGAATGGCTCTGCCCTAATTCCCTGGAGCAATCAGGCTTTCAAGTTTCTGTTACTGTAGTCAGTATCAATAAAATATAGTTCCAGTCAAACTTGTGGGATTGTTTTTCTGGTCTGCCCTACCTCAAAAGACTGATACATGCATAAGAAACAGAAGATGAGCATAATCTCCAAGGAGGTTTATCAGCAAGCAGATAATATCTGCAGAAAGAAATGTCTGACTGTCAGGGTTCCAAGTTACACCCCCAACGAAAGAAGACTCTGAGGCTTGAAGTTCCTCAAAGTTCCATTTTATTAGAGATGTCATATTGGCACATCTGGGAAAACCTGAATCTGAAAGCTTCCAGGCTTTCCACCCAAAGGAAAATCCAAGTCCCTGCCCAGCACCCACATGTCCATCACATGATCCAATCAAAGCACCATCCCAACTGGAGATGCCTCCCAGTCACACCCCTCCAGGTGCAGGGCAAGATGTCCTTGATTCTCTGAGAAAGGAATGTTATTATGACTATATATCACCTCTGCTCCATACAATCCCCCCAGTTTCCGACAGTACTAAAAGTGGCAGGCCTGAAGGCCCAATGTAAAAGATGGCTTCCAGGCCTGACATTGACAATGTAAAAAAGGAAGTTAAGCTTACAGGAGTAGACAATACAAGTGAAAAAGTAACAGATGGGGAAGACAAAGTTCTTCAAGTCCAACTTTGCTTTGTTCCTCTTCCCAAAGAAAACAGTGTTTCATTGATGCCTGATAGTCATGAATTAGTTTAAATCTCCAGGATCAGATCAATTATATCTGTGAGCCTTCAAGGGGCTAATTGTCTGTACTAGGCTCAGTGGAAAGAGGAAATTAGTAGGTTGGGTCTCACTTGTTTTATTAGTTTAGCCATAAATGTATCTACACAGTAAATAAAAGTAACACACAGTGAGGACTATAGATTAGACAGAGTTATGGCTAGGACAATAGGCAGAAACCAAGAAGAGGAATTTCAACAAATAACAAATTCCTTTGAGTAGACGAAAAACCCCTCCCACACACCTGAGTGTAAGACGGGAGAAACCACATCAGGTAGCAGTATGTGAAAACGTTGCTTTGATTGGTCACAAACTGAATATGATCCTACAATGTAATCAAACTGGAAGCTGAAAAAAAGAAATAGTAGACTGCTTCAATAGAAATGAAGTGTCAAGGTAAGTCTCTGTTCTGCAGTGGACCTTATCTAGAATGCTTCATCCAGTATTGGGCATTATATATTTGGAAGGACATTGATAGAAGAGACAACCAAGTTGTTAAGGGACCTGAAGAATGGTTGAAAGTTTGGGGCAGTTTATCCTGGAGAGGAGAAAACTATGGAGAAAGTGATAGCAATCTTCAAATATCCGAAAGGCTCCCATATAGAAGATGGAGCAGAATTGTTCAAAGCTTTTCCAAAAGATAAGCTAAGCTAAGACAAGACATAACAACAGAAAATGAGAAACAATGGGTTCAAATGTACAAGGAAGTCGATTAGAGTTGAGAGCCAGTTTGACACCCTGATTAAGGCACCAGTCTATGAACCAGGAGACTTGAGTTCGCATCCTGCTTTAGGCACAAAACCAGTCACACTCTCTCAGCCCTAGGAAGCAGGCAATGGCAACACACTTCACAAATCCTCCCAGGAATACTGCAGGGACTATTCCAGGCAATCTTAAGGAGTCAAGAATTACTTGAAGACATTAAATAAATATATAAACAGGTTAGAGTTGAACATCAGGAAACATTTCTTTGTAAGAACTTTTCAACAATGGAACAAACTGCTTTGGGAGAAGATGAGATCTCTTTGTGTAGCCATATATTAAGAATCCTATAAGAGTGGATTCCTATATTGGGTTGGGGATCAAGTTAGATAATTTCCAAGGTACCTTCCAGGATATATATTCCATGATTCTTTAAAATAAAATAAAAGCAATAAAATGAAATATAAAATTAAATATGTTAACTCATTTCTATTTTGTTAATTTTTCCTGTCTATAACCATAGGTGTCTCTCCTGTTCTCTGACACATTAGACAAATACATATCTCATGAGAAAACTACTTGAGATGAGGAATATATAGACTAGTAATAGGAAGGCCAGCATTACTTAAGTTTTCCTATAATTAAAGACCTGTAGTGGGCTCTCCTTCATTATGGAGAAAAAGCAAGTTGGGTGAGGTGCTGTAGAACAAAATGAGAGAACTAAATTGAATGGGGAAAGAAGGCTCAAGCAAACATAGGCAAAACTAAATCTTTTACACAAGGAAAACAGAAAAAAGTGATATCTGTATATCTATTGCTGCTAATTGTTAATAGGTATATAGATACAGAAAGCTGGTGCATGCAAATTTGAATTCCGAAAGAAAATGTTCTTTTATTTTTTTTAGATCCTTATGAAAATGCTCATTTCTTCAGTTATGTTAAATCCAACCATCCTGGCTTATCTTCAATAATTTTTTTTTCTGTAACCCAGATGTGTGACTATAATGCCACCCAATCACAACTCTGCTGCTTCTCATTCTTCCTTTAGAGTTCAAGCCTTTCCTACCAGGATCTCTTTTATAATGATAAATCAAATTTGACTTCTTAGCCGCCAAGTATTTTTGGTTTTTCGATGATCATTTTTCTATAACTCATATATTTTCTACTTATTTGTTTGTTTTTGATTTAGCTTTGGCTCTCAAGAATAAACATCCAGTACAGTAGTTTCCCCTTTGCTAAATTGGCATAACTAGTAGGAACTTTCAAATCAACTGATTTTTCTGTCAAGTAAACTTGTTGTTACTGTTCTCATTCTACACTATATTACCAGATTTTGGTTCTGCCTCTATGCCAACTTTTCCTCTAGATTTCATGTTTCAGGTTTTAGGTTTCAATTTCATCTTATATTTTGCAGCCTATTTGGGGGATAAAACAGTTGACACACCGGTAAAACCAAATAGAACTTTTTCATTTATTTGATGGAGCTTATATAAACCAGGTTTCCAGCAGAGGTTGTTGAAATAGGCCAAAATAGCAGCTGCTTTTCATTTATAGATTCTGTGCACAGTTTCACCCCACTATTTTTCTCTGCTGGTTGTCACCTCATCAGAAATTAGATTAATATGCAAAGGCAGCATGTCACCGTAAACAGAACAGCAAAGTATCCTTGTTGCTCCATCTAAGCAGGAAATTTGATTTGGAAGCATTTATGGAGATCTCACCATCTGCTATGGGCCCTTATTTGTTTCTTCATGACCCCCCTTTTAAATATTAAACTTAATGGGAAAAGGTATTAGTACAAGCATCTGTTTCACTAGATTTCAAGCATTGCCTGACAGTTTAAATTAACAAAAAATACAAATGTTGCAAACATGAAAAAGGGGGACAAAGGGATGGGGAAAGGAAAAAGGAGCAATATATAATCATAAACCTTCTTGTTTTTCCTTCACCATTATACAGTTTCTTTTAGTAGAGTTGTGTTGCCCTCAAAATCGCCTCATGGTTGTAAAGGTATGAAGGATTATGAAATGCTTATGAAACATTTATTACAATCCCAAAGCTTAGGGTGTTGAACTTTTCAAGGTTGGTCTGACTTGCAATTTGGCTGTCATAAGATATTTTTATATCCAAAATGAACTAGGAAAAGTCAATTCAAACTTGAAAATGGCTCCCTGTGGTCTTCATTATTTTACTTTATTTGCCTATAACTTCCAAGGTAGGCAGAGTTTTATAGCATAAACAATAAGCCAACAAAATAGACATCCCTGTTCCCAAAAGTTGCAAAAACATCTATTGTCCCTATTAGTAACTATATACATTCATATGGTTACTAATTTAAATAGACTTTGGAAAAAGTGCAAAGAAAAGTAATGAAGATGATTAAAGGCGTGGAGACTAAAACATATGAAGAACGGTTGCAGGATTGGGTTTGGTTAGTCTTGAGAAAAGAAGGACTAAGAGAGATGTGATAGCAGTATTATAGTATTTGAGAGGCTGCCACAAAGAGCAGTGGGTATATTTATTTTCCAAAGCACCAGAGGGCAGGACAAGAAACAACGGATGGAAACTAACCAAGGAGAGAAGCAACCTGGAACTAATGAAAAACTTCCTAACAGTGAGGACAATTAACCAGTGGAACAACATCAGGGGTGAAATGCTCCCGGTTTGGACCGGCTCGGGCGAGTAGGTAGCAATGGCAGCGGGCAGTTCAGAGAACCAGTAGCAAAAATCCCTGCCCCCGCCCCCTATGCCCAGCTGAGCCGCGCAATCATCAGAGCTTTTTTTTTCTTTTAAATGGCTCTGATGAGCCAAGCTCTGACGATCCAAGCTCTGACGATCCCAGCTGAGTTGCCTGTCGATCAGGCAACTCAGCTTGGATTGTCAGAGCCATTTAAAAGAAAAAAACTTTTTTTCTTTTAAATGGCTCTGACGATCCCAGCTCTGACGATCCCAGCTGAGTTGCCTGCCGATCAGGCAACTCAGTTGGGATCGTCAGAGCCTTTTGAAAGCATTTTTTACATGGTTTTACATGTAAAAAATGGTTTTAAAAGTAAAAAAAAAAATTGGCCACACCCACCCAGTCACATTACCCCCCCCCACCAAGCCACGCCCACAGAACCAGTAGCAACAAATTTTAGATTTCACCCCTGAACAGCATGCCTTCAGAAGTTGTGGGTGCTTCATCACTGGAGGTGTTTAAGAAGAGACTGGACAGTCACTTGTCTGAAATGGTATAGCGTCTCCTGCTTGAGCAGGGGGCTGGACTAGAAGACCTCCAAGGTCCCTTCCAGCTCTATTTTGATTCTGATTCTTATCCTTTTACAGTTCCCGGATCCAATTTCTTTCTCCCAATCTAAGCCCACATCTATTCAAAGTTTAAACTTGTCATGGCCTTTTTATGCAATTGCCAGAAAATCTACAGTACCTACAGAACACTGAAATGCATTGCAGTAAAAACCTTACCGTTTCAATTATGACTTTTCTAGCCCATCCTTTTTGCTCAATTTCACTCTGTCTGTGACTATTAATTAAAGATACCAATCATTTAATAGCAAGCGAAAGATTTCTTATGTTTCCAAGAACAAATGGTGACAGGCAGAATGTAAAAGTGCACTCTGGGTTTAAAGTTTTTGCACTCCAGTTAATTACTTACTGTGATATTTGTTTTGCATGATTTTCTTTTCCCAGTAATTGAATGTATCACTGAGTGACTTTAATATAATGCTTGTTGGCTGACTATATTTGTTACGTATCACCAGGTATATATGGCCTACAGCTCCTTGGATCTTGCTTGGTGTCTGCTGTGCTGATAATTCATTACTAGGTTCACACATCTTTTAGAACATAGTAGGGAGTAGATAATTTCGGGAGGCA
>WNWU01000001.1:34942188-34988405 GCA_012654045.1 Ptyas mucosa | reverse complement strand
ATATTTAGATAAAAGAGCACAAGCTTTGCATGCAGAAAATTTCAAGTTCATCTTCAGGTGGTCCTGAGAAAGAAGCCCATAGATCAGGGGGTGTCACACTCAAGGCCCACGGGCCAGATCTGGCCCATGGGGTTCTTAGATCTGGCCCATGGGGCTGCCTGGAAACAGCGAAGGACCAGCCCACGGTGCCTCTGCTGCATGCAGAGGGCGTAAGGTGCATAGGGTCACAGCCCTCCTGAGCTCCATTTTCATTGGCAGAGGGTTGCAGGAGGCAGCCGCCGCCGCCGAAAACAGAACTCGGGAGCCCATTTTTGCTGGCAGAGCACTCGGGCCGCCACAGATGTCCCCAACACAAGTGACATCAAGCTGGCCATGTCCACCCTGGCCACGCCCACCCCAGCCCCCCGAGGTCAAACCCAACCCTGATACGGCCTTCAATGAAATCGAGTTTGACATCCCTGCCATAGATGATAGGACTGATGGAGCAAAACAGCTCTCTATTATTTTCTTCCTTGCAAAGCTTTGGAAAAGCTGGTGGAGAGCAGCCTTTTTTTTGCTATTTTCAAGCTTGAGGGCTTAGCTTCCTCAAAATTTTGTGAGGAACGAGCAATGTATTTGCATATCTTTGCTTAGTTCACTTTCTGAATTGAAGATGCAGAAGCCATTGCTTCTTTTTCCCCCTCATCAGATTGCCTTATCCTTGAGAATAATGACTTTACTGTGGTTTTCAGCCACAATGTGCCATTTGGGTCATGAAAGCTATTGAAAGGGAATCCAAATGTCTTCATCCTCCATGAATCTGGAAGATTTTGTCATTTGTAATAAATAAGGCATATCCAATGGAAAATTTTCAACTATAGCCCATGAATTATCTAAACAATATGCTTTGGATTTTACTCCAAATGATCATTATTTATTCAGCATATTCTTTTTGATAGCAGTCTATCACAAACAACTCAACCCAGAGTTTTCATTCAAAGTACAAATGGCCAGGTTCAATTTATCCTACTTTGGACACATTTATATGAAGACCCAGCTCTCTGGAGAAGGTTCTAATACTGGGAAAGATAGATGGAGCAAGAAAAAGATGACCATCAGCAGGAAGATAGATGGTTCAGTGGTAGTGGTCATGTGTACACTGTTGGAAGATCTGAAAGACCAGGTTAGGGACAGATTGTCATGGAGAATATCATATAGATATTGTACCTAGATGATAATCTAGATGATTACTAAAAGTCAACAATAATTTGATGGCAAAATGTAGGGCACTGAATTGCTCTCTTTTGGTGTAGTTGTACATGCAACATAACAGGGTTTCCTGCAAACAAATAGTCTGGGTCTTAATTCCAGATGTGTTCTCTGAAAGCTTCTGATTTACTTATAGATTGTCTAGCATAAGCCATAGTATCCTTTCTTTCCTCTCCTCTTTCTGTCCTTTCCTGATCTCTCCTTCCCACTTTCCCCACTTTAGTAGGATCAACCAACCGTCACTTCTTAAACCAGAGTATCGTAGGTTTCTTCTACATAAATCTTTTGCAACAAAGCCTCTACACTGATACATTTTTTTCTTCTCATACATATTCTGCTACACCGCATCCAGACTATGAGCATGAGATTTCCTCCTAGTTCCTCACAGTTGCTGAGGTATTTATTACTATAATTTGGACAGCTGTTCTCAGCACCCAATTTGAAGTAGTAAAAGACTATATGCAGAAAGGATTTCCTTCTAGTAATTCCCTTCTAAAAGGAAAGGGCCATATAATTAAAATAAGACTACATGGAGTTTGGTAGCACCACTAACCAATTTTATTAGGGGATAAGCTTTTGGGAGCAATGCTGAAGGTGCTACCAGGTTCTGTGTCTATTGTGGCACAGGCTAAGTTGCTGTTTCTCTCACCTAAACAATTAGGAGATATCAGTGTTTCAAAGTGAAGCAGATTGCTTGTAGAATAAGAAAAAAATATGCAAAGAAAAGATAGGACATCCTCCTCAAAGAATAGTATAATAAAATTAGAATACCTACAGAATAGAACACCTGAGGGGAGAGGAAGAAACGGTGTAACATAAATAAAGACATTCCCACTGCCGCATTTGATGTGAACAAAACTTTTTAATTCAAACAATTTCTGAAGAACACTTCAGCAATCTGCTGCAATCTGATTTTATCTACAGCAGTAGAAAGCAACAACAAGGCATAAGCCTAGCTTTATATAAAGGCTATGGAACTTAATTAGAAAGTAAACTTGGTCATCTCTACTAAAGGAAGTTTTGATAACTATGGTCCCTGGTGGAAGCACCATCCATTTAATCAGAGATTTTGAAGTAAGTTCCTGCCTTCCGGGTGAACTTCTGCTGATGGCAAATGCTGGAGAACATTGACATTTACTAAGGTCTTAGCTTTTAATTATAGTCAGACATCAGGTTATGAGATAAATCAGCCTTTAGACTTCATGAGGTCATGAAATGTCTTCTGGAAGCCTAGATGACAGCTACACTGAGCTGAGGATGTACAGAACCACAGAGACTCATATGGTTCCCATTGATCCATGTTTGTGGATAAGAAAGATCTTTTCAAAAACCCATTCAACTCATATGAGAATGTGCTTTTGCAATATAATTGTAAAGATCTGCAAGAGTGTCCTTGAGAGGCAGGAAGAGAAGAGGGTAAGAGATGGGAGGGGTGGAGATGTACTTTCAGACTTACAGGGTAGCATTCGTACTTCAAGTTGGAGCTTCTGATCTCAGCTACTTGTAAAAGTGGACACCAATCTTTCATTCAAAGTACATCTCCCCCACCTCACATTTATAGTCCAAGAGCCTTGGATAGTACAGTGGTCTAAAGCCCTGTTATTAACATCAGCTGCCTGCAATTATTGCAGGTTCGAATCTCACCAAGGCTCAAGGTTGACTCAGCCTTCCATCCTTTCTAAGGTAGGTAAATTGAGGACCCAGTTTGTGGGGGCAATAAGCTGACTTTGTATAAATATACAAAAGCATGAAGGCTATTGCTTAGCGCATTGTAAGCTGCCCTGAGTCTCCGGAGAAGGGCGGCATATAAATAAATAAATAAATAAAAAAAGAGATTAGAGAGGGTCCCTTCTGAGGTGTTTGCCACACCCTTATTTCTTTTGCAGACTAGCTGCCTCTTTTTATCTGACCATTGTCTAGTTGTCGTCATTGTCGTTGTCTGCTGCTGCTCCACTTATCTCACAAAGCCCTTCTCACAAATCAGTACCATAATACATCAAGGTTGAGAATTATGGGGGTTAATCAATTTCTTTACTAATATTATCTTTTTTTAAAAAAAATTATTCTTATTTATATGCCGCCCTTCTCCGAAGACTCAGGGCGGCTTACAATGCGTTAAGCAATAGCCTTCATACTTTTGTATGTGTATATATATATATATATATATATATATATATATATATATATATTTAATACAAAGTCAGCTTATTGCCCCCACAAATCGGGTCCTCATTTTACCCACCTTAGAAAGGATAGAAGGCTCCTTTATTTTATATTTATTTTGATTTTTATCAAAATAACAGTAACAAGAATAGACTTCATATTTTCTTAATGAATGGTGGGTGATTGTTAGAAAGATGTTATAAGTCCCTAGTAAAGAAAATCATCGTCGTTGTCATCATCATCATCATCATCATCTTAGCCATTGTCTAGCCACTGCAGGATGAAGGCCTCTTCCACATGTTTCCAACCTATACTGTTCTGAATATATCTGGAAAAGTAGAAAAGAGGTTTTTTTGATGAACTGTGGTATAAGTCCTTAATGCAAATGTAGCATTTCTACTGGTAGCTGTGCTTCCAATTACAGGTAGTCTTCGACTTACAACAGTTGACTTAGTGAACTCATTTGAACTTACAATGGCATTGAAAATAGTGACTTATGACCATTTTCACACTTACAACCGTTGCAGCACCTCCATGGTCACATGATTTACATTTGGATACTTCACAAATGACTCACATTTATGACAGTTACAGTGTCCTGGGGTCATGTGTTCCCCTTTTGCAACCTTCTGACAAGCAAAGTCAATGGAGAAACTGGTTTCACTTAACAATTATTTTACTAATTTAACAGCTTCACTTAACAAATGTGACAAGAAGGGTTGTAAATTGGAGCAAAACTCACTTAACACATTTCTCACTTAGCAACATAAATTTGGGGACTCAATTGTGGTCGTAAATGGAGGACTACCTGTACTGCTACTATGATTAAGAGTGATCCACTGTATGGCCAATGTAATTACAGGAACTGCTGTGGTTGTTTCACATACTCACATACCAAAATGGCACCTATCAAGATTGGTGTGGGCAAATGCCTGGAGTAGATAGTTGTCTAAGTTTTTATTTTTTTTTATTAGTCATATTTCTATGCCGCCCACTCTCCGAGGACTCTGGGCGGCTTACACCAAAGACAGTATACTAAATAGCATATTGCCCCCAACAATCTGGGTCCTCATTTTACCCACCTCGGAAGGATGGAAGGCTGAGTCAACCTTGAGCCAGTGAGATTTGATCAACTGATCTGCTGAACTAGCAGTTAGCTGAAGTAGCTGCAGTACTGCACTCTAACCACTGCGCCACCTCGACTCTTTAATTGATCCCTAATTCAACCTTTCTCTGCTTTCCTAGCTCCCAGGCAACCAATGTGATCAGGCAATGCATTCATACCATGGCAGACAGATATATTCTCCAGAGTGGGAAAGGTGAAAGTCCACCCATTGAGTTTTTGCCACCGTGAAAGAAACCTCTATGTTACATCACATCACTTTGTTGAGTCTGGAACTGGAATCCTTCTTAAAAGAAACAAGGCAGGCTCAGCACGAGAGAGCAGCCTGTTTCTTCATGGGATAAAGGATGTCAGATCTCTCAATACATACATCTAGCAGCAGAGTCAGATGAAAATTTTTACCAGCACTGGAATAAGCAGAGTGAAATGTGTACGCATTTGCCAAAGATCACAAATGAACACACGACACTCTTACAAAAGGATAGACAGACGGGCTGTCTTTCATTCTGAAGGCTTCATTGGCTTTTTGCCATTATCCAAACCCCAGGGAAGGCAAAAAATCCTCTGCTTTAAGTCTGCATTATAATTATTCCATTTAAATTACTCTCCGCCGTGAATAGAGAACTGTAGAGCCCAGAAGTACTGGGATGACAATTGCCCCCTTTCATTTTTTATTTCAACCTGCAAAGATAATACTGTGCACAAAAATGCCCCGCTGAGCCTCTATATGCAGACTAGTCTCTTAACTGGATCCCCATCAGCCCAGTAATAGGCAGGCCAGATGGCAAAGTACAGTGATGCTTGTTTAACTCCATATAGCTCCAGCAAAGCTGTGCATACCCTCTGTTTCAGAGCAGGAAGAAAGACTTCAGAGATGCAATTTGGTTATGGAAAAGTTTTGCTAATTTTCTAGCAAAGCACCAAAAAATATTGTACTGAAATGTTTAATGACTCTGATTGGGTCACTCAATGAATTAAAGCCAGGGTTCATCTTTTGCGCTGAGCTATAAATTGCTTTGTTTGGGTTTGGCTCTGCGCTATCTGGAAATCCATCCATGGTGATTTATGAGCTATGGCTTGTTTTATTTATTCATAATTCTGAACCCATTTATTTAGCATTAAAACAATTGCAATGATTAATACAATGATACTACGTGTACTTAGAATTATTCAACAAGCATTGTGATACATAGCATACAAAATTGGGATTGTACCATAGAGTTAAATACTGGAGGACAATAATTCTTCCTAGTTAAAAATTCTGTAGAGGACATTGGAAGCAGCTTAATTTCTGCCTAGGCTTTAGGAAAACCAATATTCAAAATGCTCCTTTGATGACCAGCTGAGGAATTTTGATAGTGAAGAGTTACTAAATCCTGGATACCCTTCGTTCAGTTGGATGAGTACAAGAATGAATCAGTTTTACAGCTGGTTGATCAGAGTCTTGGGAAATGAATGAATAAGCCTTTATTGCTATCTTTAATGAACCAGCAAAAATCACAAACACACTTGTGGAACTGCAAGGGTAAGCTTTTAGGGAGCAAATTATGCTTTGAAGGACAGTATGAAAAGATGCCTCTTGCACTGGGGATGTAACAATTATGATAACCTTGTATATGCCATGCCTGGAACAGCAGTGCTCTGCTTGTATTAACCCAGGACATTAGCAAAATGTTTTCTTCCCCTATAGCCCTGATGGTGAACCTATGGCATTCATGCCGGAAGTGGCACACAGGGCCATCTCTCCGGGTACGTGAGCCATCTCCCGTTGCTCTTCTGGGTTCCGGCGTACTGGCCAGCTGGTCTTCACATGTACGGGAGCACCAGAAACCGTAAGAGGAGCTGCCCGGTGCGCATGCATGTGCTGGGCGGCTGCTCTTCTGGTTTCCAGCGTGCACATGCATGCTGGCCACCTGGTCTTCTGGTTTCTGGCTCACATGTGCGTGCGAAAACCAGTTGGCCAGCGCACTTGTGTGCACCAGAAACTGGAAGATCATCTTCCTGGTGTGTGCATCCACGCTGGGAGGCTGCTCTTCCGGTTTCCAGACCGTGCATGCGCACCAGCCAGCTGGTCTTCACATGTGCATGCATGCCAGAAACTGGAAGACCAGGTGGCCAATGTGCATGCGTGCTTGTGTGTGCACACACCCCTATTTTGGCACTCAGTGCTGAAAAGGTTCACCAACACTGCCCTACAGCTATGTAATTGAGCAATGACCCTGTCTAAATTGAATCCAGGGTTGCTGTAATTCTTTTTAATGAACTCTAAGGAATGGACATTGAATGCTGGAAATGACAGGATGGGATTAATAGAATTTATAATTCTTAAAATATAGATAGTCTGTGAAATCCAGTGTTTGTCTTGGGCTGCAGATTGCTGAAGGAGTTTTGCCCTTAAATGAGAGCCACACGGTACGCACATCATGAAGAGATAAACAGAGAATGAGAGATTCTTTCAGCTTCCTGATTTGCATTCTAATCATCTTTCTGTTTCTCTTGAACGTAGAAAGCCTCCCTATAATTTCTTCCTATCTGTCTTCATCATTTTCTACACTGTAGTGAAATTCTTCTAAAGAGTCCTATTTCAGCCTGACAGATTTGCTGAGGGCTGTTTCCAAAGGGTATGTGAAATTCAAATCTCCTGGACAGGTTTTACCTGTGGCCAAAATAAACTGAATGTCGGCAAACTCATTATCTTCAACTTCAGCATCAATTCAGTAGACCACAGAAATGTGAATGTTCTCTAAGTGCTGTTAGAGGCCCTTCCTCTACCAATTTTTCCTGCTTTTCCTTCTTCCTTCACATTTTTACAATCATATGCCACACATCTACTTTCCGGGTTCTTCAAAATGCCTCCTTTCTTTTCCTCTTCTTTTAACTGAAGGTCACATTTGGTTTCTTGAGAGGTGTGGAGGGACCAGCCTCCAATATGTATGCCAAAACCTAAAAATATTGTTAATTTAAATGAAAAGAAATGTATATAATTATCATATGACTGTTCTTTATGTATTCAATACATTTTCCCTTCTGTCTCGTTAAAAAATAGTTTGGTAGCAAGGCAACAGATGGAAAAGCTAAAGAAGGTTCCAAAATGAAAACAAAAGGGAGAGTTTTCATTTTCCTTCTTTTCCTTCGTCTTCATCTTTGCTCAATCAACGTTTCCATCTGCTACTGGCCTGTGGCGGCATGTCAAAAGTTTACAGTTTGCATTACAATAGCAGCGATAGTAGTTATTGATTTAAGAATTTTTGACAGGCTGGAATTCTGGAAATAGAATCCTGACACATCTGGAGGTCAGCAAACTGGAACAGATTAAGATTCACCATACTGCATATTTGACGGTAAATGGTGGCAAATAAAGAAACAGTGCTTAAAGTTTAAGTTAAAGCAGGGATCAGCAACCTGCGGCTCTGGAGCCGCGTGTGGCTCTTTCACCCCTCCGCTGCGGCTCCCTGTCACTCAAAATATGTGTCACAACCACCAATGTGCAATACCTGCCGGCACACGATTTATTGAGCTTTTCAACCTCTGGTAGGCCAACCATAGATAAATCCAAGAAAAGAAAAGTTTCAGAAGAAAACAGAGCATTTAATTCAACTACATATGCTAGTTTTGTGGCTGCTCAAGAAATAGTCAGGCACAGGAAGCGTTTTGTGGCTCCCAGTGATTTTTTTTTTTTTTAATGTGGGAAACGGGTCCAAATGGCTCTTTGAGTGTTTAAGGTTGCAGGCCTCTGAGTTAAAGTGAATACAGCAAGGGGATGACAATACTACAAGCACTTTCCAGAACCAATTTGCCCCCAATGAGTGGCTTTGTAGAAAGACCTCTTCCACAAGGAATGATATGGCCATCATATTTGGGTCTCATTCTTCACAGAACCTGATGCTTTGTTGCTGCACAAAACACCCAGCAATGCTTTGAGAGGTTTCTGAGTTTAACTCAGAAAAGGGAAAAGGGAATGTTGAGCCTTTACAGAAAAGATACGAGTCCTGGAAAAGTAGAAAATGTGAAAAAGAAACTTGATACAACTCTCTCTTGGTTGTGTTAAGTATAAGTTGAAGTAGAGATGGGCTTTGAAAAGTTTCTCTAACTGCATCAAACATTCCAAGTTTTCTAATGACTCCTATTTCCTGACATCAGTCTTAAAGGTCTCATTACCGATTCATCAGAGAGGCAATGGACTTTTCTTTCTAGATCTATAATATATCAATGAATCTTTGAAGTAACCTGATGTCTACAGAACAAGTGGCCAAGGCAATATTAGAACATTAACAGTATAGGCAGTGGTATCTCATTCTACTAGAAATTTACTGGACAAGTTTTTGGGTTGGATGGAGGCTCAAGACCGATTCCGAATTTTCACACCCCAGTGTGAACTGTTCATGGCAGGTAATGGAATTTTCTACAGATCAAACTAAGATCACCTTTGAGAGGTCCTTGGTGCTGTCTGAGCTTGGCTGTTTTCTTGCAGATGTTTCATTACCCAAACTAAGCAACATCACCAGTGTTAGCCTAGCACTGATGATGTTACCTAGTTTGGGTAATGAAATATCTGCAAGAAAACAACCAAACTCAGAGAGCACCAAGGACCCCTCATTTCAATCCTGAGTTACAAATATTCTCCTTTATAAGATCATCTTTGTTCTTACCCTGGTGGGAAAAAAAGGAGCATTTCATTAATTAAAAACAACTGTGCCAGCTCAAACAAGTAACAGAATTTCATGCAAAGATTTAGAGCTGCATTTGACCAGAAGAGCAACTGTGAAGAATCAAGAAAGGCAAGGAACTTGCTGAGTTTGTGAATATCACTGATTTCCAGTGCATGCCAGAGACATATGTCAGAATAATTTTGCTCTGATCAATCAATCTCAGGAAGGACTTTCTGAAGAATGAATTGGTGAGGTGAGGCAAACAAGAGAACTTGGCAGAGTTATTTCAGCATTGCATGGTGATTCATGGAAGAGTTGAGCAATGGAGGGAATAACAGAACGAGATAGTTTCACAGCTTTTTGTCAAACTCTCCCCTGCTTGACATTTCCTGGCCTCTTTGGATTCCAATGGTGTGAAGCCCTTGCTGATATGCCCAAGGAAGGAGCAGATGATCCTTCAGTAGAAAAACAACAAAAATGGGACCTTGGATTGTGTTTTTATTGCAGTGACCTAGGACACATAGTGGTGGCTTACCCTGCTGTTAACTTGTTTGGAGCTGGCTGAAAAGTGTCCTATGAAAATGTGGCTCTTCTTGTGAATAAATATCCAGACCATGGCAAAATTTTGATTTTGATAACTTCACAGTCCACTTTTCCCAATAGCTCCATGGGTGCCTTCAGATAATTAAAGGAAGTTCCAATATCCAACACCAGTTAAATTCCATTTTAGAATATCCATTAGTCTTTATACTTCCATGGACTTGGAAATCCAGCTACCATCTCTTTAGGCACCTAATGCAACTGCCAACATCATCAATGAAGTTATTGTTCCACTTGCTCATATAATTGTGAAAAAATTGCATAGAGGCGAAGATGCTTCATGGCAGACCCCTAAAATCAGGTCCCATCTTGTGATAGACGATTCTTCTGTAGCTGAGAATAGCTTGCCACAAATAATTTTTGTAACTGTATTGGACTGCCTCTATGCACATCTCAGTTGTCTTGGGAATAAAGACTGGCTTCAGACATGTAATTTTGATATTCACTGATGCTGAGGAGCTATTTATTTTCTTTTTCAAAAATATCAACAATACTATTTGCAAGTGTCTGAGTCATATCTTGTTCTCTTGCCTGCATTGCTTCTTCAACCTTATTTCTTGTCAGAAAAGAATGCAAATTTTGCTGATGTTTGGTATGGGGAGAGGAAGGAGCTACCTTGCCTCTTCATTGGGCATGTCATATCACTAACATAATATCTGAACTCAGATCCCCATTAAAAGGCAATATACCAGGTCAGAGTTAGCCATTAAAAAAAAAAGCTTCTGGGCAGCATTCTGAAGAAATGATTAATTCTCTGCTTCCTCTCCTGCATTTGCTCCCTTATAAGAAAATTAATTCTTCCCGACTATGATTACAGTATAGCCTTCTAAACTCTGTGATGATTAGGGACTATTATCCACTGCCTCTAATTGCAGATCTGCTGGACTGCATTCAGAAACATGTATTTTCATTAAATTGGACTCAAGAGGAGCTTACAGTTTGATTTGGATATAAGAGGGACATGAATTCTTAACAGCCTTTGACATTCAATATGGCAAATTTGAATTCACAATAACTGCCCTGCAGTGATCTCTGGATTAATGAATGAGATATTCTTAGATATTTATATAGACAGTAGTAGTAATAGTAGTAGTTTATCTGAATGAGCTTTTGATCCTTTTCAAAAACCTCTGCATTCTACCCAGGTCAACACCTATGTGAAAACAAATTCTTTACTAAGATTTATTTATTTAGCTTTCAATTTATATGGCTACCTATAAATTTGAGATAGTCGCCACTGAGTGGCTGACAACAGTTAAAAATACCATATAACAATATATAACAATAAAACAAATGCACACATAATTGGCAACTGGTGGCGCAGTGGACTAAGTGCTGTTAAAGTAGCACTTAAGTTGCCAGCTGCCTGCAATTACTGCAAGTTCAAATCTCACCAAGCTCAAGGTTGACTCAGCTTTCCATCCTTTCTAAGGTAGGTAAAATGAGGACCCAGATTGTGGGGGCAATAAGCTGACTTTGTATCAATATACAAAAGTATGAAGGCTATTGCTTAACGCATTGTAAGCCGCCCTGATTCTCCGGAGAAGGGCGACATATAAATCAAATTAAAAAAACCAAACAAATTAAAGTGAAAACCAAACAATCAATAGCCAAATCGGCATAACCATTGCACAGGCTCAGTCATATATCCAGATCCCCAAAATTGGTGACAGAACCAGGTCTTAAAAGTTCTTGTGAAAGGCTAGCAGAGTCAGGGCTATTCTAATTTCCGAGTAAATGATGTTTCAAAGGGCAGGTGCCACAACAGTTAACCCTGTTCACAGTTAACAGGGTACGATCAAATGACATTCCATAATAGATGGGACCTGGAACATACCTCTTCTGTTGGCTATGTGATGAGATGGGTAGACATAATTGGGGAGAGGCATCCTTCAATTAAGTCAGCTTCATGCTATAAAGAGCATTACTGCTCAATTCCAACATCTTGTATTGAACCCAGAAGCATATTGGCAACCAATATGCTTTCGTCCTAGTGATAATCAGTTTAGAGGATGGAGCTTGCCAGGGTATTGGTGGAAAAGTTTGGAGTGTGCATGTTCTTTGCCACTTCCCAAGATTACTTGATGTCAGAGTAACTCTTCCAGCAAATCCAATATTCTAGAATTCAAAACATACTCCATCTCATCTTCCTCTCCCATGTTTTTAAGAACCGGTCTTTAACTAGTACAGTGGATCCTTACACACACACACACACACACACACACACTCACACACACACTCACACACTCACACGCACGCACTCTCTCTCTCTCTCTCTCTCTCTCTCTCTCACACACACACACACACACACACACACACACGACTCATGTTTGCACTGAGACCAAAGTGAATATTCCCTCTCCTTACTATATGCAAGAATGATAGGAGCAAATTCTGCCAACAAAGCCTTACAAGGCATCAGTGAAAAGTCTTTGTGAATTTATTGTGGCATTAATGTAGATGGAACTCAAAGTCCTGGAAGGACATTTAAGGTTGATGCTTTTGAGTGCCAATATCTGTGCAGTTTGAAAACTAGCACTCCTTCACTTACATAGCTAATTTTGCTTAAATTCTGCCTCATCCTTTGGTCACATCTTTTCCAAGTGCCATGCTGAGGAAAAACAGTGCATGAAATCAGTTCTATATATTTTTCTTCTAAGCCATGGAGAATTAGTCTTTCCTTCCTTAACCTACAGTGACCTTGGCTAATCTCAAAAGCTTAATTGTAATACAACTGGTTTGTACTTGAATGGGAGACCCCTACCAACTACCAAAGCTCAAGGCTAGATTGAGAATTTGAAAAAACACCCTAGATGAAGACCGTGAGAACCGTTTTTTTGGTTGTTACCAAGAAGGTCACAAGAAGGTTATCTGGTAAGAAGGTCACATGGACACTTCCAGAAAATCACAAGGAGTCTACTTTTGTTTTCACTTTAATCCTCACTTCTAGATGCTGACACTCAGGCTCAAAGCCAACTTCCTTTTCCAAATAGCGTGTGGCATTCCATTAGCTCTAATGTCTTTTAATCTTTCTGTACTTCTATTCAGCCAAGTGCAGGATTTGTTTTCGGCAGAACTCAAAGGCTGGCATGGCCTTTCAGAAAAGATGATGGGCCATGTCATGATCTTTCCTTCCCTGCAGTCAGCAGGAACAGGCTGTCAGGAACAGGCTTCTGTAACACCTCAGTCAAGAGACCTCTTTTGTGAGCACATTGTGTCAGAAAAAGTTTCAGGAGGTTAAGTGGGGCAGCTACTTCAATAGGAGAACTGCTTAGTGAGGACTTACATAACTTTTTTACACCAGCACACTGGCAAAAATGTCATCTGGCTCTAATGGGGTCTTTTAACTGATCTCAGTACACGGCCAGCTACTGAGCAGCTGCAGATGATCTATTGCTCTGCACTCTGCATGTCCTAGAAAAGGGGGGGGGGGAGAACCACTGAGAATGTATAGATTGCTGGACTTTTTCCATTTCATTATACAAGAACCTAGTTTTAAACAGTAAATTGATGAAGGAAATATTTGAGATAATGCTCTAATTTTTAATCATTACGTACTTGTGGTTTCACTTTGTCTAAGAAGTAAGAACTCAGTTGTTTTATTCTGAGTTTGGGTGCTGGGTAGCATTCAGTGTTTTGCAGGTGGACTGTGACATGCATGACAGGACCATACGGTTCTCCTTCCCTTGCAACCCTTCTGCACTTTCAAATTATGCTCTGGCCGATTTTTCAATTTTCTGGAGCTGGTTTTTGGTGGGTGGCAGGGTTAGGGTGTGGAGGGATGGAGCAGCGGTGAAATCCAGCAGGTTCTGACAGGTTCTGGAGAACCAGCAGTGGAAATTTTGAGTAGTTTGGAGAACCAGCAAATACCACCTCTGGCTGGCCCCAGAGTGGGGTGGGAATGGAGATTTTGCAATATCCTTCCCCCAAGAGTGGGGTGGGAATGGGGATTTTGCAGTATCCTTCCCCTGGAGTGGGGTGGGAATGGAGATTTTGCAGTATCCTTCCCCTGCCACGCCCACCAAGTCACACCCACAGAACCGGTAGTAAAAAAAATTGAATTTCACCACTGGGGTGGAGGTACAGAGGGAAGGAGAACTTGCTGTCTTGGAAAGGCTGCTCCATCTCTACTTAGTTGAAATTATCACTGCAAATTTGATCACACACTGGCCAAGGAAACCTTGCAACAGAACTAGGATAATTTGAATTTGAAGTTGTAAGAAGGAGCATGTCACCAAATAGCTACTGTAGCTATTATTCTCCTGATAGTCTTTGCAACATATTGTTCTGACCACAAGGTAACACTATTTTATAGGATAAGTGATGAAATCAAATAACTTTGCCTTTTGAAGCATTTGTCTGAGATTACCTTCATTATCTGGTAAGCATATATCCCACTTACATATTGATTAAAGGCCCTCGCTTTCTCTTCAATGGCCTGCTTTTTTCAAGCATGGTTATACACTGCATTTTCTGCTCATAAAATTGGAGGGAAAAATGGATTTTGCTGGAAATGAGTAATTGGATGAAAGAAAACAAAAAAGAGGAAGGAAAAATACCAGTTATTGTGTGCTTACACAAACCCAGAAGACTCCTTTCTGACTTTTATTTTATTTACAGCCTTCTCGCCTCAACATAATGGAAAACAGACTCCTACCCATCTTTGCTGATGTATAAAAACTGCCACAGCTCTTCACGTTACCCAATAAATTCACAACAGAAACGGGAAGGTAATGGGCACTTGACGCAACCTATGAATCGATGCATATCACTCACAGTACATTGATTGCCAAAATTAGTTAATTCAGGAGGAATACGATAATCTTCAGATCCAGGCATAAATCTTTCTAAAACCTGCATGCATTACTGCCACTGAGTCAAACGATAGATATCTATCAGGCTGCTCAACTCTCTGCCCTCCTGATTTAGATGCTAGTCATCTTCCCGCTTTCACTGAAATGGATATATATCCCTATTAAATCTGCCAAAGAGAATCCAAATGGCAGCATTCAATAACATTGAGGTAATCTGTTGCATTTATTTACTGAGCCCCTTCTAAGGATTATAAATCCCCAATTACATGGTGTTGCTTCCCTCGTTATTTATTTTAATGAGAACTAATGATCTTGCAAGGGTATCTATAAGAGTGGTTGTCTCCCTCTGCTATCAATCTACATCTTTCATGGTACTCTCCCCCCCACCCGCCCCACCCTCCTGTGCCATGGTGGTTTGAAGAAAAGATGCTAAATTCTTAGGAATGGATTCCTTGCCCCATTAAAGACCATTTGTGGCCATCTTAGATGTTCTTTGAAATGACCCCGTTGGAACAGAAAGCATTTTGCATACTATAAAATGTTGGAGCTGCAGCTATCAATCTCAATGATACTTGAGAAATCGGATCATTTTTTAAAATTATATGATAGCTAGTGCAGGAGCCTTCCATAAACCAAGAATGCTTGAATTTTCTCCCTCAGCCCACAGGCTGCAGGGCTCACTATTATTAGACTTAATACATTTTAAAGCATCTTTTAAGTTACATATGAAGTCTAAAGGTTTCTTGAACCCATCTGCAATTGTGTAATTCTCAGAATCCTGGCCTGTATGAAAAACTTTGTCCTCTAAAAACATTCTCCCATTGACTAGAAGATTTTACTTTAAACCTTTAAATCAGGGGAGCATGTTTATTCATAGAGGGGGTAGATGAATGAGCAAAGCACTCTATCTTGCCCAAGATCCAGTGCCTTCTAGAAATTGTACTGTCCCTTCCCTTCCCTTCCCTTCCCTTCCCTTCCCTTCCCTTCCCTTCCCTCCCCTTCCCTTCCCTTCCCTTCCCTTCCCTTCCCTTCCCTCCCCTTCCCTTCCCTTCCCTTCTCTTCCCTTCCCTTCCCACCCCACCCCACCCCACCCCACCCCACCCCACCCCACCCCATCTTATTAATGTGATGCTTTAAATCAGATGTGTCAAACATGTGGGCTGAATAGGGCCAGAGTTGTCCCATGGGGTCATCCTAAGGGCCCCCGGCCCACCCTATTCACACCCACCCAGTCAGTCACGATGACCAGGCCATGCCCACCCCAGCCCCCCAAGGGCAAACAAAATCCTGATACCGCAGACGATGGGATCGAATTTAACATCCCTGCTTTAAATCATTAAATATTACAGTACTATACACATAATCAATTTTGCTGTGGAACAACTATAGACATGGGGATGCTGCAACAGTCATAAATGTGAAAAACAGTCATAAATCACTTTATTCAATGCCGTTGTTAATTTCAAACAGTCACTAAGTGAATTGTTGTAAGTCTAGGACTAACTATACCAGTGATGGTATATACCTTTTCTAGACCGAGTGCCCAAAGCGTGCGTGAATGGGCGTGCACATCCCAAAATGCAATGCACGCCCCTGTGCATGCGCTCACGGTCCCCCTGTACATGCCCCACCCCTCGTGCATGTGTGGCAGAGACTCGATGACCAGCTAGCCGGCAGGAGGCGCGCGCACATGTACAGTGGAGTTGAACTGGGGTGATGGCTCGCATGCCCACAGAGAGGGCACTGCGTGTCACCCGTGGCACGCGTGCCATAGGTTCGCCATCACAGACCTATACTCACTTTTCTATGCAAATAATGCTATGATTCAACTTTCCTAGTTGAATCTTTACTAGTTCCACAAATTTACTAGCATATCTTAGAAGAGTTTTGCTAAGAGCTAGAAGAGAGATTTTAATTTTAATCTATACCAGATGGATGTACTGAGGCTAATCCAAAAGTGAAATGCAAAGTGAAAATTGTATGCTATTCATCCTGCTTCTATTGTATTTGTAAAACCTTGACTGCTCTTTTGATGCTTTTTTTGTCTGTCTGTAAGCTACTGTGACAGACCCAGCTTCCCTTTGACCATAAAGGTTTGGAAAGGGCCTTCTTGACACTTTCCTTAAGGAATACCTTATCCCCATGAGTAAAGGGACATTGGCACTCCTTGCTTCTAGGAAGAAAGTTAAATTGGTCCTTTCCAGCGAGCTTTTGACTGTTAATTCAGATGATTATTTGTTGGGTGGTTTTGGAGTTGTTTTGAATTAATTAATTAATTAGTTTGTTTGTTTGTTTATTTGACAAGCATGTATAAGATAACAGATATAAGTATAAACGTGATTATGAACACATGAAATGGATACGAATAAATGGGGACAGTAGGACAGGGACGGTAGGCACGTTGGTACGCTTATGCATGCTCCTTACAGTCCTCTTAGGAATAGGCTGAGGTCAACAGTAGGCAGTCTAAGATTAAAGTTATGGGGGTTTGAGGATGAAACCACACAGCCAAGTAGTGCATTCCAGGCATTGACCACTCTGTTGCTGTATTTTATACAAATTGTACTTGGAATTATTGTACATCCACCCAGATATAGATGTGTGTGTGTGAGTGTGTGCTTTCGTTTGTTTGCCTTTGAGTCGGTTTTGATTCCTGGTAATTGCCTGGACAAAGCCTTGCAGTTTTCTTGGCAAGGGTTTTCAGAAGTGGTTTGCCATTGCTTCCTTCCTAGGGCTGCGAGAAAATGGCCCAAGGTCACCCAGCTGGCTTTGTGTTCAAGGCACCACTACAGCTCACAGTCTTCCAATTCTTAGCATGATGCTTTAACCTCCACTCCAGACTTTGGGGCCACTTAAAAATATTACAAATATGATTCCTCCAAGTACTTGAGCTGGGGCTGGTAGATTTACATGCAATGGAATTGTCATAGATCCACCAGCAGGTTTTCCTTCCTTCAATGGGAAGAGTGGGGGGGGGAAAGCATCTTTTTAGTTTTCTCTTTTTCTACAAAACTTGCTGTTGTCTTCATTGTGGCTCAACAGTGAAGGGAATCAACAAATAAACACTCCTGGATAACAGATTATAGCAAATATGTGCCAGGTTTTGCTTTGTTTCCCTGGCAAAAAACATAGCAGAATGACACATTGGGTCCCACTGAGAATGCATCCAGTCACCTAACACAGCGGGGTCAAGCTGGAAGAAGAAAGCTAAGGCAATTAGGTTATCCGGTAAGTATGCTACAACAGTGGCAATAATGATAAAAGTCTGGGAATGCTTTGCTGATTGGAATCTGGTATAGATCTTCATTCAGAAATAAGCCCTGAAGTAATTCAGGAGTTTCCCAATGACATCGTTTAACATTTTGTAATCAAAGGGATTTTTTTCCTCAGATATATAACATGGGTTAAGAGCACTAGGGAACTACCAGAGTACTGGAAAAGAGCTGGTGTGGTTTCAAAAAAGGAAAAAAAAATGGATCCAAGAAGCAATTCCTGAATCCCTCAGGAGTTGGGCGGCATAAAAATGCGACTAATAAATAAATAAATAAATACAGACCAATCAGTCCAACATCAATATCTGGGAAGATCCTAGAAAAGATAACCAAGCAACAGATTTGCGAACATCTAAAAACGGGCAAAGCTATTACTAGAAGCCATCATGTCAAAAACAGATAATGACAGACAAATCTTACTGCATTCTTTTACAATGTGACTAAATTAGTGGACCAGCCAACTGCTGTGGACATACAGAGCCTTGGTAGTACGGTGGTCTAAAGCACCCTGTTATTAACACCCTGTTATTAACACCAGCTGCCTGCAATTATTGCAGTTTCGAATCTCACCAGGCTCAAGGTTGACTCAGCCTTCCATCTTTTCTAAGGTAGGTAAATTGAGGACCCAGTTTGTGGGGGCAATAAGCTGACTTTGTATAAATATACAAAAGTATGAAGGCTATTGCTTAGCACATTGTAAGCCACCCTGAGTCTCTGGAGAAGGGCGGCATATAAATCAAATTTTTAAAGAAAGTATACTTGGACTTCAGTAAGGCATTTGACCATAGCCTACTTCTTAATATGGTAGAAAAAAGTGGAACAGACAGCACTGCCATCAGATGGTTATGTAACTGGCTGACCAATCTCACTCTATGGACTGCATCTACCTGGAGAGAAGTATGCAGTGCAGTACCCCAAGGTTTTGTCTTAGACCCATTATTTTTCAACATCTTCATACATGATTTAGATGAGAGAATAGAAGGTGAACTCATAACATTTGCAGATGACACCAAGCTGGGGGAAGTAGCAACACTTTAGAAGATAGTCTCAAGATCCAGAAAGATCTTAATAGAAAGACCTTCAAAGTCCCTTCCGAGTTTGTTATACAATAATTCTGTAATTCTGTAAAATCTTGAGTAATAATAATGGAATGCTTTTAGTGGAATTAACAGAGTATAGTTTGGAGTTCTATGAGAGATAAATTGTGCCCTGAAACTGTTGTGAATAGATCTGACTCATTTTTTTTTATCACTAGACTTTCAATTTATCATAAGATTCAATAGTTTATGATCTGTGCAGGGATCCTTTGTATATTTCACATTTGACATTTGGGCACACACATTTCATTTCTTTCCCCCATTCCCATCTCTCTTTCTGTAATACTGCATCTTAAACCTATACGCATCACATCTTTATGTACTTTCACAAAGCTGGTTCAGGGGACTGGTTAAGTTAAACCCTTTGTGATACAGGACCTGGTTATTTGAGGGATCACCTCTCCCTGATTATATCTGCCTATCCCATTAGATCTGGCGGAGAGGGCCTACTGTGTGTCCTGTCTGTTGGGGGTCTTATATTTGACAGCTCCCAGAAGGTGGACCTTCTCTGTTGTAGCACCTGCATTCTTCCCCCTTTCCCGAAGTGAGGTTAGTCCACCCCTATTACTGTTCTGGAAGTCCCTCAAGTCCTGGCTCTGTCATCAGGCCTGGGACTCTCTGGGGATTGGTATCATTTTAAAATGGCTCCACCACTGCAGTTAATATTCCTTCTCTCCAGTGCCTTATATTTTTAATAATGATTATAATATATATATATATATATATATATTTAACAATGATTTTTTAGAATAGATTTATTGTTTTACTTTAATGTTGTAAACCACCCAGGGCCAGGCTGAAATCTTCTTGTTCATTTCAGCTTCAAAGACACATATGTACCAGCCCAACTTGTTTGTGAAGAAGACAATTTGCTCTGTGTTGCAACAGAACCTCTTACTGTATCCAAGTGTTCAATTGCTGGAGAGGCAGTGATCGGCATCTCTATGCAACATCTTGTGATTTCCTTGTTTCCTAGTCCCTTCCCTTAGAGCACTGTTCCTCAACTTTAGCAACTTTAAGATAAATGAACTTAAACTCAAAAGAATTCCCTAGTTCCCCATGTTAAACACTGCCTTAGAGAAAGGCCTTAACTTTCTTCTACAAAAGAGTTTTTACTTCCCTGAGCACATTTACACAAAACAGGTATTTCTCTGGTGGGGAAGTGGACAATTGAAACATTTCAGTCATGTTGATCTGGATACCTGCCTTTCAATTTATGCCTGATTTTTATTCCCTGCCATCTTATTGCTACTTCATTGCTTTGATCCAAACAGTTGCAGCCTAGAATTTATAAGGAATGTATGGGTACTTAAATTTTTCAAAATGTGTAGTGCTTCATTTTTTATTTCATGTCTTTCTAATAAACTGGAGTGATGAGTATAAGGTTTTAGAAGATAATGGAGACTCAGACTGCAATCTTAAACTTAATGGGATTTATTTCTGAGCAGACGTTTTAAGATTGCATATTCAGCTGATTAAATCCATCCTGAGCATTCTGAAGGAATTTGTGTGTCTTTTATAAAAGCATAAAGAGCTGTTGGGTTTAATAGAACTTAAGGATTTAGGAGATGAGGAAAAAAGAGGTTGGGGAATGAGGAAACGTGCACCCTAATTAACTTGAGGCACTTTATCAGACTAAGATGAAAAAACAAAATGCCATTTATTAGAAGTGTTTTCCAGATTCTTCAGTTACCCAAAGAAGTAATTTGTGTTTAGGATAAAAATTGTTTTAGTTCTTAAGCAGAATTATGTTCAAAAGCTTTGGAAGAAAATAATTGAGGCTTCTATGGTACAATTTCAAAGAATGGTGTAACTCTTAAGGGGGAAAATGTGGTCTTTTGATGGCATAAATAGTATCTAGCACACTTCTAAATGTAAGACATTATTGCTCATTAACTCAAATCCCAAACAAGTGGTAAAGTGATTTTATTCATCTACTCATCCATCTCAGAATTATATTTATACCACGTCTTTCTTTAAGAAACTAAAGAAAGATGCTTATGTGGTGTCACCTCTCATTTTATCCCTGCATTGACAATCTTCTTATCATTATTATTTATACCTTAATCAATAAAAACCATATTTTAAATATGTTCTGTTACTGGCTGGCAGAATATTTTTTATAGTTCAACAACCTATGGAATAAAGTTATGCAAAAACTTTTTAATAACTGTCAACCTGGAGTTAATTAGTATGACTCTATCAAAATTTCACCTTGAAAACTCAAATTGGTGACATAATCAGTGAACAAGTAGCTGATCTGAGTCAATCCAGAAGGATACCATGGTTAACGGTATCAAAAGCCATAGAGAAGTCAAGTAAGGCAAGGATGGATGAAATCCACACCCTGCCCTCACCAGAGATTATCCAAAAGCACAATCAATGCTTTTGTCTCACATACCCAATTCTGAATCATAACTGAAAGTGATCCAGATAATTCAGTCCATCCAAGGTCCTCTGAAACTGCTGCACAACCACCTTCACAATGTCCTTCCCCCAAAAGGAAAGTTAGATATGAGAGAAAGTTGTCCAGTACAATAGAGTCCAGAAATAGCTTCTTGAGGAGGGGAGTGACTCCCTCACTCAAAGAAGCATTAACCATCACCAGAACCCACTCACATAACGTCCCCCTGGGTCACTGTAACCAGCCAGAAGGGGCATGGATCTAAATAGCAAGGGGCTCGGCTCAAAGCTGTAAGGACCTTGTCCACTTCCTTAGATACAACAGATACAAAACCCTTCCAGATAACCGGGCAAGACTCATTTTTAGGCATTTCCTCTCTCCCCCCCCCCCCGTTTTATTTGTTTTATTTATATTACACTCAATTTTCATCAGATAGTGTATATTCTGGGTACAATTATATTTTGATAATCGTATTTATACATCTTCATTATATTTAGTCATCACCCTCATATTGATAATATAATAACATTATGATATAATAACCTTAATACTTAACATTCAACATCGTCTTCTTTAACTCCTCTGTCCCATTTCATCTTTAGGCATTACCACTGGACCTGCAACAAAGCCAGGATCCAAATGAGAATGAATCCGAGAAATTTCATCCAACGAATACTGGGAAAATTCCCCTGTGCACCCATGCAAAAGGTTCTCTGAGCCATCCTTCCCAGGAGGGCTTGGGTCACCTGAAACTGGGCTGTGGAATGGCTATCTTTGGATGCAATAAAAGCAGAGGAGTAACAACATTTTGCCACCTTTATCACCATTAGCTAGGCCTTCATAGCAGCTCTAACCCATGTTTGGTTGTGTTTGTTCTTTATCAAGTACCAGTGATGTCTCTAGATGTCGCTTCTTTCACTTTCTCTCCCTCAGCTATTCTGTAAACCAGGGAGAGTGCTGGAATCCTCAAAGGAAGGTGGTCTCATAGGCACGATTTGAGCCAAAGCCTCATATGCCCCCTTATTCCAAGAGATGATCAAAGCTTCAGATGGCCTGTGTAGCAAACCAGTAGGAACAACCCTCAGTTCCCTCTGGAACCCACCTGTGCCCATTACTTGCTGGGGACAGGGCAATCTAATAGGTCCAGCCTTTCTACAGTGGATAATGGTGCTATAGAATCCCAACATAATCAAGGCATGATCTGACCATGACAAGGGGATACCAAAAGCTGCCCAAATTTCAGATCACCCAGCGACTGTTCTAACAGGAACACCAGATAGAATTTTATCTTATCTATATTCTAGCCAAAAGCCTTCCTGTGAGAGGAAAAACCTCTCAGCATATTGCTGCAGCTAATTGATTGATTGGTTTGAACAGTTTGAATGAACCAATCAGAGCACAGCTTCCTGGCTCTGAGTTTCCCGCACTTTCCAACTGGCAGTTGATCAGTATATAAGCAGCACCAGCGTTGGCTGCTGAGATCACTACAGAGCCCAGCAGAGAGCAGCAGATCATGGCCAGAGACCTCACCTGAGACCTTACTCCAGAGCTGAAGTTGCTACAAAGAGCTGAGTCACTGCCTTGCTCCTGAGAAGACTGACAAAGAACGCAGAGAGCTTCCCACGCTTGGGAAGAAGATTAGAGCTAATGGACTTTGCTGAGAGGAGAATCTTTTAGGCCGTTGGTGCCTTCTTGTAGGTTTTATTTTTTTTAATGTGTTTTTATTAAACTAAGTAGTTTCTCAAGACTCCTCTGTCAACTTCCATGCTTTAGTGCGTTTGTGTGCATATCGGGTCACGGTCCATTCGAATACATAACCTTTCCTTCACACTTCCTAATATACTGATAAACGTTTTTCACTTTTAAAAATAGTTTTGGACTATTCCCCATCCAATTATTGCAAGGACACTGACGAAGCATCCAGACAGAACCAAGCAGATTCAATCAGCTACTCGGTCATGATAGAAGGAGCCTTGAAAGCTTTGCAGTCATTGAGATGTTTTAAATACATACTTTAATTGAAGGCTTCTTGAAGCAAGTACTCCCTTGAAACTCTTCACAGCTAAAAAAATAAACTAAATAATTACAGTTAACTTTTTCCCCCAGTGATCAAATATTTAGAATCTCTACACTATAATCCTATATGCTGTGTTTAGCCTTGAAATTCTGCACACAAATTCCTGTGCCAATATGCTCATGAAAAGAGTGTTCCTGGACTAAAAATGTAGGACAGGATGGATTATATCTGCAAATCACAGGCTGTATTTGTGTTTGATAATGAATGGGCCAAGTAGTATTTGTCAACCTTGAGAACATTAAGATGTGTGGACTTCAACTTCCAGAACCTCTTAGCCAGCAAACTGAGGATAGGAGATGGATAGGATATGGATTACGGCTATCCATAGTAACATGTCAATGGACTTCATATAAATATATACACTTCTTCATTATTAAGCACTGTGAAACCCTCAGGGAAGTAGTACTGAGATCAGAAGCTTCAGTGCTTCTGAGAACAATGCCTGCAGGAGACTGAATTTCTGTTAGTCAATTGTACTAATAAGATCGAAGGAGAAATAAATCAAAGCATAATCCACAGGATATGAGGGCAGGTGAACTTCTGCAGCTGTGAAGGTCATCCACTCACCTAGAAGGAACTCCAAAATCAAACTTAGAAGAAGGCAGTGATAAATCACTTCTTGTCAGTTCTCCTACCATTATACTTCTGCATTTGTTTGGATGTATATTTGCTAGATGATGAGACTGCTCCCTCATGGGTATCTGAAATGGGGCAAATGATGAAGGAGGAGAAAAGCATTAAAAATTCTCAAGTAGGTATTAAGGTATTAAGGTAACTGTGTGGCCAGATCAAAGCCACAGTGAAATCTAATTATTAATGATGCTACAACTGAAAGAGAATGTTGTATTTTATAATCACACATATGCAGGCATTCCTCACTTAGTGACACAATTGGGACTGGAATTTTGCTACACAAAGCAATCATAAAGTATGACATACCATAACCATGCCACTTAGAATTCTGCCACTTCTGGTTGCTGTTGTTAAGGAAATATCACAACAAAGTTAAGCACATTGTCAGTGGTTGCCATTTATGATTTCCTGATGGCTTCCCCCATGATTTTGCTTTGTGAGGAGCCAGCAGTGAAGATTGCAAGTTGTGATCACATGACTGTGAAATGTGGTGACTGTCATAAGTGCAAGTTTAGCTCATAAACACTACTGTTTAGTGCAGGGGTGTTAAACTTGTGGAATGCGGGCCAGATGAATCATGCACTGGCTACACCTACCCCCATTTTAGCAAAGGGAAAAAAGTTGTGATATGTCACATGATGATAACATGATGACATGAATTTGACACCCCTGGTTTAGTGCTGTTGGAAATTCAAATGATCACTGAATGAGTGGCCATTCATCAATGGTGAGGTGTGAGCAAGGATGAATGCAGCCTGGATGCATTGGCGAGAACTCACTGATGTGTTATGTGACAGACGAATGCCAACCCATTTTAAATCTAAGATGTACAAGACAACCATCTGCCCTATTGCACTGTATGGCACTGAATGCTGGACAGCAACAACAGGGACCAAAAGCTATCTCCATGACATGGAAATGCGAATGCTCCATTGGATATTGGGCATCTCCCTTCTTGACCACATCACAAATGACACCATTCGACAGCATTTTGGTGTGGCACCAATTATAGAGAAGATGAGAGAAGGCCGGCTCCGCTGGTATGGACATGTCCTGAGAGTAGCACCTTCCACCATTGTCAAGACTGCCTACCAAGTAGAAGTCAATGGCTGGCGACCTCGCAGATGTCCAAAACAGAGATGGCAAGACACCATCACAAAAATATGCAAGCTGCAGGTCTGTGCCCTGGAGATGCACCTAACCATGCAAAGTAGCGTTCAATGATCCGAAGAGCAGACCCTGCACTAGTGGGAATACACTAGGAAGAAGAAGACTGAACGAGTGGCTATTAATTGAGGACCACCTTCTGTAATTCTGTAAGTATTTATGAAGTGGTTCTTAGTAGAATTCAGGTTGCTGCCATGCCACCCCCCCCCCTCAATTTTCTATTTCTGGGAACTTCTGAAAACTGAATTATTCCAGAGTTCTAGAATGCTCAGGATCACTTATGTGATTTTTATGATCTTAAGTATTTGTTTTAGCTTACTGTAGATGCTTTGATTTTGAGTGCCTTGTTTATTGTTGCATTTAATTACTTTAAACTTCTAACAGTCTGATTGATTGAGGTGGGTATAAATGTAATCAGTAAATAAACAAATGTTTGAAATGTCAACCTAGGAAAGACAAGAAAGTAGCAAGAAAAGAAAAGTGATAGAGTTTTAAGAAGATAATTGAAAACAGGAAAATTTACAACTGGGAAAGTAAACAGTTCAATGAAAGTGTCAATGCAGTGTGCATCCGCTGCAGAAAAGGCCAGCAGCATGTTGAGGATAATAAGAAATGGTACTGAAAATAGGGATGCTAATATCTAATGTGATTATATAAATCAACGGCATATTTTGTATAGTTCTGGTTGCCACACTTTGAAAAGTTTATAGTGGAGCCAAAGAAAGTTCAGAGAAGTTCAGCTAAAGTGATCAAGGGGCTGGAGTAGCTTCTTGAACTGGAAAGGTTATGACATTTGGGACTTTTTAATATAAAAAAAGGGCAAATAAGAGAATGGTTGATGCATACATAATGCATGGATAAAGCAGACAAGGAAAAGCTATTTCTCTTTTCCAAAATTCAGGAGCTCATCTGATTCAATGAAATTGAATCTTGGAAGAATTAGGGTAGGCAAAAGGATTAAAAAAAACATCCTATAATTCAATTCTCAAATTCCCTCCCATCAGATGTAGTGCTGATTACCAGTTTGGCTGGCTCCAAAAGGGATTGGACTGATTCATTGGGGATCAATGGCTATTAGCCTCAATCTCTGTGTGGCTGGGAGACTAGTGTAGTTAGTCTAATCTTGTGTAGTTAGTCATTAAGAGAACAGGCTGCTGGACAGAATGGGCCAGGGGTCTGATTGAACAAGGTATTGCTTATATTCCTTTGTACTGAAAAATAATTATGAAAGAGCTCTAAGAGAGGCAAGTGAGATTTGTTTATTTATGTAATTAAAGTTTCAATGTATTAACCAAATTATTAATTAAAGATAAAAAGAAGATGAAAATTTTTTATTGAAACTCTACGAATGTATTATAGAATGACAGATCATTTGTTCAAACAGAAAGGATCCAATTCTACTAGGAAGCAGGATACTTGCTTAGAAGTATCTAAGATACTTCTTAAATACTTCTAAGTATCGCTGTCCATAGAAAAACATCAGGCACTAATGAAATCCTATTTAAACTGTAAGAGAAGAGACACTTTAAAGTCCTGTTCTAGATCAACAATAGATTAAGAGAACTGCAAGAGAATATACACGTTACTGAACCACCGCAATAATTCCTCATACAAACAGAGCTTAGTTTGAAAACTTACAAAGAAGAACACAGCTGTATATAGGAAAAAAAGAGAGAGAAATACCAATAATATATGGAATTATTCTGTGTAATCTGATACCAAAACAAGAAAAACTGATGGAAGCTTCTTAGAGGGAGATCAACCATGAAGTAAGAATGTATTTTCTGCCAGGGGTGAAATCCAGGAGGTTCTGACAGGTTCTGGAGAACCGATAGTGGAAATTTTGAGTAGTTCAGAGAACTGGCAAATATGACCTCTGGCTGGCCCCAGAGTGGGGTGGGAATGGAGATTTTGCAGTATCCTTCCCCTGCCATGCACACCAAGCCCTGCACACCAAACCACACCACGCCCACCAAGCCATACACACAGAACCGGTAGTAAAAAAAATTGGATTTCACCACTGTTTTCTTCCCGTGAGAGTTGTGAAATAATGAAGGACTTGCGTTCTGGAGTTATGGGTGTTCCATCACTGGAGGTTTTCAAGAAAATATTGAAATATTTGTCCGATTTGTGAAAACCTGCCTTGGGCAGGTGGATTACACTAGAAGATCTCCTAGATCATTTCCAACCATATGATTCCATGATTGTGTAAAACAGCAGGTTTCTATAAAGGCAGACAGTCATGAGATCAGACAGTGAAAAATATATAAATAGCTTGTATAGCAAAGGCATTGTGAATGTAATATAACTGGCTCTTTGGACTGGCAGCTACAGTGGCAGCAATTGGGGAGGGGAGGAGAAAGATTTGTTTGTGCGCCTGCTGCTTGCACAAATGGAGTTGTGCGCCCTCATCCTCCAATTTCGTGTATGTCAACCCTGAAGCTGACCTGACCAAGACCATTTTGAGACTTCAGTGTTACCACACTGCAGCTGAGGGATGGGGGAGGGGGGAAAAGAGATAGTTGGGGTTTTGTAGTCAAAACAAAATACTTTCTCCTGGGAACCAAGGACATTCCCACAGGTGGTCAGAGAGAGGAGGAGTGATGTTACCAGACAACTGGATGGAACCTGATTGGACCATGTGACTGATTGTTTGGGGAAGGGAGGAAACTTTTACTTTTAATTAGGTGAAAACCAGCAGAACATTCAGAGTCGGTTTTCACCAGCTTGTGCCAATATGATATATCCAAATAAACTATTCTTTGAGGAATCTACCTACCTCAGAATTTTGTTCATTTTGGGTGTATTACTTGGAACCCTGACAATAAGTGTCCTTATTCCCAATGGGCCATGGCCCGATACAGGAACTAGATAGAATAAAAATTGTGGGTCACATGCTAAACAGTTTGTGATATTCAAGTGACACCACTTTATTGGCTTAAAATATAAAAAAAAATCTTAGAAGAGGTCATTATAAAAATAAAATCAGGATAATAAATTATCTGGACTAATTTTTAATATGAGGAAAACAGAAATAATGTAACCAGCATGCTTATGAGCTTACAGTTGATGAGAAAAGGTGAAAATATTAAATCATTTTGTTTTATGAGATTCAGAAATAGATAAAAGTGTGTTGTAGACCATTTTGATCCAAGGGAGGAAGGCAGTGACAATGTTAGGCACGATCATATGGACACCTATAAAGATCAGAATGATGAAAGCTATGCTTTTTCCAATTCTAATTTATGACTGGGAAAGTTGGATGGGCTACAAAGAGCTACCTTATTGGCACGAATGAGATGGTTACGATGATAGATAAAGTTGATGAATAGGATCAAGGCTATCTCTGAAAGAGCTGCAGATTATTGTTCAGGAAAGGTCAAGATGGACGGCATTTGCCCACATAGGTCTAGAGGTTAGGCCCAATTCATTTATACCTAATAAGGAAAAAGGTCTGCTGTGCTATTGCAGAAGGTTGTAATAGCGATGAGGAATAGATGGTGTGCCCTGTTTTCCTCTGGGCTTTTCTGTCTAAAAATGACTTCTTTTCTGTATTCTTGTGCATGACATATCTTGGTAAGTCTTTAGGTTTTTCAAAAGCAAGCTTCTGGCCTTCCATGCCCTCCATCTATTTTTCCTAGTTAGCTCTTTTTCCCTGCCTTGATGCCACATAGCTCAAGAACATCATGTTTTTCTTTCCAAAATGTTCTGCCAGACCAAAGGTCAGCCACCTGTGGCCAGGAGAGTGTGATTTAAGAACTGGTTGTATCTAAGGTATACTTATGTTACCTGAGAGGCAATAAGTATAGCTTTGCTTAATTAGAAGTATGAATAGTTACAATAGTACACTATTTTTAAGCCCTTTCTGGGAATGAGATTCAACACAGATCTATTAAATAGTATGCAATAATCTGTAGAAAGTATCTGTCAAGGAAGGGCCTAAAAGTACACGAGATTCTATTCTGTATTCATATTCTTCTATTGACTATTGCCCATTCTTGTTGCTGTGTTTGTGGATATTTTCTTTTTGTTGTTGTTTTTAGTTGCAAAGTCGTGTCCGACCCATCGCGACCCCATGGACAACGTTCCTCCAGGCTTTCCTGTCCTCTACCATCCTCTGAAGTCCATTTAAACTCACGCCTACTGCTTCAGTGACTCCATCCAGCCACTTCGTTCTCTGTCGTCCCATTCTTCTTTTGCCCTCAATCTTTCCAGGCATAAGAAGTGTTATTCTTTTCCTCTGCTTTGTTAAAAAAAAAACCCACTTCAATTTCCCCCTCATTTGAATGTTCATTACCTTCCAATTCATGAACCAACTGGGCACACATTGTGACAAACAAAAACTGTAGAAATGTCTGTCTCTCTGTGGATATAAATTAAAGTTTAACTTATCCATATCTCATGAATTATGAACGCTGTTTTGCTATAATAATTTTTCATCAAAGCTTATTTTTTTGGCCACACATTTTGTTCATTTGAGAGTTTTTCATTTAAGAATGTTAATTTTTTTTAATACTCAGAGTTGTTGTTTTAGGTGTAAATGTTAAAGTAAACAAATTACATTAAACCAAGCCCTATGTGTTGAAAACACCATTGATTTAATTAAGACAGTTTAAAATGTTTTCCACACTTACTCTTTGCCATTCAGGATTTAGCAAAATAAATGAATAAACAAATAATAAATCTAGAAGGCATAAAACATTAAATTTAGCTGGAACAAAAGTGCTATTTATTACATTTCCTTATACTTTAGCTATTTGTGAGTTATGAAGAACACTTGCATTGCCAAAATCCATTTGTGGTGTAAAGAGAATAGAGGATAAAATGATTGATTAGTCAAAAATATTTTGCAATGAGAAGCTCATGAACTGAGCCACAGTCAGCTCCTGGTCTTGTTTTTACTGACTGTATAGAGCTTCTTCATCTTTGGCTGCAGAGCACATAGTCAATCTGATTTCTGTGTTGACTGTCTGGTGATGTCCATGTGTAGAGTCATCTCTTGGGTTGTTGGAAAAGAGCGTTTGCTATGACCATCGTATTCTCTTAATACATGTGCTCCCTGGGTGGTGCGAAATGGGTAATAGCAATCAGATGCAGCTGCACTGTCCTACTAGGCCTGTTGTGGCCCGTCAGCAGCCTGTGCAGTTAGTAGCTGATTCCGACAGCGAGGAGGCTGGTGTGGTGATGCGCCAGCAGCCTGTGCAGCTGGTACTCGAGTCAGACAATGAGGAGGCTGGAGAAGATGTGGTGCCAGAGGTGGAGATTCAGCCAGGGCCTTTAGAACCTCCAGAAGCTCCCATAAGTGAAGAGGAAGAAGAGGAAGAAGAGGAGGAGCCTCTTCTCGATGCACGAGCACACAGAGCTGTTAAAAGGCAGGAGTAGCTCCTCAGGAGGAGGTCTCCTTGAGAGTAAGGCTTGGGGCTAATTGGCCACTCCCCTAGCCTATTTAAGGAAAAACAACGACTAATGCAATTTGCAGGAAACTACTTCGTTCATATTCTTTTGCATCTTTTTTTTAAAATTTGATTTATATGCCGCCCTTCTCCGGAGACTCAGGGCGGCTTACAATGTGCTAAGCAATAGCCTTCATACTTTTGTATATTTATACAAAGTCAGCTTATTGCCCCCACAAACTGGGTCCTCAATTTACCTACCTTAGAAAGGATGGAAGGCTGAGTCAACCTTGAGCCTTGGTGAGATTCGAACCTGCAATAATTGCAGGCAGCTGATGTTAATAACAGGGCTTTAGACCACTGTACTATCCAAGGCTCTTTTGGTCTTGATTCCAGAAACAGTTGATCAGCTCTTACTTCTCTCTTGTCAGATTTCCTGCAAATTGCTTCTGGGCATTCTGCCAACCACAGTATGATTACGGTTATCTGAAAGACTGTGCCTCAGAATTCAGTTATTATTCTTTGGATTCTTGTTGGCTGTTAATGAAGTTAAATTAACAGCCCTTATTCAGAAAAGACTGATTTAAACTGTACTTGTGTTCAAACAACTATTAAGAAAGCTCGATCTCTTCCGCTGCTGCCGCGAGCCGTCGCTGACGGTCTTTTGAAGACCGCCAGCCTGATCGCCCGTAAAAGAGCTGTTTCGGCGATTGAAACGGCTCGAAAAACTCCAAGACGCGAGGGACTTGCGAGGAGAGCCGGCGGCTGCAGGTAGAGTCCCCTGTGAGACCCCCAGAAAGTTTTTTTTGCTTCTGGGGAGTTAACAGGGTGGGACTCCCTATCCAAGCCGCTGAAGCTCCGGACGACTGGGAAACTCTGCTCAAAGCAGAGCAAGACAGCGCAGCAGCATTACCAACATCAACAAATAATAAAGAAGAACTGAAACTTCCTATTAAACAGCAAGTATTGAAAGTTTTCTGAACTATTTTAAAGAGCTTTCAAAGTGAAAGTAATCTGGGACTGAGAACAGGAAAAAAAATGGCGCTTTCTTTCAGTGGAGAACAGCTGAAAGCGAAAGTAATTTGATCAGTGTATTTGGCTACATTTTAAAGTAACAAATCCGGCTGGAAGAGGTAGAAAAGCAACCAAAAAATAAAATAAAATAAAAATAAAAATATTAACTGACTTTTATAGACCTGATTGAATCTGGAGAATTTTTTGGGAAAAGTTGCTAGAATTTGTGGAAAAGGAAGATCTTTAAGAGGCAAAATGGCAACAAAGCAACCGGGGGGGGGGCTCCCCCACACATAAACAGAAGCAGCCTCAAACAGCGCAGCTGCAAACCCAGACAAAGGAAGAAAGTCAATATGACCTTATTATTAAAGAAATTCAAAGATCAGAGAAGGAGGTTAAAGGAATGGTTCAAGAGAAATATGATGCAGTTAAACAAGATATTCAAACAGTGGTTAAAGGCCTGTCTGAGGTAGTGTTGCAGATTGATAAAAAAGTGGATAACCTTGCTTCAGAGGTAGAGACTAAATTTAGAGCATCTGACACAAGAATTGATGAAATACAAGAAATTACACAAAAAATGGAAAATGAGATTACTATGATGCAATTTCGATCAATGGAGTTTGCTATTAGACTTAGAGGTCTAAAAGAGAACAGCAGAGAAGATCTTAAAAAAATTTGTGCTGATGCTTTGGCAGTTTTGTTGAAGGTAGAACCTGATCTGGTTCTGTGTAAGATTGATAAGGCATATAGAGTCAATTCTCGTGTGGCAGTACAAAGGCAATTGCCTAGAGATGTAGTGATATATTTTACAGACAGAAGAATAAGAAATGATATTTTGCAAAACTCATTTGTTACAGCTGTTCAGGTTGAAGGAAGTCAGATCGGAATTTTCAAAGAATTACCACCCAAAATGTTAAGAGACAGAAAGGATTTTGGATTTTTGGTGGCAGAATTGAAAAAACAGAATATACAATTTAGATGGGATGCTCTAATAGGTGTAATTTTGAGGATCAGAGGAGTGCGATACCGCCTTAATACTATTGCAAAAGCAGAAGAATTTTATTATAATGTTTTGAAAGCGGGCTCTCCTCCTCCACATACATCTTCACCAATAGATAAGGATGCTCAACTACAAGCGGAGTCTGATAAAGAAACTGAAGAACAAATAAAACAGTCCCAAAAGGAGGCAAGGGAGGCAATGGGAGCTGTAGGTGGTGTTGTGACGGATCCTTTTGCACCACTGGAAGCTTCTCCTTTGGAAGAAATATCCAAAACTTTTACAGAAGAAGTGTTGGCTTTTGAATCGACAACATCTAAAATGGAAGAGCAACGTGTGACCAGAGCAATGTCTAAGCAAATGAAGGAAAAGCAACAAGAATTTTACAAGCCACAACGTGAAAAGAGAGATAAAGGCAAGCAGCAAGCTGAAGTCATGGGAGGAGCTAAACCGAAGATTACTTCTGTACAAAAGAATCTTCAACAATTGCTCTCAAAACTTCAGACTGGATCAAATGGCACTTAAACTTTTGTCTTGGAATGTTAATGGATTGAACTCTCCACAAAAAAGAAGGAAGATATTTCATTATTTGAAACAAGTTCATAATGATGTTATTTGTTTACAGGAAACCCATATAAAATTGCAAGATCAGAAATATTTGATAAATTCAAGATTGGGAATGCAATTTGTTGCTTCAAATTTGGAAAAGAAGAATGGAGTGGTGATGTATATAAATAAAAGATTTGCAGCTAAAATGATAGAAACAGATGAAGGTGGAAGATTGATTGCAATTGAAATTATTACAGATAACGGACCAATTTTGTTGGTCGGAATTTATGCTCCAAATCAGCAACAGGAAAATTTTTATAAGATGCTTCATCTAAAAATCTTGGAATGGGACTACTCAACTATTATAATAATGGGAGATTGGAATGGAGTAATTCAACCGAAAATTGATAAAAAATCTACGGCCAAATTTGGGATTAAATTACCACAAGCCTTTTATGAACTGAAAGAGGATTTGGAACTGAAAGATATTTGGAGAGTTCGTAACCCAAATGAACTGGATTTTACTTTTTACTCGGACAGGCATAAATCCTTTTCCAGGATAGATTTTTTTTTGTTAACTACGAACTTACTTCCTAAAGTAAAGAAGATAAAGATATTTCCTAGGACTTTGACTGACCATAGTCCGGTCTGGATGGAAATTGAGATGGGCAAAAGACAAAGAAGATCTTGGAGATTAAATGAGAATTTATTCAGATATGAAAAAAATATAACTGAACTTAAAAAACATTTAAAGGAGTTTTTTAAATTGAATTTGAATAAAGGTACCCCCATTGAAATAGTTTGGGATGCAAGTAAAGCATATATGCGGGGAGTACTAATTCAAATGAATTCTAAACACAGACATAATCAGCAGAAAAAGAGATTACAGTTGGAAAGTGAGATAAAAAAGAAAGAACAACAACTGATACAAAAACCAACAGATGGAAAATTGCAAATGGCTACAAAACTTCTGAAGGATCAATTTCAAATGCTTATAGCAGACCAGACGGCAACTAACTTACAATTTGCAAAGCATAATACATTTGCTAATGCTAACAAACCGGGCAGGTGGTTGGCTTATACTTTGAGGAAACAAGTAACAACACGAACTATTGATAGTACTGAGTATGCTGGTAAAGAAATTTACCAACAAGAATTAATTAAAAAGGCCTTTTTGGACTATTATACTAAGTTATATGCTAAAGATGATATACAGAACATTTTTATAGATAATTATCTAGAAGAAAAGAGAGTTTCTAAAGTTTCAACAGCTCAAAAGGAAAATCTGGAACAACTGATAACAGTGGAGGAGATTAGTTTTGCTATAAAACAACTAAAAACAGCTAAAGCTCCAGGCACGGATGGCCTAACTGCAGTTTACTATAAAACTTTACAAGAGGAAATGATCCAGCATCTCAAAGACTTATTTTGTAATATACAATTAGGAGGTAAGATACCTCCCTCGTGGAAATCAGCCTTTGTTTCATTCATACCGAAAGAAGAATCAAGTCCTAAGAAACCTGAAAATTATAGACCAATATCTCTATTAAATACAGACTATAAAATTTTTGCAAAAGTGTTGGCCAACAGATTGATGCCAGTTATTCAAAAGGTAATTCATCATGATCAAGCAGGATTTATTCAAGGCAGATATATGAAGGAGAATGTTAGGCAAGTTATAGATTTATTGGACTATCTAGATAAGAATAAACAGATCTCTGCAGTGCTGGTCTTTTTGGATGCGGAAAAAGCCTTTGATCGAGTGAATTGGAATTTTATAATTAAGACTTTGGAAAAAATGGATTTTGGGGAGCGGTTTATACAAGCGATTGCTGCAATTTATCAAGAGCAGTATGCACAACTCATTATTAATGGATGTTTAACATCGAATTTTAATATACAAAAAGGTACCAGACAAGGTTGTCCATTATCCCCACTACTATTTATTCTAACTCTAGAAGTCTTACTCAACGTAATACGGGATTCGAACTCTTTGAATGGAATAGCCATAAGGCAAGAGGATTATAGAACTAAGGCATTTGCAGATGATCTGGTGGTTACCCTATCACAACCTATGAAATCAATAATCCAGATGAAAGATATTATAGAAGATTATGGCATGGTATCTGGTTTTAGATTAAACCAGAAAAAAACTAAAATGATTGTTAAAAATTTGACAGAGAGTAAAAAAAAGGAACTGGAAAGAAAGGCAGGTTTTGAAATTGTCTCAAAGGTCAAATATTTAGGAGTACAAATCACAGATTCAAATATAAAACTGTTTCAAAATAGTTATGAGGTTCTGTGGCAAAAGATACAAAAAGATATACAAAACTGGAAGAAACTGCAGTTATCATTGCTGGGAAGAATATCAGCAGTAAAAATGAATGTTTTACCTAGATTTATTTTCTTATTTCAAATGATACCGGTGCTCAAATCAGATAAACCATTGCTAGAATGGCAAAAAGGATTGAATAAATTTATTTGGAACGACAAAAAACCAAGAGTTAAACTGAAAATAATGCAAGATACTCGTGAGAGAGGTGGTCTTAAACTTCCAAATCTTCGATTATACTATGAAGCAATTGCATTGATACAATTAAGTGATTGGTTTGGGAAAACTAAGACTGAATTGTTGAACATAGAAAGTCATGACCTTGTGTGGGGATGGCATACATATCTATTTTATGATAATAAAGTGGACAAAGTGTTCAATAGTCATCTACTTAGAAATGCCTTGTTGAGAGTTTGGAGGAGGCACCGAATTAATTGGGATTATAAGATTCCGTTCTGGCTGGATCTTGCTGATACCATGTGGAATACAAATATTAAGTCACTCGGGGGTTTCTTATACAAAGAGTTACTTTATTTTGAAGAGGGCAGGTGGCGATTGAAGACTTTGGATATGCTGTTGGAAGAAGGGAAATCGTTGACTTGGTTGCAGTACAATCAATTACAGATGAGATGGAAAGAAGATCAACAAACTGGTTTAATGGAATATGAAGTAGAATTGGTTGAACAGATAAAGCAGACAGGTCCAATGCATATTAAGAGAGTTTATAATGTTTTGTTAGAAAGGGATTCAGAAAATGAGTTAGTTAAAGATTGTATGATTAAATGGGCACAAAATTTCTCTCAACCAGTTATGATGGAAACATGGGAAAAAATATGGGTTCAGAATGTTAAATTTACACAGTCACAAAATCTACGAGAAAACTTTTATAAAATGTTTTATAGAAGGCATTTAGACCCCAAGAAATTGTCTTGTATGTACCCTAATGTGCAGCCAAAATGTTGGAGATGTGATTGTTTAGATGCTACATATTATCATATATGGTGGACTTGCAAAAAGGTTAGGGCTTTTTGGATAAAAATTTGGTGGGTTATGCAAAATGTTTTAAAGAAAAAAATACAATTTTCTCCGCAATTTTTTTTATTGGGTATAGCTAAAGACTTTATATTGGGTGAAATAAAATTGATTTTGTATATGGTGACAGCAGCTAGGTTGTTGATTGCCCAATATTGGAAGACTGATGTCCTACCGACGGTGGACCAATGGATTCAGAAGATGGCTGGATTTGCAGAAATGGCGAAGATTTCAGCTTTTTTAAAAGATCAGACCCATGAGAAGTATATACAGGATTGGAATAAATGGATTGAGTATGTACAGAATAAGTATCAGATTAGAAAATATCACGTAGCTTTCAGCTGAGGGGGATTGATGATTATATTAGCAAATAGTGAAAAGATATGGAAGGATGATTAACATATATATTGTTTGGAATTAATAGTATTGCATATAATGGAAGTCAAGGGGGTTGGGAGGGAAAAGGGAGGGGGGAGGGTTAGGGTGGGATTGGGAGGGAATTATATTTTTTGTATATCTACATGTATTTTATAATGTTGGGGAAGGGGGGGAAAACGGGGGGGGGGAAATTTGTATGCAAAAAACTTTTTCAATAAAAGAAAAAAAAAGAAAGCTCATTAGTAGTCCTTAATTAGTAAACTAAGGTTTGTATGGACTTTGTGTGTGGTGCGTTCTTTGGGGTCCATAGCTGGGGCAGAACAAGGCCTCACAAATAGAAAAGTACAAATCATGTAATTTTGTAAAGAATATAAGGCCATCAGCTATCATGAGCCATGGTGGCACAGTGGTTAGAGTGCACTTCTGCAGGCTACGTCTGCTGACTGCCGGATGCCTGCAATTTTGCAATTCAAATTTCACCAGGCTCAAGGCTGACTCAGCCTTCCATCCTTCTGAGGTGCTAAAATGAGGACCCAGATTGTTGGGGGCAATATGCTGATTCTGTAAACTGCTTAGAGAGGGTTGTAAAGCACTGTAAAGCGGTATATAAGTCTAAGTGCTATTGCTATTGCTATCTCATTTCTCTACAGCAACTTCTTCAACCAGATGTTTGCTGAAACCTATGGAAGGTATAGTTCAATACTTCTGGACTGCCAAACGGTGGGGAGGCTGAACTGAATGAAAGTCTTTGTGAAGGAAAGGCTTGAAGAGATGCATTGAAAATGAAGTGGATGCCCTTTAATTTGGTGATATGTGCATCTCCCTATTGTTTTCTTCACAAAAATAGAGAAATGGCATGCTATTGCCTTTTGCTAGAAAATTTTTGGTCTTCTTTATATAGTCTACTGCCCTGTGATATACTGATATATCAAGTCCTAAACATGCTGTAATGTTCTGAGATTTTCCCCACAACAATAACCCTGTGAGATGGGTTAGGCTAAGAGTGCTTGGCTCGAAGTCTCACAGCTAGCTTTTATGCCAATGGTGAGACTAGAACTTACAGCCTCCTGTGAGTTCTAGTCTGATGCCTCAGATGAAACTGACTCTCACAACTGTCCTCCCCCTTGCTTTTCATGGTACAGAAGTCAAGGGGAAAAATCTTCCTTAGCTTCACAAGTGAAGGCAGCTGAGAGGAGTCCGGTTGTTCAGTTGGGAATATTTTTGGGAACACAGTAGACCACAACCAATAAGGAGTAGGTTAAGATAGAAAACAAACAGCATACAGATCCCCTTGATCTCCTTTATGCATTAATATCTATGCAGTATATCATTCAGATGTCCTACTATCCATTGTTCACTTCTGCAAATTTAGACATCAGGAACAAGTGACTTGCCATTTCAGAACTGTAACACACCTGGAATTGCTCCCACAAAATACATGAAAGATTTTGCCCATAGTCCCAAACAACTATTTTCAAATGGATTGGTAGATTGGAGAGGAAGAACAACAGGGGCAGAAACTATGAATCTGTGAACATGGCTCCTAACCTTCTGGGGAATGAAAATTTAATAAAGAACCATCCTCTATGGGCCTCACTGGAAAGGTAACATCTGTCTCCTCTAATTTATGAACTATGGATTAAAAGAATCAGAATATTTTATTTTATTTCCAATTTATATACCGCCCTTCTCCCTGAGGACTCAGGGCAGTGTACAGCCAGAAATAAAAACATGAAATGCAAATATTAAAAACAGTTAATATATATATAAATTTGGCTCCAAAATTTAAAACTAACAAACCAATTAAAATATTTAAAATTTCTTCTTAAGCCAGCCCGGCTTGTTGGAAAAAATGTGTTTTGAGGGCACGGCGGAAGGCACTGAGGTCATGTATTCTCCTTATCTCCTTATCAACTGGTTCCAGAGGGTGGGTGCCCCCACAGAGAAGGCTCTCCCCCTGGGGGTCACCAGCCTACATTGTTTGGCTGATGGCACCCTGAGGAGGCCGTCTCTGTGGGAGCGCACGGGTCGATGGGAGGTCATCGGTGACAGTAGATGGTCTCGGAGATAACTAGGCCCTATGCCATGGAGTGCTTTAAAGGTGATCACCAACACCTTGAAGCGCACCCGGAAGACCACCGGGAGCCAGTGCAGCTCGCGCAGGAGCGGTGTTATGTGGGAGCACCATGCTGCTCCCGTCACTACCCGTGCGGCTGCGTTCTGGACCAGTTGGAGCCTCCGGGTGATCCTCAGGGGCAGCCCCATGTAGAGAGCATTACAGTAGTCTAGGCGAGAGGTGACGAGGGCGTGAGTGACTGTGCACAGGGAATCCCGATCAAGAAAGGGCCGCAACTGGCGAATCAGGCGAACCTGACAGAAGGTCCCCCTGGTTACAGCCGTCAGATGTTCCTCCAAAGACAGCTGCCTATCCAGGAGGACTCCCAGATTGCGAGCCCTTTCCGCAGGGGCCAGCGACTTGCCCCCGATAGTCAGTGATGGAGTCAACTGACTATATTGGGATGCCTGGAGCCACAGCCACTCCGTCTTGGACGGGCTGAGCTTGAGCTTGTTTCTCCCCATCCAGATCCACACGGCTTTCAGGCACTGGGACATCACTTCAAGGGCATCATTGGGGTGGCCTGGGGTGGAGATGTACAGCTGGGTGTCATCAGCGTACTGATGGTATCTCACCCCAAAGCCACGGATGATCTCACCCAGCGGCTTCACATAAATGTTGAACAAAAGGGGTGAGAGGACCGACCCCTGCGGCACTCCACAAACGAGAGGCCTCGAGGTCAACCTCTGCCCCCCTGTCAACACAAACTGCGACCTGTCGGAGAGAAAGGAGGAGAACCACCGTAATATGGTGCCCCCCATCCCCAACTCTTCCAGCCGGTGCAGCATGATACCATGGTCGATGGTATCAAAAGCCGCTGAGAGATCTAATAGGGCTAGGACAGAGGAACATCCCCTGTCCCGAGCCCTCCAGAGATCATCAACCAACGCGACCAATGCCGTCTCCGTGCTGTGCCCAGACCTGAAACCCGACTGGAACAGATCCAGATAAGATGCTTCCTCCAGGAATTGTGGAAACTGTCACGCAACCACACTCTCAACAACCTTCGCAATAAAGCGGAGGTTGGAGACAGGACGATAGTTAGCTAATACTGCCGGGTCCAGGGAAGGCTTCTTGAGGAGAGGCCTCACCACCGCCTCTTTCAAGGCGGCAGAGAAGTGACCCTCACTCAAGGAAGCGTTGATAATACCCTGGAGCCAGCCTCGTGTAACCTCCCGGGAGGCCAGTACCAACCAGGGGGGACACGGGTCCAGTAAACATGTGGCCGCACTAAGTCTCCCCAAAATCCTGTCCACATCATCAGGAGTCACAAAGTCAAACTCTTCCCAGGTAACATTCTCAAGATATTTGATAATGTCTCATATATGATTGCCAGAAAAACATTATATTGATATCAACTGATTTAATACTATAATTGATTAATTGAAAATTATATTTTGAATATATTGAAAGCCTGAAAGAATCTGTTGAAATGATGGACTTTGTATTTTATTTATTGTAAAAGAAAATTGAGTGTTGACACACCTCTGTGATTGAGGATTTGTGAATTACTTGCATCTTTTTGGAATACTATTTTAATGTTTATGTATATACATGGATACATCCATAAATATGAAAGATTGTAGTATTATATTGAATTAATTTTGAATCTGACTTGGAAGAATTATGGTTATAGCTGGCATGGGGAAGGGGGGATCATCAAAACTGTTACTTTGAGAAACTGGAAAACTGATGTTATTATAGATATTAAAGATTGATTTTTAGAAATGTGTAATTTATTTGTTTGGAAGACAGTATTTTCTACTAATCAGAAAATGAACAACATGTGTTTTTTGCTATCAATCTCATGATGATTTATAACATTATAAAGTAAAAATAACATCAGATAATTATAATGGTAGGTATTTTCTATTAACCAGTGATTTCTACGCTGGTAAAATATATTAAATAAATATTGCATATTTATTTAAATATTAAATATAAATATTTAAATATTCATATTTAGATGCGGAACATTAGTTTTTGGAGAGTTCCTTCATTTTTGGGAGGTCTCGTCTTTGTTCTGTTTAGGGTTTTCTTTATATAGTTTATTAATTGTCTTTTCTACTTCATTGTTTGTTACGTTCTGTATTTTTGTTTATTTTTTGTAATTCAAGAAAGATGGGATTTGGCATTATTACCGAGTTACGTCTTTATCATTTGTCAGTTATTCTACAAAATTTCTACCAGAGGAGAGAAATCCTATCAAATGCTCCCGATTTGGACTGGATTGCCCGATCTGGTAGCGATGGAGGTGGAGAACCGGTAGCAAAAATCCCTGCCCCCCTCCCAATGCCCAACTGAGCCACACAATCATCAGAGGCTTTTTTTTAACTTTTAAAAGCATTTTTTCTACAACCTCTTTGGCTGAAAAAATGCTTTTAAAAGTAAAAAAAAAGCGCTTCTGATGATCGCACGGCTCAGCTGGGATCGTCAAAGGCTTTTAAAAGAAAAAAACCCTTTTTTTCTTTTAAATGCCTCTGATGATCCCAGCTGAGTTGCCTGATCGGCAGAGGCTTTTTTAAAAAGCCTCTGCCGATCAGGCAATTCAGCTGGGATCGTCAGAGCCTTTTGAAAGCATTTTTTTACAACCTCTTCGCTGAAGAGGTTGTAGAAAAAAATTGTTTTAAAAGTAAAAAAAATAAAAAATTGGTTACGCCCACCCAGTCACATTACCCCCCCCCCCCCCCAAGCCATGCCCACAGAACCGGTAGTAACAAATTTTAGATTTCACCACTGCTATCAACCCTTTCTCAAAGCTGAGATGACTGGTGATAACTGAAGTGAAGGTTTCTTCCTTCCAGAAATTGACTTGGCTGATACTGGGAGTGGCAAGAAGAATTGCAACAGGCAGCCTGGCCCAATGGTGGGTTTGCCCTCAGTTTGGACCGGTTCGCAAGAACCGGTAGTAAAACTGGCGGGAGGCCCTGCTCACCGCCCCGGATGTCGTCACCTGCGAGAGAAGCAAGGCGCACAATCCCGTTGCGAACCGGTAGTAAAGGTAAGTAGAACCCACCCCTGGCCTGGCCCTGTTTTTTCTGCAACCTTCATGGTGCTTTAGACCAGGGGTCTCCAACCTGGATAACTTTAAGACTTGTGGACTTCAACTCCCAGAATTCAATGGGAGTTGAAGTCCACAAGTCTTAAAGTTGCCAAGATTGGAGACCTCTGCTTTAGACCAAAGCGCTCTCTCTCTCTCTCTCTCTCTCTCTCTCTGTGTGTGTGTGTGTGTGTAGGGAAAACCTGTCAGTTTCATGCAACAAAAGAGGTTCTGGCATCTTGCCAAAAAAAAGCCATACTATATTTCAGTGATGCAGTTTCTATTTTGCATGCAGAAAAATCTTCGGTTCAGTTTCTGGCATTTAAAGCTCAGACAGGAAAGATTCTTGCAGAAACCATGAAGAACTCTTGCCACTGACCTACATGAATTACAGTTCTGACTCGGTATAAAGCTTATTCTGATAATCCCTTGGAATTTGATCCTGCTCAGAGAAATGGGGAACCATGCATACAAAATGATAGGAAAGTGTTTTCATATTATTCTGGTTTTTTTTACAGCTTTGATTTAAGACTGAGATTTAAAAACTCTTCTGCATCAACCTTAATGCAAATATTTATGTATGCAATTCTAGACAGGATGTATATTGAGAAATGAGACAGCAAAATCAAAAGATGAGAGTCTTTTTCTCCCGGTTCACAAAGTGCTAGATAAAAATACAAAAAGCCCTTCAGCTTTTAAAGTTTTAAATGTAACGAGCCAGTAACACATTATTTGTCCTCAAGATTGTTTCAAGTGCAAGTAGATAAATTCCTAGGCAACAAGAAATACAAACGACTGGAAAAAAAATTGTAGTCACTGAAATGTTAATCAGTATCATTAAGAATGATAGTAAGTTTGCTTTGCAGAAATAGCTTGAGTTATATAATGTAGCTTCTGCTGTTTTTCAAAATGGCTTTAAAAAAAAAGCTCCTATAGTGAGATAAAGACAGTAATATACTGTTGATAAATGTATATTTTTAGGAATTTTATTATGGAGCTAGTTTGGGTATACAAGTAGTCCTCAACTTACGACCACAATTGAGCCCAAAAGTTATGTTGCTAAGTGAGAAATTTGTTCAGTGAGTTTTGACCCATTTTACGACTTCTCTTGCCACATTTGTTAAATGAATCACTGTAGTTGCTAAATTAGTAACGTGGTTGTTAAGCAAATCTGGCTTCCCTGGGACGCTTGTCATAAATGTGAGTCAGTTGTCAAGCATCCGAATGTAAATCACATGACCATGGGGATGCTGCAACTGACATAAGTGTGAAAAATGGTCATAAGTCGCTTTTTTCAGTCCCGTCGTAACTTCGAATGGTCATTAAGTGAACTGTTGTAAGTCAAGAACAACCTGTAATGGCTAATGCACTATGCTAGAAATCTGGAGACCATGAGTTCTAATCTCATTTTAGGCATGATAGTTAGCTGGGTGACTTTGAGCCAGTCACTCACTCTCAGACCAAATTACCTCACAGGGCTGTTATTGTGGGGAAAAATATGAGGGGGAAGGAAGATTAGTATGTTCACCGCTTTGAGTTATTAATATAAATAATAAAGGTGGGATAAAAATAAAACATCTTTCTACCTAAAGTGCTTTATGACTGTGGAATTTTGAAAACAGGGACACTGATCAATATCAGAGGACAGGGCAGGCATTAAGTCACTGTGACAAATCTTGGTGAATTCAACTCCTGAAGATACTAGCAGCATACAAACACAGTGCTCCCCTGACTGTATGTTTGTTCAGTTTTCTGGATACAGTCTCTTGAGTGAAGCAATCATTTTATCTGTACAGAGCTGCTCCCCACCTCCCATCCCAAACCCTTCCTTCCTGCAATGCCATAAAACCTGTATCTTAAATGATTAACTACCTGTGAGGTTCCCGGGGTTCACTAAGAGGCTAGTAGAGTTAATAGTAGAAACATAAATTGGGCTCCCATCTTTGGTTAAGCTTTAACTTTGCACATTTTGGTTTGATTCAGTTCAATATGTAAAGTTTGGTTTATGAAAATAAGGTTTTTTCGCAGACAAGGGGTCACTAAAGTGGAGGCCCGTTACCTCAAGATGTGACTTGAGTAGATAGAGAACGAAATGTTGGGCTTATTTTGGGAGGTTTGAGGGAGAACATTGGTCCAATTTGTTAGAAGAAGCAATGAGTGTCATAAAGGTGTAAAATCTATTATTTTCTCCCTTAACTCTCAAAACAATCACAATAACCGCCAAAGTTTTGATTCTATCAACAATGGAATACTGGATGTATTGTAGAAATAACAGAACATAGTTAGCGGCCATGGGTTGCTCATTGCTGATTCATTGATTAGGGCATTCATGGATGTACAAATTGTGGTTTATATAATCATTTATAATTAAATAAAGGCTAGATCAGCACAATCCAGCAACCAAATCACAGTGATGGAAGTTATTCAATCTTCCATCCAATCCCTTGACCAGTGCAAAGCCTGCCATTCAAGAAGCAGATACAACATTTATTTATTTATTTATTTATTTATTTATTTATTTATTTATTTAGTTAGTTAGTTAGTTAGTTAGTTAGTTAGTTAGTATAAGTATAAACATGGATATGAACCCAGGAAATAGGTACAAATAAATGGGGACAGTAGGACAGGGATGGAAGCAGTGGTGAAATCTGAACCGGTTTGCTACTGGTTTGCTGGCTGTGCATGCGCAGTTTGCACCAAACGTGTGCTCTGCGTGCATGCACAATACACACCAAAAGGAGGAAGGTAAGTAGAACAGCGGGGGGGGGGGGGATCAGCTGTGGCACACGTTCTTGGGAACCTTTAAAAAAAAACTACCGAAATGGTAGTAAAAAGATGCTTTAAAAAAGTAAAAAAAAAAGGTTCTGACAATCGCGCGGCACAGCTATGATCTTGGGAACCTTTTTCAAATCTTTTTAAAGCATTTTTTTTACTACTGGTTCAGGGGAATAGGTAGTAAAAAAATGCTTCAAATTTTTTTTAAAAAGGCTTGGACGATCACAGCTGTGCCGCGCGATCATCCGAGCCTTTTTTTTTTACTTTTTTAAAGTATTTTTAAAACTACTTATTTGCCCAAACCAGTATTTTGCCCAAAAAGCATTTGCCCCCCAAAAATGCTTAAAAAGTAAAAAAAAAATGTTCCAACAATCAGCTGAGCAATGCGCGATTATCGGAACTTTTTTTACTTTTTAAAGCATTTTTAACTACCGGTTCCAGAGAACCGGTAGTAAAAAAATGCTTACAAAGTAAAAAAAAAAAGTTCCGATGATCGCGTGTCACTCAGTTTATTGTCGGACCCTTTTTTTTTTTTTACATTTTTTTATTACCAGTTCGGCAAACCAGTAGCATTTTTTACTACCGGTTCAGGAGAAACGCCTGAAGCGGTAGCATTTCATCCCTGGATGGAAGGCACAATGGTGCACTTATGCATGCCCCTTGCACTTATTCACGCCCCTAGAAGTCACTACTTATCCTCTCTTGAAAGCTGTCTATGGAGATTTTCAATCACCCAGATCATGGTTATCCTAAATGCCTTTTGTTTTTCCTCAAAAGGCAACTGGACCTTCTTAGTTTTTTCCTTTGAAAACATTTCACTTCTCATTCAAGACGCTTCTTCAGTTGAAAGATACTGGTGAGTTCTGAAAACCTTTCCCCAGCCACCTACCTCATGGGCACTTTCATTATTGGACATTTTCTCCTAAGTATTATTACATTGCTTCGTTGCATTCCTAGTCTTGCTTTTCAAGTAGAAGTATACGTTTTTCCATACCAAGGGCTACTTTTGATCTTACGTTGTATGCCAAAGACCACAACACTCCCATTTTCATTTGCATCTGCAAATTGCATTCCAAGAAATACAAACAACATTTAAATGCAACAAGCTTACTAAGATTCCTAGAGGCCACAACTAAGCATCCAAGTGTCCAAAAGGGAGGCAAAGAGGGGGAGAAGGAACAGAGGGTATGTTATGGCATTACAAAGCAAGTGTACTATTCTGTACTTCCATAAACTATTACAAGGCCAGTATAAGAGGGTGCAGCTTACATAATAATATCATAACTTTATTCACCGTGAATAGAATAGAATAGAATAGAATAGAATAGAATAGAATAGAATAGA
>WNWU01000001.1:34912674-34932960 GCA_012654045.1 Ptyas mucosa | reverse complement strand
CTCCAATTATAATGATAGCAGTTCTTTCCTGGGAATTTGAGATGGTTGACTCTTTTTTTTCTTCTTCTGCTATACCACAAGTGTCAAACTCGCGCCGTCACGTTCCAGGTAGGCATGGCCTGCGTGTGACGCATCCAGCCCACAGGCCACCTGTTTGACACCCCTGCGCTACACTATAACAATGGGAAATGTTACAATGCTTCAGTTGTTTTTGTGGAAACTTTTCTCCTCTGGATATTGTTTTTTACAAGTTTGGATTATTTTATCTGTCATTGTTTCACTACAAACCACTTTGATTAAAGCACAAAAAGCCCCATATGAATTGGTGGATATGGTAGAAGCGTGGTTTGATAGGAAGACAGGAAGGTATGGAGAGATAAAGCGAATGATACTGGTGTGATCTAGGTTTAGATTGCCAACCCTTGTTTACCCTTTCCCTTGTTTATTTACATGATCATTTCCTTGGAGTGGCATTGAGGACAGTCAGAAGCGACTGTCGCTCCATCTCTATCATCTAATTCACACGTTAAACATATAACATGTGAAGGTTGATGTTGTGTATTGGGCATGTTCCATGCGGACGCCCCCTGTTGGGTGGGTAATAAGCGTTAAGTGTTATGATTGGTTAAGGGTATCTGACAGCCGCTATATAAGAGCTGTCAGAGCAAGTCCCGCGCGTTCGTATTCTTACTGTTCGAGAGTTAATTGAGGGCCAGTTATAGGCTTGTATATATTGCGTATTAAAGATACTTACCTCAGAAGTTACTTCAGCTTCCCGTTGTCATTGGATTCCGCCAGTATTTACCACTGGCGATGAGGGTGGGATCGGGCCTGAAATAAGTAAGAAGGCATAAAGGTAACCGATAGTGAAGTCACAGATACCATGGCGTCCTCTCACAGTTTTCCGCCATTCGCGCAGGGCAAAGAGACATGGGACGCCTATGTCGCCTGCTTTGAGTGTTTCTTAATAGCCAACGACTACACGAACCTGTCCTCAGAGAGTAAGAGGGCTTATTTCTTAAGTTTCTGCAGAACAGAGATGTTCGATACGGCCATGACATTGATGGCTCCCCAATCCATTCACTCCGGGACGTGGGAGGAGTTCATGGGCAAGCTTAAGCGTCATTATGCGCCAGCACCATCGCGAATAGCCCGCCACCAGCATTTTTATCACCGTGACCAGGCTCTGGGTGAGTCCCTCAACCAATATGTCGCCGCTTTGTGAAGGGCAGCTCGCCATTGCGAGTTTGTAAATCTGGACGATTATCTACTTGACCGTTTAGTTAGCGGAGTGAGGGACCAAAATCTTAAACAACGGTTAATCGCTAACCACGAACTGACTTTCCAAATGGCGTTGGATGAGGTGTGCGCGGCAGAATTAGCCGCCTTGTCCATTGCAGAGCTGCCCCGGGGCCAGAATCCAGTGAACAGTCAACCAGCAGCGCTAATGAAATCCACGCTGAGGCAAATTATGACTCGGAGGAGAACAAGGAAGGGCTAGACGTGTACCGCATAAGAGAGAGCAAGAATAAGGCCATTGGCCCTAGAAATACACCAGGCAGGGTGCTAGAATGCTTTAGCTGTGGGGTTGACCACCTCCGCGCGTCCTGCAAATTCAAAGAGGCTACCTGCCGGCGTTGCGGCTGCCGGGGGCACATAGCAAGAGTATGCCGGTCGGCGCAACCGCAGACAAACCAGGGACTCCGTATGGAAACTACAAAACAATGCCGGCCTGAGGCGCCCAATGAGCATGCGCGAGCTCAGAGGGGGTTATCCGCTGTCAATAAGGTAACCCCACCAAAGAATACATTAGCTGGCCAGGATGGCTGCCTGTTATGGGGACATAGGGTGATTATCCCCGCGTCCTGCCGGAAATCAATTTTGGCTTCCCTACATACCGGACATCCAGGCATCGTCCGTATGAAAGCCCTAGCTCGGTTCTATCTCTGGTGGCCCAAATTGGATGACTGCATCACAAAGTGGGTATCCACCCAGTGCCAAGAATCTAGGCCGTTGCCACCACGGGGGAAGCCCAGGGAGTGGGAGGAACCGAGGGGACCATGGTCTCGCTTACATATCGATTTCGCGGGGCCAGTCCAGGGCCAGATGTTCTTAATTTTGGTCGACACATTCTCCAAATGGGTAGAGGCAATTCCCATGCACTCGACTTCTGCTGATGCCGTCATTCGGGCTCTGCGTGCGTTATTCGCTACCCACGGGTTGCCTGACGAGATAGTTTCAGACAATGGGCCTCAACTGACAGCGTCCTCCTTCGAACTATTCCTGGCAGGGCTAGGGGTCCGTCACTGCCTTATATCCCCTTACCACTTGGCCAGTAATGGTCTGGCTGAAAGGGCAGTGAGGTCCACTAAGGAGGCGTTAGGGTGCATGGCTCCAGGGGGGGTGGCACACTCGGCTAGCAGAGTATTTACTGGTGCAACATTCTACCCCCGTCCACTGTCTAACCGCAGCCCGGCGGAGCTCCTTATGGGCCACCGCCTGAGAACGGTGTTCGATCGATTACACCCCTCGTATGCCCCAAAGAAACCTCTAGCGTCATCCAGCACCCACCGTTGCCTAAAAGAAGGTGAACTAGTCTACGCCCGAAACTATACCGGCCTGCCACTCTGGTTACCCGGTAAAATACTCGCGGTCACAGGACCATGTTCCTATAAAATAGACATGGGGCGTGGTTGGGTTTGGAGAAGGCACCAGGATCAAATAAGAATTCGTTGGGCAATGGGGACCAACCTTCAGGTACCAGATAGGGAAGGGGACAACAATGAACCTCAGGGTCAGCTGGGCAATAAGACACCCACCGAGACACTAGGTCATCCAGCACAAACTAGAACTGCAGCTCAAGAAGCGCGGAGCCTACCGGAGGCCGTCTCCCGCACACTCAACACCGATGACTCAAGTCCCGAAGTCGTAGAAACACACTTACCTGTTCCTGATGAGCCGTGTTCCGATCGGGAAGGCGGTGGGATTGGGGAGGAGGCCAGGCATCTACCACTGGAGGGCCCGCGGCGGTCAAGTCGTCTCCGGCGACGCCCGGCATTTCTTCAGGATTACGCATGCGCTTTCTAAGGATAAAGGAGTGTTTACCAGTTGAGGAAATCAAGAGGGAGACCATGATTATACAATTAAACCCACTTTTTACATGTTTACCTGCCTGAGCAGAGGGCACCACCTCTTTTCCTGCCTGAGCAGGTTGGACTAGAAGACGTCCAAGGTCCCTTCCAACTCTGTTATTCTGTTATGTGTGGCATGCACTATGCATGTAATCCTGTCAGCCATCTTGCCTTTCTCTCTCTCTCTCTGGGGGTTGGACTAGATGACCTCCAAGGTCCCTTCCAACTCTGTTACTGTTTCTCTCTCTCTCTCTCTCTCTCTCTCTCTCTCTCTCTCTCTCTCTCTCCTCTCCTCTCCTCTCCTCTCCTCTCCTCTCCTCTCATGCACACAAGCACACAAACACTAACTGTAGGTAACTGTGGGAGAAAATCTTATAGCAGCCTTCCCTAATCTGTCATTCTTAAAATGGGCTGCACAACAACTCTGAGAATGCCCATGGCCAGGATAGGGAATTGCTGTCTTAAATATTGCACTCACAAGGAATTTTACTGATCCTGGCAGTCAAATACATTGTTAGAGATTAGCCTGCAGACTGTTGGGGAGAGCTTCTGTTGGGTGGGGGGGGAGGGTACCTGGTGTTTCTAATGTCCTCCCTAGGTAGCTGTGTGAATGAGAGATTCTAGTGGTTCATAAGTCATTTTGACAGGAGAACACTTATAGGTGTTTGGGGTTTTTTCCCAGATATTTAAAATCTTGTTTAATGCAAGTTTTATTATTTCTGGGTTTTTAAAAGTTATTTATCACTCTGTTGGCTTTTATTGCTTTTAATGTTTGGAAAAGAAAAAGACCAAAAATAGATGTGTAGCCATGAATTTTCCTGTATATAAATAAATAAATAAATAATGTTTGAGCCTGAATTGTGTTTGTCTACGTGTGTGTGAAATTTCTACAATGAGTTTACAATTACTGCAGTAACCATTATGTTGAGAGCTTTAAGCGTTATATCAGCTGTACACCAATGATATTCCATTATCCAATTTTTTCCCCACTTTGCTGACTGAACCTACTGGGTGATATCAAGATTTACCTGCAGAGATATCTGCCAGCAGAATAGATAGAAATGCTAGCTGAAGAGCCAAAGGAGGGTGAACGAAAAATGAGGAAAGAGAAGAACCAAGTTACACTGTTTTAAAATCTCACTTATGTTTGGGCAAAGAAGTCCATCTTTTGCTAGTCTTTTAAAGGCATATCAAGGACACCAACTCCAATGTTGGCAAAGTCACATCATAAAGATAAAAAAGAGTAAAGAAAAATTAGCTGAATATTAATATCATTACTTTTATTCACTTAACATGATATTGTATTTACTGTAATCCTCATTTCTCAGTTGGTTTCTGGATGTAAAGTAGAATATTTCTAAGGGAAAAAAGCATCACCCACATAGAATCTAGGGAGTCATTCGAGATTGCCATAAACTTGAGGCCCTTAGACTGCTGGTGATTTTCTAGATCATTTTATGCTCTAACAAAATGCCTCCAATACTGGCATAAAATTGAGCCGCCCTGAAGATAACTGTGTGTTGTTTTCGAGATATTTAATTCCCACTTATGCCCTGGGAAAGATTGTGGTTTAGCAGAAAATCCACCAGTGTTATGTGAGCTCAGCTGGATCTTGGACACTCTGCCTATTTAGGCCAAGCTGCTTGGCAGTAGAAGTTATAGTCTGAAATCTAGATGCCTGTAGTCAATAGTGAGCTAGACAGGGTCAATAAAATAAAACTCCATCCAGATAAAGCAGATATTTATTTATATTTATATTTCCTATTTCTAAACCACCCATCTCCCTCAGATATGCTAATAGAAGAAGAAACCATAATTTTAACATAGAGGCATTTGAAGAACAGATATGGTAGGGATTCCAGAAACACTCTTCATTGTAATGCGGTAGAATACAGATTCCTGAAAGTCCATCCAAACTTTTCTCTGCCCCATTTTAAACAAAAGATCAAGGTGTGGTTACTTTGAGATTTTTTTTCTTGTGCTTTCTTCAAACTAAGGACTTCTCCAAGTGTTCCTTCTACAACTTACTCCTTCCTTTCCCAAGAGCAGCTCTAAATTCCTTTGTATCATCTTCCCATCAGAACTACAGTAGTCTCCTCTCTTGCCTTTGTAGACAGGCTAGGTGTGTTAACAAGGACAATGGACAATGGACTGACTCTCCTACCCTTTCTGCTTGCTCTAAATTCTGGAAAATGTCCAACAATGGTCCATTGCCTTCAATGTGAGGTATGATCTATCTAGCTGCCCTTCTTTTATCAGATTAAGAGCAAAGGTGACTTTGGTCCTATCTATAGAAAATTCTTGTGGTTCACCTGCCACAGACAATGCCAGTTATTGTTTGTATATCCACTTGCTATTGATGCTGTAGCAATATCTTGGCAACTTGTTCTATAGACAACCTTGAGGATTCATCATCACAATGCAGGTCTGTGAAACAGATTCTGATGCCTCTCTGATGAGAGAGTAATGGGGTTTTCAGGATTGATGACAGCCCTTGAAGTAGGTCAAGTCAAGAAATAGATTCCAGGAATAAGAGAATCTTGAAAGCCTGTCCAAGTTTCTCTTTATCCCATCTTATACTAAATAAAATCAAGATATGGTTACTTTGAATTTATTTTTCAACATTTCCTTCAATTTTAGGATTATGCAATCTCTCCTCCATGTATCCCGTTAAAAATCCTCTCATACCTTCTCTGAGATCTACTCCTTTACAAGAACCTACTCCAGGTAGTATTGCACATGTCAGCCTCTATGATGCTTGCTTGCTATCGGCTGCCATAGTAATGGGGTGGGGGGGAGTTGGCATTTGGGTGTGAGATGTGAGTTGGAGAGAGTTGCCCAATGTGAACAAATAGGGAGGATTGTTCCTATGTTGTACTGCGCAGCTCCATGGTCTTATTTATGCCCAGTCAAGGTCAACCATCCTGGAATACCAGATGGACGAAAACACCTGAAGATGCTGCCCACATGACACTAATTGGAATGGGGACTGGACATTTACCCTGGGTCTTTGGGGGAGGGATTTGGGGATACTTTCAATATGTAACCTTCAGGCCTTTTGCTTCAGATCTTGCTTTTCTTTTGTTGCTATCTGTTCAAATTCAGTAAAAGTACCTTTCCTTACAAACATGGAGCTGGGGTTTTCCTTTCTTGAGTTTTGAATGGAGGCACCCCTAACAGCACACTTCTTGGTCAGCTTCACTTTTGCTGCTCCACTTCTTTTTTTTTTTGCTTTTTTATTTAAATTAGCACACATATTTTTCAACTTTAGTTGTAGTCAAAATTGTTCATCAGAACATAGATTTTATTCTGACCAACTAAACCAGTAGTACACCATTTTTGAGTAGTTGTAGATAGGTTGTATATGCTATTGACTGAGATCTATTGAATGACTTCCATTCATGTGTGTCTTCATGCATTCCTTCTCTTCATTCTCCCCCTTCCTTTTATTGTAGCTTAATACTCCAAACTAGACAAATTCTAGCTGTTTTGTGCAATAAGTCCTACCTTCTATCCTTGCCATCTCCAATTTAAAAAATAAAATCAGTAGCAGTATTGGGAAATTTGCCAAAGGCCTTGAGGAGCCATTGTCAGTGATAGATTAGATGGAGCATAGAACTGACATGGTATAAGGAGCTTTTATGTATCAATCATCACTCCTGTACTAATTTATTATTGGTTCTGTGGCTTGTCTTTGACCATAAACTGTTCTGAACAATTTAAACTAAAATGGTTCATCATAGTAAACAACAAGATTCTTTACCCAGATTCTTTGAGCAAAACATTTCTGGACCTCAGATGGAGATACCTGATGCACCAAGATTGATAGCATCATCTAATAATAACCAAATATAAATTTGCTCCATCCAAGTCTACCCACTTAAGTTTTTTTCTAATTCAGTTATTTTCCCAAGTAAAATTATTGCTTATATAATTCACTTGCCTTATGTTTTCAAGGAGGTTTAGAAGAAGAGATAATCTAGAACAATTAATTTATGAACTGTATCTGTTCTCTTTGTAACAATGATTTCATATGATTCATTTTTCAAAGACATTTGTCTTATAGTATATATCATTGCACAATTGCTTTATACAAATGAAAGGCATTACATTACAAACTTTACAGACTCTATTTTGAAATGGGAACTCAGGAAGACTATTTCCATTCTATGTTTTGATCCAAAGACATGGATGCTTTTTTGTTAGCAAGATCAGAATTTCTGTTGGCATCAATAATAGAGTTGGCACACTGAGACAGTGTAAGTGGCATCTCAACATCCTGGAGTTAGCAAGAAAACATGCAGGCTGTGCAGGCAGTACTATGATTAGCTAATAAGTACAAGCTTGATTTGGGCCTTAAATGCAGAGATTAACCATTGATCAGATTACACTTTTGAATATGGAGAATATTCACTTAAACGCTGCAAAAACATTTGGACCTCTCAACTCGACCAGGGTATAGATGCAATCTACATAGACTTCTGCAAAGCCTTTAATTCAGTGGTACATAATGCACAAGGATGCATTTTTGGATCTTTGCACAAGTGGATAGCTACCCTGTTTCCCACAAAATAAGACAACCCCTGATAATAAGCCCAATCGGGTTTTTGAGTGTATGGCAATAAGGCCAAGTGCTTATTTCAGGATTAAAAAAATATATAAGACAGGGTCTTATTTTCAGGGAAACATGGTACATTCCTATAGTTAAATGGTTAAAATTGGAAATGCTATATCAAACCCTGCACCAGTTAACAGTGGTGTTCCCCAAGGCAACGTTCTAGGACCAATACTCTTTCTGCTTTATATTAATGACCTTTGTGATCATATTACAAGCAGCTGCGTCCTCTTTGCTGACAATGTAAAACTTTTTAACACCACAGACAATTCTACTACCCTACAAAATGACCTAGATTATGTATCTGAATGGTCAAACAATTGGCAACTCCAAATCTCTCCTAACAAATGCTCAGTCCTGCACATTGGCAATAAAAATCAGAACATCGAATACAAACTGGGCGGAAATGATCTAAAAGATGATCCACACTCTGTCAAGGACCTAGGAGTACTCATTTCAAAAGATCTAAGCCCCAGAGCTCACTGTAACAACATTGCAAGAGCCCTGATGGCGCAGCAGATTAAAGTGCTGTTAAGTAACAACAGCTGCCTGCAATTACTGCGAGTTCAAATCTCACCAGGCTCAAGGTTGACTCAGCCTTCCATCCTTTCGAGGTAGGTAAAATGAGGACCCAGATCGTGGGGGCAATAAGCTGACTTTGTATAAAAAAGAACACCACTTTGGGGGGGGGGCGCGAAAGCCCTACAAAGCAGGTATATACAAAAGTATGAAGGCTATTGCTTAATGCATTGTAAACTGCCCTGAGTCTCTGGAGAAGGGCCACATATAAATTGAAACCAATAAATTGCTAAAAAGGCATTAAGAGTTGTCAACCTTATTTTATGAAGTTTTCTCTCTGGTAACTCTATACTTCTAACTAGGGCATACAAAACTTTTGCCAGACCTATCCTTGAATACTGCTGACCTGCTTGGAACCCACACTGTATTTCGGACATTAATACATTAGAGAGAGTCCAGTGGTATTTTATAAGAAGAGTACTCAACTCCTCTGCTCACAACTCCTCTGCTGAGCCTTGGTGGTGCAGCAGACTAAAGTGCTGTTAAGTAGCACTTAGCTACCAGCTGCCTGCAATTACTGCGAGCTCAAATCTCACCAGGCTCAAGGTTGACGCAGCCTTCCATCCTTCCGAGGTAGGTAAAATGAGGACCCGGATTGTGGGGGCAATAAGCTGACTTTGTATAAAAAGAGAACACAGCTTGGGGGGTGGGGGGTGGGGGGCGAAAGCCCTACTGAGCCGGTATATACAAAAGTATGAAGGCTATTGCTTAACACATTGTAAGCCGCCCTGAGTCTCCGGAGAAGGGCGGCATATAAACAAACAAACAAACAAACAAACAAAAAATTCCTTATACCACCAGGCTTGAAATTTTAGGTCTAGATAACCTTGAACTATCCCGTTGATGTTCCGACCCAAGCTTAGTACACAAGATTATCTACCATAATGTCCTACCTGTTAATGACTACTTTAACTACAACTGCAATAACACAAGGGCTATCAATAGAGACAAACTAAATGTAATTCGCTCTAATCTTGATTGTAGAAAATACGACTCCAGCAATAAAGTAGTAAATGTCTGGAATACTCTACCTGATCCTGTTGTTAGTTTCTCTAAGCCCCATACCTTTTACCTTAAACTATCTATCGTGGACCTTACACATTTCATAAGTGGTCCCTAAGGGGGCTTGCATAAGTGCACCAGTGTGCCTACTGTCCCTGTCCTACTGTCCCCATTTATATGTACTCGTTTTATGTGTTTATGGCTATGTTTTGCCTATTTATATCCATTTATTTGTGCCATTTTTTTCATGTGTTCATGTCTATGTCCTTGTACTTGTTGACAAACAATTAAATAAATAAAATAAAATAAATAAACATTAATCTTGGCCCTGTGGTAATGGTGAGAATTGAGAAAGTGAATGAAGATCCAAGGAATAGTAGTCTTGCCACATCAGAAGAACTCTGATAGGCACACAGTTTAATGAAGTAATTACACTTATTCCCTGTCTTATTCCCTGTAGAGAAAAGCAACAAAGGTGGTTAGGGGATTGGAAGGTAAAGTATATGATGAACCTTTCCATCAGGCAGAAGGACTAGGAGTGGCATGATAGAAGTTTTCTAGTATTTGAGGGGCCATCAAAGAGAAGAAGGGATCAACCAGAGGTGGGATTCATTTACCTTCCCTACCAGTTCACAAATGGCAGTGCTCGTGCCTTCTGTGCATGCGCAGTAGTCGAGCATTATGTCCGGGTGGGTGGGCAGAGCCTCCTGCAGTTGCTGCTACCAGTTCGCATGATCCTGAGAGAACCGGCTGAATCCCACCACTGGGATCAACCTATTTTCCAAAGCACCTGAGGGCAGGATAAAAAGCAATGGATAGAAGATTATCAAAGAGAGATCCAACCTAGAATTAAGAAGAAATTTCCTGATAATGAGAACAATTAATTAGTGGAATGGCTTCTTTCCAGAACATGGGTATTCCATCACTGGAGGTTTTAAAAAAGAGATTGGACATTTTCTGAAAAGTTATAGGGTCTCCTACTTGAGCAAAGCTTGGACTAGAAAACCTCCAAGTCAAGGTCTCTTCCAATTCTGTTATTCTGTATTCCTGTTGAGACCCAATTATAATATTCAGGTTCCCTCCCATGCCTGGAAGTGCCCATATGGTGATCCAGAAGCAACGGGAAATGCAAAGGGTTGATTCAGTTCTTTACCTTGAATTGGGTTCTTGTTTCAGTTTATGAATCTGCTTTGTTGAGGTGATCCACTTTCATTAAATCAGAACACTGCCTCCAAGAGTTCTGCGGCTCTATATTTATCTTTTTAATGAACTGTTTTCCAATTACCATTTAAAATTAATACTAATGCTTTGCTTCTTCTCTCGTTCCTCATCAATCTATGAAAAATCAGCAAGATTATCCGAGCCAAAGGATTCTTGTGACCCACATTCTTATGATACTAGAATGATTATTTAAGTATTCTGAGTATAAGCACTTCTGAAATCATTAACCTCCATGAAGATACATCAGCTATGCCAATATCAGAAAGAACTAAATTGCTGCAGGGCATTTTAAGGACTGTTTCAATATCGATAGAGAATCTTTGTCCAAAACATAGATTTTTAATTAATTCTCTTCTAGGCAGGAGTCCACTGGCTTTCTTGGTTTTCATTGTTAAATTATTCTCTTTTCATAATTAAAGCAAAAGGCAAGATTCAGATGACAATAGGGAAGGAGGGAGGGAGGCAGGGGAGGGGAAGGAAGCGAAGGGAAGGGAAGAAAAGAAGGGAACAGGGGAAAGGAAAGGAAAGGAAAGGAAAGGAAAGGAAAGGAAAGGAAAGGAAAGGAAAGGAAAGGAAAGGAAAGGAATGTTGCAAGATATAAGTATTTTTATTAGAATCACTTATTGGAATATTTATTGATTGATTGATTGATTGGTTGGTTGGTTGGTTGGTTTGATTTATATGCCGCCCTTCTCCGGACACTCAGGGCGGCTTACAATGCGTTAAGCAATAGCCTTCATACTTTTATATATACCTGCTTAGTAGGGCTTTCGGCCCCCTCTAAGCGGTGTTCTTTTTTATACAAAGTCAGCTTATTGCCCCCACAATCCAGGTCCTCATTTTACCTACCTTGGAAGGATGGAAGGCTGAGTCAACCTTGAGCCTGGTGAAATTCGAACTTGCAGTAATTGCAGGCAGCTGGTGCTACTTAACAGCACTTTAGTCTGCTGCGCCACCAAGGCTCTGGTTTGGTTCATGTTACTTCCTCTGTTTGGACATAGTCCATTCCATTTAACGGAAGTTTTGTTTCCTCTGTCCATTATATAAGATTAATTTTCAGGTAGCCCTCTCCTTGTGTCTGATCTGCTGATTTCATGAATGTTCAAGCCTTAAAGGAGAAAGACTTTGTCCTGCTGACTCCCTCATTTAGTACAATAAAACAGTTCCAGGCTGTTATATATGTTGTACCTCCCCCTTATCCCTCCTATTACTCCAGCAGCACCCTTGTACATTACTGATGACTGCATATTAATGCACTTCAAGCATTTAAAGAAATGTAGACATAACAGCCTGTTTTGTAGTAGAAATCTTTGTCAATATTGACTGTCTTCTTGAGTGAGTTTATTTAAATATTGGGGGCTAATCCATTAAATATTTAGAGACGGAAGTCTTTATTGAAATGGGCTTTGCATTGCTTCCTATTAAGTTGGGTAACCACCTGCCACTTTATCTTATACTAGCTGATAACCCGGCGTTGCCCAGGTATTTATTTATCCCAATCCTGTATTAGACAGGGAGAGCAACTTCACCCTGAGCCCTGATTTTGGTGAGAATTAAATTAGTTAAAAATGTTTTCCCTGTGCCCCCAGAAGTGTCAAGTAAAATGTTGTTGTTTTGCTAGCTGATCCATGATAATTTGGTATGCTTTTTTCTGATCTTGATTTAGCAGTGGCTTCTGATCTGCGATATATGCACCAAACTGTTGGATGTTGTAGTTCTTTTCTCATGTGTAATCTGTGTGAAGTACATTATGTCAGTCTCATAGTGGTGCAGGCAGGCCGGGGTGGGTTCTACTTATCTTTACTACTGGTTCGCAGCGGGGCTGCAAGTGTGTGCTTGCTTCGCTCGAGCACGCGCGCTCTTCTGTGCAAGCACAGAAGTGTTTTGATGACGTTGGGGTCAGTGGCAGAGCCTCCTGCCAGTTTTACTACTGGTTCTACAGAACCGGTGCAAACTGGGGGCAAGCCACCACTGAGGCTGCCCAAGTTGCTGTAATGTTTTATTGATCATGGCCATATATTTGTCCTCAAGAATAATCAAAGCCTTGTTGAAAATGTTCGGACCAAATATAATTTCTAATGTTGGCTTTTCCCCCTTACCAGAGGGAGCCCCCTTGTGGAGTATTGTGAAGCCGTTACCATGGCAACTCCACTGTGCTGTACAGGAGAAGCCATTTTAAGGCAGTCTAATAGAAGCCATTTTAAGGCACAACAGGCTGTATCTTAACAGAACACACACCCCGAGGGGTGTTAGGGGTGTCTTACCCCCACAGTATTTCTTTCCAGAGAGTAAATCATCTGTGTACCAAGTTTGGTTGAAATTGCTTGAGGCGTTCCAGAGTTATGCTGGAACATACACACATTCACACATCCATTTTATATATATATATATATATATGTAAGATAGAAGATAGATTCCTGACCTGAGGAATGCTGGAAATAAACAAGTTGGGGAAGGCTGCCAACCTCATGTCTAACTTGTCTGTGTTCTTAGCTATGTTTTCTTGGCCATTGTTGGAAAGAGAACGCTGAGCTAAATGGATGTAAATATAATTTTCATTTGGGGCAGAGTACATGAAAAAGGCAGCCACCAATTTTGTTACCGCATTCTCAGATTGTGGTGGTGGATGTGTGGATCAAGTTTAGAGAGCTCTAAATGCTGTGATGGGATAGTCTTTCCCTTTATACTATATAGAGAATCCCAAAGATTTTATTTACATGTTTGACCTTCCTGGGTGCCAATGCTGATGGGTAATGATTGGGCTTGAGATTCAGGATTTTATAATAGAGGCAAACAAATATTTTCAAGAAGGGCATTATGATTTCCCTACAAAGAAGTACATTGGGTTGGATGTCACTTTTAAAAGTAGTCTTTTGATGTATTCCTGCTATCCAAATCTTCATGATGTGCCCAAGTTCAATCTGCCAACAGATCTTCATCCAGACCATTCATGAAATTGAATTGTTGGCATTTTAAAAGAATTACTTAATTCCACCACACTAAGCATGTATAGTGTCAGCAGATCTGCAGAAACATCGACGTTGTGTTCAGACATGTTATTATTATTTGTTATTAATGACAAATAGAAAGAGCCCTGGTGGTGAAGTGATTAGAATGCAGTATCGCAGGCTAATTCTGCCAACTGCCAACATTTAGATCCTGACCGTCTCAAGGTTGATGCAGCTTTCCATCCTTCCAAGATCAGTAAAATAAGGATCCAGATTGTTGAGGGCAATATACTGACTCTATAAACCACTTAGAAGGAGCTGTGAAGCACTGTGAAGCTATATAAGTCTAAGTGGAATCAGGATTTCCTGCAAGTATTGGATTTTCTCTACTAAATTCAGGGCCCTTTCCCTGACACTAGAAAGGAGAAATTGTTATGGAAAACGGATGTCAAATAGTATAATTTTCTCAATAATAAAGATGAGAGGGGGGGAATAGCCATTTCTTACATAAGCTTTGATACCCTTATTATCTCAAGATCATATTAAGTAAACTACATATTCTTTTTTGTCAGCCAGTACATTTTAATATTGGTTCATCTGAGGCAATTGGGCAACTACCTCTTGTACTGACTCCAGTTTTCAGTTCCAGATCATTCTTAAAGCCACCTTTGGGGCACATCAATCTAAATCAGTCGTTTTCAACCTCATGCCTCCTAGGTAGGAATTCTGGGGACACTTAAAGATAACTCAGGAGAACATTTAGTTGGGTTTAAGCATTTAAAATATCAGCAGGTAATCTCATATTGTAACATGTAAAATTAGAAGTTGGTATTGACTGGAGATGGGCTGACAGAATTTTATTTTATACTTTAATATCATATAGTTCTGTCCATTTGTTTGTTTGTTTGTTTGTCAAGCATATATAAAATAACAGGTAAAAGTACAATTTGAATACATGAAAAAAGTAAGAGTAAAAACGAATATTAGGACAGGGACGGTAGGCATGCTGGTGCATTTATGCACGCCCCTTACAGACCTCTTAGGAATGGGGTGAGATCAACAGTAGACAGTTTAAGGTTAAAGTTTTGGGGGCTTGGGGAAGAAACTACAGAGTCAGGTAGTGCATTCCAGGCATTGACCACTCTGTTACTGAAGTCATATTTTCTGCCATTGAGTTTGGAGCAGTTTACCTTGAGTTTGTATCTATTATTTGCTCGTGTATTGTTGTGGCTGAAGCTGAAGTAGTTTCCATAGAAACTAATGCTGATCATTTGAGCAGTTGAACGATAATAAGAACAGCTATTGAATAGAATAGAATAGAATTCTTTATTGGCCAAGTGTGATTGGACACACAAGGTGCATATACTCTCAGTGTACATAAAAAAAATACATTCATCAAGAATCATAAGATACAACACTTAGTGATAGCCATAGATTACTAAATAAGCAATCAAATCATACTAGGAAACAATCAATATCAATATAAATGGTAAGGATACAAGCAACAAAGTTACAGTCGTGCAGTGATAAGTGGGAGGAGATAGGTACTAGGAAAGATGAGAAGAATAATAGTAATACAGTCTTACTAAATAGTTTGACAGTGTTGAGGGAATTATTTGTTTAGCAGAGTGATGGCATTCAGGAAAAAACTGTCCTTGTGTCTAGTTGTTCTGGTGTGCACTGCCCTAGAGCATCATTTTGAGGGTAGAAGTTGAAATAATTTATGTCCAGGATATGAGGGGTCTGTAGATATTTTCACAGCCCTCTTTCTGGCTTGTACAGTATACAGGTCCTCAATGAAAGGCAGGTTGGTAGCAATTGTTTTTTCCGCAGTTCTAATTATCCATTGAAGTCTGTGTCTGTCTTGTTTGGTTGCAGAGCCAAACCAGACAGTTATAGAGATGTAGATGACAGACTCAATAATTCCTCTGTAGAACTGTATCAGCAGCTCCTTGGGCAGTCTGAGCTTTCTGAGTTGGCGCAGAAAGAACATTCTTTGTTGTGCCTTTTTGATGACATTTTTGATGTTAAGTGTCCATTTTAAGTCTTGAGATATAATAGAACCTAGGAACTTGAAGATCTCTACTGTTGATACTCTGTTGTCTAGCATTGTAAGAGGTAGTATTATAGGAGGGTTTCTCCTAAAATCTACCACCATTTCTATGGTTTTGAATGTGTTTAGTTCAAGATTGTTCCGGTTGCACCACGAGGCTAGTTGTTCAACCTCCCGTCTGTATGCAGATTCATCATTGTCTCAAATGAGACCAATCACTGTTGTATCATCTGCAAACTTCAGTACTTTAATAGAGGGATCTTTGGAGATGCAGTCATTGGTATACAGAGAGAAGAGGAGAGAGGACACCGCCCTGGATGGCCCCTGTGCTAATTGTACAGGTATCTGATGTGATTTTGCCTAGCTTCACCTGCTGCGCTCCCTTTCTCTGTTACATCCCAGGGGACCAGACAAAATGAAAGAAAAGAATCTTAAAGAGTCCATATTAGTTTGATATGATACCTCTGGTGTCTTCCCAAGGTATGTGCAAATAGGTTTGAGTGTTCGGAGATAAGATATATAGGGCACCATTTTTTTAAAAAAGTTTTACAATTATAGCAGTTACATTAAATAAAGGTTAATGTTAACTGACATCTTTTTTTTTGTTTCATGCTGTAATCTGTGTAACTCTGTTAATGGATTTCTCGACTGCAGAAAATTCACGTTCTGTTGCTTCTTACACATCTGGTTGTTCCTCTCCTCCAACTGATGCGCGTATTAATTCATTCACACCATTAAGCAGAAGGTGACTTCTTTCAGAACATAATATTCTGTTCAGTGATGAAAGAGAACAGTGAACTGCAATGCTTGCATTAAACATTATAAAATGTCATGCTGTGATCTTCAGCAGAAACTCTTGGGACTTGGTTTTATACCTAAAAAGAGTGTCCAGAATAGCAGTCAATTAGGAAATTCTAAAGGATATTTTGCTGGAGTCTGTGACCTTCCATCTCAAACTAATTCTTCTAGCAGTATATTGCTCCCAACAGTCTGGGTCCTCATTTTACCTGCCTCAGAAGGATGGAAGGCAAAATCAACCTTGAGCCCTTCAGCATCTTTCCAAAAGCAGTGCAGGACTTCAGATACAAGGTAGGGTGGCAGAGGTGGGTGTCACATACTGTAACAACCGGTTCACCCAGCAACTGAAAGTGTGAGTGTGTGAATGCATGCATCCACACATGCGTGCGGCGTCACAAAACACAGCGATATAGGGCGGGATTACACCCAGGGCGATACCCGCAGGTCACAGGTCGCAACTACCAGTTCACCTGAACTGGTCCTAACCGGCATCAGCCCACCACTTCACCACTGTGGATAACCTGTGGCATCCAGTCTGTTAAATGGACTTTTCTGATCCACAATCAAATGTTAAGGCACTTCATTAATGTTTAATATTAGTACAGATAGTTCTCAATTTACAATTGTTCATTTAGAGACCATTCAAAGTTACGAAGGAACTCAAAAAAGTAACTCATGACCATTGTTTCACACTTATGACTGTTGCTACATTTCCATGGTCATGTAATCAAAATTCAGACACTTGGCAACTGATTCATAATTATGATGTTTGCTGTGTCCCAGGGTCATTTGATCTCCTTTAGTGACCTTCTGACAAGCCAAATCAATGGAGGAACCAGATTCACTTAACAACCATGTAACTAATTTAACAGCTTGCAGTGATTCACTCAACAATTTTGGCAAGAAAGTCGTAAAATGGGGCAAATCTCACTTAACAAACATCTCACTTAGCAACATAAATTTTTGGACTCAACTATGGTTATAAAAACATGTTATTCTTAGGTAATAATAAACACCAGCTTAAATGATTAAGTGAAATATTTACAATAAAACTTAAGTATTCCTTTCTTTTTCCCCTCTTGCCCTAACTAAAACTGATCATGTAATTATCTCTGTGTCTCAGTGGCTTTGGGGCAGGAAAAAAAATACAAACAAGGTTGTTTCCAATAACTAGTGTGGGTTATGGTATATATAATCTTATTAAAGAACAATACCATGAGAAACACTTTCTGAACATTGTTTTACAGTGCTGGGAAATTATGACTATCCTTTTCAGCTCCCTAACTCTTTGTAACTAAGTGTTCCTTGCCGATTGCTTCTTATGTAGCCCCTCTGGGCCTAATGGACAAAACAAATTTCATTGCACATTCATGTTAATCAAGTTTCCTAAACCTAGATTAAGATTAAGAATAAGAATAAAGGTGAAAGCAAATCTTTCTGAATAATAAAGATTTTTTTCCCCCTGGAAGATGTTTTATTCCCTATTTCAAACCAGAAAATGCTTCTTCCCCACCGCCCTTCAGAAATATTCTTTTGAATTTTAAATACGTGGAGGATTTGTTTTGTTTTGTTTTGATTGGCACACGTGTATTCTGAATTGCTCCAGGTCACTGCTAGCTGTGAAAAGACAAGAGAAGTCAACTGAATCAGCCTATAACCTTAAGCTGCAGTGGAACAGGCTCTCAAGAGCTTTCATTGGAATAAGTCTCCAAGCATTACAGCATTAATCTTCGGAAGCTTGCTTCAGGTGGTTACATGGTTCAAAAGACCCTGAGGTTTTGTGATGGGAGATGGTATAATCTCCCAGTGCAACGCTTGGGGTGACAAGGAACTGTATCATTTTGCTGTAAAAGCTTGGTTTTCCAACACTTTGAAAAACAAGCTTTGTTTTCTTTGAAGATTTCTTAATCACAATAGAATGGTATGTTGCTCAACCTCATATTTCAATGTGTACTTTCAATTATTATTGAAATGATAACCCGAAAACAGTACAAATACGTATTACTTTTTCTAGTAATGTTCAAACCTGTTAAAAAAATATCTTCATGATTTTAATATTCAGTTCAAAACACTATAGGCAATTCATAGAAATCTTAAATGTTGCCCATTGTATTTGCCTAAATCCCCCTAAATTACTGCTTCCTTCTCAATTGATTGCAGCATACACTTCCCCCCCCCCATTATTTTATGATAATAAATGGATCAAGCAAAGAACAAACATGCATTGCACAATGTTAGCAATGGTGAGAACACTATAAAAAGAAGAAACTGCCTCAGACTTGGCTATATTGAATATTTTACTTCCCTGCTTCCTTGTCAAGGTGACAATTCAGATATTGACAAACAACCCATGGTTGCAAATCAAGTGTAGAAGTTGTCTTCCAAAAAAGAATAATCATTCTTTTAACCAATCCACATGCCTTGAAAATCCTCAATTCTTGATATCCAAGAATTATAGCCAAGAAGAGCTTTAGCACACAGTGATAGAAAGCTTATGGAAAACATTGTGCCTGCATTAATGTTACTTCCACAAATGCAGTTCTTCCCACAGCATTTCCAGCAGTGTTTGGCCAAGTTACCGTGGAAGAAGAAGAGCAAGTTCTTATAAGTTTGAATGGGTACATATCAGTGGTGGTTTTCAATTTTTTTTACTACCGGTTCTGTGGGTGTGGCTTGGTGGGTGTGACATGGCTTGGTGGGCATGACAGGGGAAGGATGCTGTAAAATCTCCATTCCCATTCCACTCCAGGGGAAGGTTACTGCAAAATCTCCATTCCCTCCCGATCAGCTGGGACTTGGGAGGCAGAGAATAAATGGGGGCGGGGCCAGTCAGAATTTTTACTACCGGTTCTCCAAACTTCTCAAAATTTCTGCTACTGGTTCTCCAGAACTGGTCAGAACCTGCTGAAACCCACCTCTTGTACAAGTATGTCTTGTCTGAATGCATATATTCATGGAATGGGAATGGTTGGATATATGTACTGAAGAAAAAGGAGTGAAAAAGGGAAAGGGATGATATTCAGGGTTGACTCAGCTTTCCATCCTTCCAACGTCAGTAAAATGAGGACCCAGATTGTTGGGGGCAATATGATGACTCTGTAAGCCGCTTAGAGAGAGCTGTGAAGCACTGTGAAGTCTAAGTGTCTAAGTCTAAGTGTCATTGCTACTGCTGTTTGAAAAATTGCTTCATTTCACATGTCTCCCTGCATAGGTCGACTCTTGTAATCTCCTTTTCTTGGGACTGGAAGAGGATGAAGGGAAAAAAAACTTTAATGGGTGGCCCTCTAAATGGACATGCTCCCTCTAAAGGTTCAGCTGTGAATTACATTACGGTCTTTTCAAAACCAACTGAAGGCTTTCTTTTTTTTTTCTTTTCTCCCCCCCCCCCAGTTTTAAATGCATGCTTTCTCTTTATAGCTCATCTCCTTTTTTTCTCTTGAGTATCATGTTCTGATGCTGCTTTATCTTCATCTTCTATTTTTAGAGTTTATCTGTTTTCCTTTCTTTATATTATCCAGATAACTTAATGGAGGGCATAAGAAGATTTCTTTGCTGCTGATAAAGAAAACACCAGGCAGCAACATACATTAGCTGCTATTCTCAGTAGGATGATTTTGGAAGTATATACAGAAATAAGACATCTTTGGAGTCAGTAAGAATACTAGATATTAATTTTTCAATAGCTGGGAAATATTCTTCTCAGTAATATTTATAGTTTTGATAAAGCATTTGAAACTTGCAGACTGTTGCAGGGGGCTGCTGTACTCACTGTGTTTGCCCAGCAAAATGCATATAAAACTACACTATTGCAAACAACAGAAACATTTTCAGGAACTCATAAGGCAATGCAATTAAGGAATTTAACATCATATAAATGTGTGTATATGTGTGTGTGTGTGTGTGTGTGTGAGAGAGAGAGAGAGAGAGAGAGAGAGAGAG
>WNWU01000001.1:34872572-34904925 GCA_012654045.1 Ptyas mucosa | reverse complement strand
AAAGAAAAAGAAAAAGAAAAAGAAAAAGAAAAAGAAAAAGAAAAAGAAAAAGACTATTTTATATTGTAGTTAGCTTATGACAAATGCAGAAGTGGTATTCAGCAGGTTCTGACCAGTTCTGGAGAGCCGGTAGCAGAAATTTAGTTCAGAGAACCAGCAAATACCACCTCTGACTGGCCCCACCCCCATATATTCTCTGCCTCCCGAATCCCAGATGATCGGGAGGAAATGGGGATTTTGCAGTAACCTTCCCCTGGAGTGGGGAGAGAATAGAGATTTTACAGTATCCTTCCTCTGCCACGCCCACCAAGCCACACCCATCAAGCCACATCACACCCACTAAGCCACGCCCACAGAACCGGTAGTAAAAAAAGTTGAATCCCACCACTGGACAAATATGAAATGTAATTCTATAGTGGTCCCTGCTCTATGGAATATCCTCCTTTGGAGATCAGAATGGCCCCAACTCTGTTAGCCTTTTGTAAGCCTTAAAAACCTGTTTATGTTCCTGAGTCTGGAGCCCTGAATGTGCCAAGGGTCCCATTTCTTGGTTTTATTGCTAATGAGCTCTTGTGCATCTTGAATTGGATGTTTTTAATGTTTTTACTGGTTTTGATGTGATACGGATACATATAAATTTAATAAAGAAATAAACAAACTTATTGGAGATCTGGCTGAAAGTGTAATTAGTTGCTTATACCCCTAAACTGCCATAGCATTTCAGCTGAGAAGTATACATATGCGTATACGCACTGCTGAAGTTGGGAAGGAGATTGTCTATGCATGAATATTCAATACAGGAAAATAAGTCTCTCTGGATTTCATTTCATTGTAACACACCATTATGACAAATAATGAAATTATTGAACATTCTTTTTCTTAACAGACCCTTTCACTTCCAGTAAAAGTGAGAATGTGCATATCAGAGGCCAATTTAAAAGAGCTGTTGATGACTATTAATAGTATAGACAGAACCCAAGTTTTGTGTTCTGCCAAAATAATGTTGTATGCATTTGTATGTTGCAGTTGTAGGGATATATGTAAAAGATACATATAGAGTCAGCTTGGTCTAGTGATTAAGGCACCAGGATAGAAAACAGAAGATCGTGAGTTCTAGTCCCACTTTAGGCATGAAAATCAGCTGGGTGACTTTAAGCCCAACTCACCTAGGGTCATTGTTGGGAGGAAATTCAAAGAAGGAAAGAGTATTAAATATATTTGCTGCTTTAAGTTGTTGCTAAAAACAATAAAAATGGAATATAAATCCAGCAAGTAAGTAGTTTCCCCAGTTTTCTTCCAGCGGATTTTGCAGTGTGTTGAGCACAAATACAGATTATAAACTAATCACAAACCTATCCTTAATTAATGATGAAAATTTCACTCTATAACTGGGGAGAAAATCAACTCATTATTATGGAGAGCTCCCTGTCCCCCATTGTATTTCAGTTTATGTACTATGTAAATAAAACAACTTAGTTATTTAACTCTGGGGATTTTTTTTGGCAACATGTCATGGTCACAATATATTAATTTTCCATTTCATACTTAAGAATTGTAGTTCCCATAGGTTCAGTACCTTAAATCTTCATGGAATTAAATACTCCACTGTCACATTATTGTATATTAGGAGGATTTAAAAGAATTGTTATGATGTACTGTTATGCTGGAGAACAAAAAACTTGCTTGTGACTTTGGGACTCATGTATTCCTGATAAAATTATAGTGATAGAATGTCTTTGGATTTTTCCTTAATGAAAAAAATGATTAATGATTTTTTTACTGACATAGTTTTGTCATATTGATCACTATGACAACTCTTGAGGATGTGTAAATAGGAATCTTAATGCTGTTATATTATTATTTTTATGATATATTACAATTTATTTTATGTAGAATACATCTGGGAGTTTTGCCAGCTGAAGATTGAGATAAAACTGCTTCAATAAACAAACACAAAACTTTTTTGCAAAACAGAAAAACGTCCTTTGCCCAAACTGGAACTTTGGATGTGTTGGAAAACAACTTCCAAGATTTTCAGGTAGTGTAGTCATACACAGCATTGCATGGCACTGGAGATGTGACTCTTAAGCTGGGACATTGGCTTCAACAGATCCCAGGACCAACATTATAGCTCTCTGTCCAGAAGAATGCTAGGAACATCTAAGAATGCTAGGAACATCTAAGAACCCTCAAACTCCCAGGCCCCTGTTAGAGGACACCAAACACATACCAAACATAGCAGGGGTGGGTTCTAAGTTCTGTGGGCGTGGCTTATTTTGTGGGTGTGGCTTGGTGGGTGGTAATGTGACTGGCTGGGCATGGTCAACTTTTTTTTTTTACTTTTAAAAGCATTTTTTCTACAACCTTAAAAGCCTCTGCCGATCAGGCAACCCAGCTGGGATCGCCAGAGGCTTTTAAAGGCATTTTTTCCCTTACAACCTCTTTGGCTGAAGAGATTTAAGAAAAAATGCTTTTAAAAGCCTCTGACGATCCCAGCTGAGCCACACGATCATCAGAGGTTTTTTTTTTTTACTTTTAAAGGCATTTTTTCAGCCGAAGAGGTTGTAGAAAAAATGCTTTTAAAAGTAAAAAAAAAAGCCTCTGATAAGGTGAGCAGGGTAAGCGAGCGGCGACCGGGCTGGGGATGGTTCGGGGGCTTGGCCAGCCAATGTTATTACCAGTTCTCCTAACTACTACAAATTTTTACTACCAGTTCTTGCAAACCAGTGCAAACTGGGAGCAACCCACCACTAAAACATAGGGATCAGAAGAGAATTATATATTAATTATAATATATAACTGTATTATGTATATAACCATACATTAGTTATAGTTAGTTATAGATGTATTACCCTGTTTTCCCCAAAATAAGACATCCCCTGATAATAAGCCCAATTGGGCTTTTGAGTGCATGGCAATAAGGCCAAGCGCTTATTTCAGGGTTCAAAAAAATATAAGACAGGGTCTTATTTTGGGGTAAACACAGTATATATTTGAGCCAATTTAGAAATAGAAATAGAATAGCAAAGTTGGAAGGGTCCTTGGAGCAGGGGTGAAATCTAAATTTTTTTGCTACCGGTTCTGTGGGCGTGGCTTGGTGTGGTGTGGCTTGGTGGTCATGTGACTGGGTGGGCATGGCCAGTTTGACGTCATTCATGTCAGTCTGCTGTGCATGGGGTGCTTTGAGAAAGAGCGAGCAAGACAGCTTTCCAACCTCTGTTTGTGTGTGTGTGTGTGTGAGGGAGGGAGAGATCTGAAGCTGAGGCATCCAAACTTCTGAGCAGCCAGCTCCACCTGATCTACTCCCTGAGTCTCGCCATTCTCCTGCCCCCCCCCCAGCTCAAGCAACGGCTTCCCTGCTCAGCCCCAACAAGCTATGCATCCATGGTGCCCACACCAGCATCCTGAGAGAAGCAGAGAAGATCATCGCTTGCAACAGACAAGCAGAGGTAGCAAGCGTATGCCGTGCTATGGGAAAAATGAGAGGTCCTGTTGTCCTGCAGAGCCTGCCGCTGCTTGACCTGGGGGGGGGGCAGGAGAATGGCGAGACTCAGGGAGTAGCTCAGGTGGAGCTGGCTGCTCAGAAGCTGCCCTGCCGCTGTCAGAAATTTGGGTGCCTCGGCTTCAGATCGCTCCCTCCCTCCCCCCCCCAAAAAACAGAGGTTGGAGACCTCTTTTGCCCGCTCGTTCTCCAAGTTCCCCATGCACAGCCCATTTGAGGAAAGGGCATGGACAGCTGGGCGCATTGGCTGCAGAAGGAGGCGCAGTGCAATGGGGTTGTTTTGTTCACCGAGGTGGTACTTCGGGAGGGTAGGCAGATGTCTGCAGCTGACAACTATAATGAATATGTCCACCTGCCCTCCCAAAGCACCACCGTGGCGAACAAAACTACCCCATTGCTATGGATGCATAGCTTATCAGGGCTGAGCAGGGAAGCCGCTCCTTGGCGGGGGGTGGGGCGAATAAGCTGCTAGCTCCTTCCCCGCAGTCCTGCCATGCTTGCCTGCCTTCCATGTGGATTTCTGCTTGCCTGCCTTCACAAGCTGGCCACCAGGATGCCAGGAAGGCACCATGGAAGGCAGGCAAGCATGGCAGGATTGCGGGCCATGGATTGATTCGGGGGCGTGGCCAGCCAGCCATTGCTCCTGGTTCAGCGAACTAGCCTCAATCTCTGCTACCTACTCACCTGAGCCGGTCTGAACCGGGAGCATTTCACCCCTGCTTTGGAGGTCTTCTAGTCCAATCCCCTGCCCAGGCAGCAAACCCTACACCACTTCAGACAAATGGTTATCCAACATCTTCTTTAAAATTTCCAGTGTTGGTCTAGTAGGCTAGAAAAAAATTTGGTTTAGTAGGCTAGAAACCAGGAGACTGTGAGTTCTAGTCCTATCTTAGACATAAAGGCCAGCTGGATGACTATGGGCCAGTCACTCTCTCACCCCATGTTATTAGGCTTGGGGGGAAAGCTAGTTGGTCAATTCCTGTCATAATTATGAATCAATTTTCACTTTATCTAAAAAAAGTGAACAGCAGAAAAACACTAGGAGGAAAATGAAATCTGGAGGGGCATTTTTCATTCATTTTAAGAACTATCAGTGATGTTGGTGAGATTTTTGCCTGAAGAAAAACTGCAGATTCTGCCATCTGCTAAGATTATAGCTATACATTTCTCCAATAAATTATCTTTTAGCTTAAATGCCCAAATTCATTATGATGGTGTTAGTGGGCACTTCTTTAACAACAAACAACAGATTGCACATATAAGTCAGGTTTCAGATCTTTGGCTAAAGGGTTCCAGATGGCAAGAACGAGGGAGATCTTTACTTCGGATACCTGGATGCACGATGATAGGCTGAAACTGTTTGATTATCTAGAAGCAAAAGGGTTCAGTTTAGGTCTGAGCCATAGTTTATGGATCCATGAATTATTCTTTTAATTGACAGATCCTTCATTTATGTAGATTTAAATATAAACATATACATAAAATAAGCTTAAACAAATCTGGAAGCCAATAAATAATCATTAAGAAATTAAAATATTAGTAGCTGAATTTTCTTGAAAATTTATGTTGTAGTATAATTACATATAACCAACCTTTTCTTACTAGCAGATTCACATTATATACATGAGCTTCCTCACATATTATCATATGCCTTTTATGTTATAATTATAATAAATACATAGGTGATATATAAATATATAGGTGATCTGAATTCTTTGTCCCTTTTCAAGTCCAAGGTAGCAATCTTTCCACAATCTCTCATGATATAAAAGAAATGTAAACGAGTCTGAATTGTCGAATCTGACTCCCTAATGATTGCTTACTCAGTTTTGAAGCAAAAAAAATTTTTTTGGTGGGGGTGGGGACTAGGGAATAAGAGAAAAACCTTATTTCCAAAATAGGATCCAATTGGAGTCAAACAGGTCTAATTAATACCTAAAATAAAATAACAGTATGAGGGAGCCTGTATCCTGGGGGTAATGACACAATTTGTAATTGCTTGTTTGTGAGTCAAATTCAGTTTGGGACTGCCACAGCTGAGATTCTTGTGTAAACAACAGAGTCTGAGGGGAGGGGGTTGTGAGGGGTGGGTTTTAATGGCATGATTTGAAACTGGGAAAAGGGGTAATTGGGTCAAACAGTTTAAGAATTTAACTTAACTAAAGACTAGGATGAATTATGTAAATACATGTACAGAGAAAATGATACAGAGTTTTCCTTAGAGGACAAGTTGTTCTAATCCAAGCGCTACATTCATTGTTGACCATACACATTTCAGACCATGTGACCAACCCTACCGTGTTTGGGGTTTATTTTTTGGTGGCTATAAAATCAGTAAATAAGGTGTTGGTACAGACTACTTTCCTTTATAACTTTCAGAGCTCAGCAGGTGAAAATCGAACTTGAATATAGATCACCCCAAAGTAGTGGTCAGATTTGTGGTGACTGTGGAGCAAGAATGCAAACAAGGATTTCCAAAGCCTGCAGAGCTGAGTAGAGATCAAAGAAGAGAGAGAGACGGGAGGGAGGGGGGGATATCTATGAATTAATATTTATTAACAATTCTTGAATTTTTTTAAAAAGTGAAATTATTTGTTGCTTTCTATAAAAGTTCACAGTGTCACAATGACAATATATATCCAAGGCAGTGGTGAAATCCTCTGCAGATTGCCACCGGTTCGCTGCCTGCGCATGTGTGGTGCGTGCCAAAAGCATCCTGCTCACACGAACATGTGCAGTGCGTGCCAAACGCACACTGCGCATGCATATGCAGTGCAAACCAAACGCACACTGCATATGTGTGCATGCACAGTTTGCACCAAGCATATGCTTCGTGCAGGCTTAACAAGGTAAATAGAACAGCAAGGGGGGGGAAACAGCTGTGCCGTGCGATTTAGATTCGCTAGAAAGCAGGAAATCCTGCTTTCTAGCGAATATAAATCACACAGCACAGCTGATCATCGGAAATACCGGTTCAAATGAACCGATAGCTTTTATCAGTACTGGTTTGCCCGAACTGGTATGAACCAGTAGCATTTCACCCCAGATCCAAAGGTATACCACTGAAAATTAGACTTCTCAACAGAGCATATGTCTTGGAAACCGTGTTTCAGAATGACAATCAACAAGACAACAACAACAGAATCTATAGGAAAAAATGAAATTTCATAGAAAAAATGAAATTTACTTAAAAGTATCTTTGAGTTGCCACAGGCCCCAGTTAGAGCTAAACTGAGAAATACTGCCCTAGATGACTGAGCCAAAGCCTTCCTGAGAATCATGGGGACTGAAGATTATTACATCTGGAGGTCAAAAGATTGAAGATAGAACTTCTTTCCTTGCTTCCATCTCAGGAAGATGCCAGAATGCATTGAACTTCTTTTATCTCATTTCCATGCATATATATGCAGTCAATGCTAGCACAGATAATCAGTTCTGGAAGTAGATCTGATTATGCTGTGGTTGCTGAATGGATCAGGCTCAATCAACTTGTTAGATATATCAAGGGAAAGTTAGGTATATCACAGGGAAAGTAATATATAACCTTTGGACATTTGCTTATTCTGATCGGGGTTTTTTTTGGTTCTGATCATTTCCTGAGATACACATACTACAATCATTTAATAAAAGAGAAAAGCCCACTTTATCATCTGAGGAGGCTTCATCTCTCTTGACTGATGGAGAATAAAATGAAGGAAAATGGATTTTATAAGAATGGATAGCAAAGATGCTAATATTCAGCATATGTTTTTGATAATTTCTTCCCCTTTGGATTTCAAACTTGTCTTGCACCTGAATCCATCATTAGGAATTCACAGGACTGGGGTGCCAAACAGTTTATTTTATCTATCCCTTACTATGCTGTCTTTGTCAGAATTCTTTGTAAACTAGGTTTAGGCAGGGTTAATACTAAAATGAGTGGACCACAGGCAAAGTGCAGAGAATTGCAGAAAATGGCTTTGTGATTTAATTCACACTGCTTTCCATTTCATCTGCACCAAAAGGAATAAGCCACAATTACATTATGAGGCAGAGCGGGCTTGGTCCTGCCTCCTTTATTTGAGATGTGAATTTCAATTTTGCAGCTTAGGCTGTTGAAGATTACAAGTGGCATAAGATTCTACACAAAATGGATGGAAGATGAAACTGAAAGGCTGAAACTACAAGTTTACAAGTAATATACTTAAGGAATGCACATTTGAACATTTTACTCCTGTTTGATTTTGCAGTACCAAATGAACTTTGTTCAGTTTTACCTTTTTTTTTATCAAAATTGGTCCCAACCACAGAATACAAGATTCTGTTTTAATATAAAAATTTACACTGGAATAATTTACATGTAAAATTTCCCTACAAAATTAAAATGTAGTTGTCAAGGGGGTGGGATGGTTTACATTTAAAAAAAAATAAATTTTTAAACTTACATTTAAAAATGTAAGTATACATTTTTAAATAAGAATCTGGAATTTCAAGATATGTTAAATGTGAATAATTATAAATTAGTCTTTTTAAAGTTACATTTAAAAATTAAATAAACATTACCAGCTACATTAATCTCAATATATACAAAGAATCTGGAATTTCAAGATATGTTTAGTCTTTATTTTTAAAAAATCTAGAAATCAATTTCTGTGCTGAAATATTTTATTTTATAAGTGCAAACAATACAGACAGAAGGAATTTCCTTATTTTCGAGTTCCTTGGAAAAATCCAAGCTGGGCTTGGAAGACTACTGAGATTTTCTATAAAGTTATTTTGTCAAGAAGCTGTTTGTTAAAGTTCGACTGCAATCAAAAGCTCAGGCTGTTTACAATGATGCTATACCAGATTCAGCAAATGAAAAAAATGCATGAAAGAAACATAATTAGTCCAAGGGAAAACAACAAAGAAAATTAGGTAAACAAGAGGAAATCTAGATCAAGTTCAGAAGGTGAGATCTGAAACAGGGTCTATAAAGGGGTCTTGTCTCACCAGGGGCTAGATATTGTGAAGGGTAAAGTGATAAATGTAAATGGTTTGAACCTCCTAACAGGATCAGGCAATCCCAACTATGATTTGGTTGGAGTGATGATCAGCTGATGGTTTGTTTTATAAAAAACTTAGTGATGCAGAGCAGCGGTGAAATCCACTTACCTTCGCTAACAGTTCGGGAACGGGAGCACGTGGGAGCATGCGCACACATAGTGCATGTGCGCCTCTACTATGCATGCACAGAAGGTCAAAAACAGGACATAATGACGTCCTGGTGGATGGACGGAGCCTCCCGTCGCCAGCGCTACCAGTTCGCACAAGCCAGGTAGATCCAGCCAGATTTCACTGCTGATGCAGAGCCAAACTAAATTTCTTTTCTCGGGTCATATTTAAAATTTATGATGCCTGACAAGTACAGTGTGGCTGTTATTCCTACATATTTGGAGCACTGCTTAAGCCTCCAAGGATTTTTGAAGAAAAACTTCAAAAACTTTAGAAAACAGCAATTTTCTGACTTGTTCTGGTACTGCCCAATTGCATAAGCAAGAATTAAAATTAATTAGATCTTGAATTTTATTGATAAAATTTTTTGGTGCAACTTTCTCCTAATCTTGGGAGTAAACAGAAATTATAGCACTATTTATAAAATGGCTCCTTGGGCTGACTTTCAATATATTAATAATTTGGAATACACTTTTTGCCACTGCTGGACTCTCATACATGCCATTTAATTAGATACTGTTCTTATTTATCTTCTTTGTTTCCAATAGATTTTAATATTTTACACTCTAGATAAATATAATAACTGGTGCTTCTTTCTAGCACTTTGTAAAGAAAGATATTTAGATTGGGGAAATAGCTTGGGGAGGGATAAAGATTTCCCTTTAAAAAAGTTAAAGACAGATTCGCAACATCCTGCTCGTAATTTGGTCCAATTGAGATGCTAGAGACATACTTCCATACAGAAGAATATGTCCTCTACTTGCAAATTGGCAAGACTAGGTGTTTTCAATCAATTTATTTATGACTAATGATAATAAACCATAACAAAAGCTACTGGCATAATATATACTAAGTGCAGACATGATATTTTATATTTATGAACTTGGGATTTAAATGCCATTTTTATATTTAGAATGGATCTTACTCAATTTTACTGTCAGTTTTAACTTTCTTAATTATTGTTTGCTTTTGTTGGTTTTGGTATTTTTATGCTAGCTTTCCAGAACTATTGAACCGAGTGGGATGTAAATGTTGTAACAAATTTATTTAATGAATAGAATAACAGAATAATAACAGAATAATAGAGTTGGAAGGGACCGTGGAGTTCTTCTAGTCTAATCCCCTGCTCAAGCCTATACTATTTAAAACAAATAGTTGTCCAATCTCTTCTTAATAATCTCCAGTGATGAAGCACTTATAACTTCTAAAGGCAAGTCATTCCACTGATTCTTCTTCCTAGCATTACTCTCATGTTATGGGAGTCCACTTGATATCTCCATTTGGTCGATCCAGGGCATCTTCAGGGGCAACGCCTATGTCCTTCATGTCCTCCTTGATGCGATCCATCCACTTTTTCTTGGGTCTGCCATGGGGTCTCTGGCCACTAAGAACCAGACACATGGATGTCATTGCCACTGTCATGCCCCCATCAGAGTCTGAATCTGTGGGAGAAGACGAGCTGCAACTGGAGCCAACAGAGATCAAGGGGGCGGCTTCGTTGGCTTTGGAGGAAAATGAGGAGGAGCAGGGCCAGTCAGGCCAGGGCCTTTCAGGATTAGGACAGGTTGTAGGGAGGGAGGAATGGGGGCACAATGACCAAGAGAGGCTAAGCAGTAAACATAAGAGACAGAGCTCATGCGATAAGCAAGGACCATCTCCTCCTGATCCTCAAGCACGGAGAGTGGAGAGAAGGCGAGAACAGTGCAGACTGAGCTGGCTACTTAGGAGGAGAGTGACTCACCCCTCTTCACAAGGCACAGCTGGGAACTGAGACTTAAGGAGATGCTGTGGGGAGGGGCATTTGTCAGGAATAAGCACTGAATTTCTGGAGTGTTGAGTGCCAATGTTTGAACTTTTCTGGATTCTTTGCATTCTTTCTGGATTTCTGGATTACTTGCCATGCTCCCTTGCTTCTTGGACTCTTCAACTTTCCCTCCTGGATTTCTTGCTGTGCAGCTGTGGTGTTCACAGTGTTGGGATGGACTGTTTGCAGCCAGAGGTTGCTTGAAGTGTGTGTGTGTGTGTGTGTGTGTGTGTGTGTGTGTCTGTGTGTCTGTGTGTGTGTGTGTCATCCCTTTGTTCTGGGACTTGCCAGAAACGTGGGAACATTTGGGGAAATTTGGAGCAATAAAGGGGTGGTTTGAACTGCCAGCCGCCTGTGTTATCTCTGTACTGTGTCCTGGGTCATCACAGCCACCAACTCTTCTTTACCACATACAATATGTCCATACCATCTAAGTCTTCCTTCCCACATGTTTGCTACGATTGGCATGACTCCCACTCAACAATTGAAGTCAGATGTCATTCATAGTGTAGTTAAATCACATTTGTCCAAGGCACTATTGGCACATTCACATTTCCACCACAGGTATGACATCCTCATACTTTGCCATTGTTGACCAGCACGCCAATCCATAGAGGGAAACTGGGCAAGTCATTCCACTGATTAATTGTTCTAATTATCAGGAAATTTATCCTTAGTTCTAGGTTGGTTCTCTCCTTGATTAGTTTCCATCATTGCTTCTTATCTTGCCTTCTGGTGCCTTGAAAAATTGACTCCCTCTTTTTTGTGGCAGCCCCTCAAATATTGGAACACTGCTATCATGTCACCACGTATCCTTCTTTTCATTAAACTAGACATGCCCAGTTCCTGCAACTGTTTCTCATATGTTTCAACTTTCAGTCTCCTAATCATATTTGTTGCTCTTTTCTGCATTCTTTCTTGAGTCTCAACATCATTTTGGTATTGTGGTGATCAAAACTGGATGCAGTATTCTAGGTGTGGTCTTACAAAGGCATTATAGAGTGGTATTAACACTTCTTAATACCACTCTATAGTGGTATTAATACTTTAACCTTAATTAAGATTAGTACCACTAATCTTAATACCACTATGTAGAATTACATAGTTTTAATTAATAAAATGAATAGAAAAATAATGATGATGATGATGATGACGACGATGATGATGAATTAAAGGTATAATAATAAATAATAATTTGAATAATGATATATAGCAAGCTCACATTTAATTTAAGCATATACACAAATGCCAGTGATAAAAATGTTGGAGGCAGCTCCAAATTTGTACATTAAGATAATTCATTTTTCTTGATTTCCACTTATGCTATTTGTGACAAATGGAATTTTTAAGTTGTTGGTTTCATCTTAATAGTTTTTGTTGTAGCAAGGAGATTATTCTTGAAAGCTTTGGATCAATTATCACTACTATCACATTTTAAACCAATTCAACCCGAGGGATTAGAGGAAGCAATATTACAAAGAATGATACAAATTGTACAGAGTAAAATAAACTTATTATGCCATGACATGAAAACTACCCAAATACTCTACCCACATTAACGATTAAAAATTGCCTTGAAGCATAGGGAAAATGTGATTTCTGGAAGGAACAGATTCCACAGGTTTGAAGCAATACACTCAGTACATATATCTTTTTTTTTTTTAAAAGAACCAACTTTATTAAGTTTCAGAGAAAGATTTAAAAAACCAGAAAAGATTAAAAAGAAGTGGAGATCCAAGGAGGAAAATGTTAAAAAGTGACCAAAAAGTACAAAAGAAATTTGACTCTACTTTCTTCAGTACAGGTACAAATATGTGATAAAATAACGTCTGACTTTAAATTAAAGCAAAAACATTATATAAACAATATACGAATTTAACAATAAAAACTCTAAAAATATATTGCAAAGTAACCACTTATTCTAAGTATGAACCTTAATAATGTACAATATCTAGTGATAAAATCTAATAATAATATACCATAATTCTATAATCATAACAAATCCTAAAAGCAAAACCAAAAATAGAGATAAACTTTTATCTTTCATCAAAGTAGTCAATCTTGCAATCTCTGCCAGTTCTATTAGTTTCGCATCCATTCTTCATTTGTGGGAATTTGTGTATCTTTGCATCTCTGTGCATATAAAAATCTTACCACCATTGTCATATATAGAAGCAAAGTCCCATGTTTCCTTTCAATCTGTTTATCCATGATATTTAAAAGAATAAATTGTGATTTCAATTTTACATCCATTTTTAATATTTTCTGAATCAAGTCACATATTTGATCCCAATATCTCTTGGCAAACTTACATGTTTAACACATTGTAAGCCGCCCTGAGTCTCCGGAGAAGGGCGGCATATAAATCAATTTTTAAAAAAAAAAATGTTCACTGAAGATGATAAACGATACCTTCACATTAATTACATTTTCAACACTGCTTGATATTCCTTTATACATCTTTGACAATTTCCCAGAAGTTACATACCAATTGTTCATTATTTTATAAATATTTTCTTTCAAATTATAATGAAATGAGAATGTCAACCATAAGTTAATATATTTTCCAATGCTCCAACAAAATATTATATCCAAATATTTTTGCCCATTTAATCATACAGTCTTTAACATATTCATCCTTCTGAATGTGATAATACTTTTGTGATAACATGTTTATCATTAGTATACAATTTCATTTCAAATTTTTTTCCCCTCATCTACAAAAACTCTTTTTATCCAATTTAAATCTTTGTATCCATTGTGCATAAGTAAACTATTGATACTTTTCCAACCTTCCTTTTCCAACCTGTTCCTCATTTTTAATTTAGGATCTCTTTCAATAAAAGTCAATAAATCAGTATAAGACAATCAAGTTTGCCTAGCCATCATTTCTCTTCTAAAGAAAGCTTCCTGGAGTGACAACCATAAGGGAATTTTAGGAGACAATCTTGCTGCAAAATGATTTTTAAAATCTATGTTAACCTTAAATAGCTGTGCCAACCAAATCTCAGATCATGTCCCTCCAACTCCAATACCACCTGTTCTTTAAAATCATCCATACTTTCATCCATACCAAACAGCATGCCTCAAAGTACAATTCAGGTTGTTCTAACCCACCTCTTTCTTTTGCATCTTGCAACTGTTTATACTGAATTCTTGGTTTTCTACCTTGCCATACACATTTGTTTGTATGTTCAAAAGGTAGATCCGCTGTCAATATTGGTGTGGTTTGACTTGACATAAGAATAACATCCTAGTAAAACATTCATCTTGATTACAGAGATTCTACCCAACAGTGACAAATGCAATTTATCCAATCCCACTAGGTCTTTTTAATATCATTCCATACTATAATATAGTTATTCTAAAATAGCATACAATTCGTGTTTATCAAGGTAATTCCTGAATATTTAATCTTCTTCTTCATTTAAAAACAGTCTTTTTCATTTCTCTGTCTCTTGAATGTTCATATTTTTAATCAACAACTTCGTCTTTTCTTTATTAATCTTAAAGCCCACTGCTTTGCCAATCTTTCAACTTCTTCATTAAATGTTCAGCACTGTTCTGTGGATCTTGCAGTACCAAATCTAAATCATTGGCGAAAGCCCTCAATTTGTAAGTCTCTTTCTTCATTCGCAAATTTCTAATTTGATCATCTTGCCTTATGTCTCTGTATAACCTCACAAACTAAGATTTAAAAAAATAATAAAGCTGACAAGCTGTCCTTGTCCTACTCCTTTTTTTATCTAATATAGTCTGGTCAGATCACCATTAACAATGCTGTGTGATTTTTCTATAGATTTTGTGACAGCACACATTGTATGTTCAGTTGGACAATTTTTTTTACAAAACTTTGATGATATATAAGACCTCTCTTAAATTGTAGCTCATATTAGGCCATAACTTCAATTTTCAGAAGTAAAAAAGAAGGAATATAAATATGATTTATTTGATCCATATTAAATAAGACCTCTTTTTATAAAGTTCTGGCAACCTTTTATGGACTTCTTGCTGATATCAGGAAGAAAAATTGATGTCTTATGGATTTGCTTATAAATAAGGCAGGGGTCTGCAACCTTAAAACTCAAAGTGCCATTTGGACCCATTTCCCACAGGAAAAAAAAACACTGGGAACCTGACTATTTCTTGAGCGGCCACAAAACTAGCATATGTAGCTGAATTAAATGTTCTGTTTTCTTCTGAAACTTTTCTTTTCTTGGATTTATCCATGGTTAAATTGAAAAGCTCAATAAATCGTGTACCAGCGGGTGTCGCGCATTGGCGGTTGTGACACATATTTTGGGTGACAGGGAGCCACAGCAGAGGAGTGAAAGAGCCACATGTGGCTCCAGAGCCTCAAGTTGCTGACTCCTGAGATAAGGGATGGGTTATAGGAAGAAGAGATATTTATAACTTTATAGGGATGAACAGCTATCAAGCCTTTATCCCAATATCTCATTTTCCCCACTTCTTTGCAATTTTACTCTCTCTTTTTACCCCCCCCCCTTTCTCTCTCTGAGCTTAGTTTCTATTAGTTTTTATCATTGTAATTAAAATTTTCAATATATCCAGTATATGCTCTTTCAGTTGGGATTCTGCTTCCTATTTAATTCAGTCATCCCTTCGTCCTCTTGGAATTCTACCTCTGGTTTCAGAAATGCTGACACTGCCTCAGTCTGACACTTTATAATATCATCACTAGACAAGAAGACTCCTTGTTTGAGGACAATTGGCCTGACCTCAGACTCAGGCTCCAAGCTGTCAGCAGAGCAGTAAGTGGACACTGCACCTACTGATTCAACAACTACTGCATCCAACATTGATACCTCTCTTGGGTCCCTCTTCAGCTAATCCTTCTGGCACCAACACGGGTGCCAAGAAGCATAGGAACCCACTCCAGTAATTTTTCACCCCTCAGAGTAAACACCGTGCGAGAAAACAGCAAGATGTTGACTTCACGAACAGACCCATTCCCTCATTATCGACATCCACTGTGCACACTAGGCAGGGAGAAGATTTAAACTGTGCAGGGACTGCCTTCCTTTGCTGGAAAGAATGTTGGCATCTAATTGTGTGCTTCATGAATTCCTGCTCTTGACTCCTGTTTTGTTTCAACTTTGGTGCCTTCCTGACCAAATCTCTGGCTTTTCCTTTAGTACTTTTCAAGCTGTTGTGTGGTATTTGATTACAGACTGTCTGATTCAGATTACACCTTCTGCTCAGCCTTTAGTAAGTTGTTATCCACACAGATGCTCTTTCTCCTTTTCCCCTAATTTTTCTTCTGTTGCTTTCCTCTGCGTGGCTGTTGCCATCTCTACAGATAAGCCTTCCTTTTGTTTTTACAAGCCTTGCGGCAACCATATTGGTCCTAAATCCTTCCACCACAGTGTGTTTTTTTCCCACCCAACACTTCTGCAAGTCTCACCCCTAAACACCCAGATCATGCCTGCACTTTGCCTGCCAATTACATGGGCGTTTTCTCCCTTCGCTGAAGCCCGCACATGAAAACAGCACAACAATTTGTGACAGATCATTAAATCAGCAAGTTGTTGAGTCAAACACTGAGCTCTGAAGAAGCGTTTTGTTCCGGCTCTTTAAAAGTTTTCTTCTATTCCCCCAGGGTATACAAGTCGGAGAAAAGTGTCAGAAAATTGAAAAACAAAACAAAACTGGTGGATGCTTTCTTGAATGAAAATTAAGGTTAGAACTAAGTGACTTGTATATAGTGTTGGTAGGTTTAAAACAATGTGTGTCATAAACAAAAATAATAAGGGCTAGCATCAATATCTTAGATGATAATTATTCTGGACAGCTACTAAAATACATTCCACTTTTAAAGGTTCCCCTGAAATTAGGAGGCTCTAAAGACAGCCTATTAGGGACATGGTGGCTCAGTGGCTAAGATGCTAAGCTTGTCGATCGAAAGGTCGGCAGTTCAGCGGTTCAAATCCCTAGTGCCACGTAACGGGGTGAGCTCCCATTACTTGTCCCAGCTTCTGTCAACCTAGAAGTTTGAAAGCACATAAAAAAGCCAAGTAGAAAAAATAGGGACCGCCTTTGGTGGGAAGGTAAGTGTTTCATGCGCCTTTGGTGTTTAGTCATGCTGGCCACATGACCACAGAGATGTCTTTAAACAGTGCTAGCTCTTCGACTTTGAAATGGAGATGAGCACCACTCCCTAGAGTCGGGAACGACTAGCACACATGTGCGAGGGGAACCTTTACCTTTTAAAAGACAGCCTACCTAATGATTTTCCATCCAAACCAAAAGCTATTATCCTATGTATACATTTTAACTAGATACTAGTTAGGGGATATTTAACTATATACTATATACTAGTTAAGAGAAATGTTAAAGAAATGATTCTATGGAAAAGTCACATCTATTTTTTTAATTTGAAAGATTTCCTGTGGAAATAATCATGTGGTAAATGCTTTATCTGTATAAAATTTTATGGCGATAATAACATTTGAATCAACTTCAAATATTCTAGCTTTGAAATGATTCAGAAGATTTGGAATCATTCAGAAAGATTCAATCACAATTTGGAGGTTTGATGGACTTTTCAACGTGTTGGAAGAAATATCCAGATCCAGTTCCAAGCCGTGAGAAAGGCACTGGAGACAAAATGGAGGCTGGAGGCTGATTGGAAAGAGGGTCCATTTACTGATGAAGCAGAACCACCAAGCAGGGGTGAAATGCTCCCGGTTCGGATCAGATCACCTGATCCGGTAGCGATGGCGCTGGGTAGTTTGGAGAACCGGTAATAAAAATCCCTGTGTCCCCCCACCATGTTCAGCTGAGTTGCACGATCATCAGAGGCTTTTTTTTTAACTTTTAAAAGCATTTTTTCTACAACCTCTTGGCCGAAGAGATGGTAAAAAAAATGCTTTGAAAAGTCTCTGACGATCCCAGTTGAGTTGCCTGATCGTCAGAGAGGCTTTTCAAAGCATTTTTTAAAATGCCTCTCTGACAATCCCAACTGAGTTGCCTGATCAGCAGAGAGGCATTTTTTAAAATGCCTCTCCGATGTTCCCAGCTGAGTTGCCTAATCAGCAGAGAGGCTTTTCAAAGCATTTTTAAAAAAGCCTCTCTGACAATCCCAGCTGAGTTGTCTGATCGCCAGAAGCTTTTCAAAGCATTAGAAAAAAATGCTTTGAAAAGTTAAAAAAAAAAGTTGGCCACGCCCATCCAGTCACATTACCCACCACCACCAAGCCACGCCCACAGAACTTGTAGTAACACATTTTACATTTCACCCCTGCCACCAAGCACATGTGATTCTGGGTAGCTGACCACATGGAGTTGAGAGTGATTATACTTTCTCTTGGGCTTTGCACTTGAACTTCCTATTCCTGTGCAAGAACATGTATACTATTGGCTGTTGTAGGGGTCATAGCTGGCTCTGTAGGTTGTCTGAGCTCCCAGGTTCGGTTGAAGTTTGGCTGATGCAATGAAGGGGCTTGTTGGACAATTCCTATTCTGACTGAGGGCTAATCCTACCTTTGTTCAGACCTTGCTGCAGAGAATTTGCTTATGAATAGAGCTAGCTATCTCTTTACCTCTTAAGTGCTGACATCTACTGAGGGCTATTAAGAAAGGTGGGGGCTGCTTTCCAAAAGCATGTTTCTCCATTTCTCATCCAGGGAAATGAACAAACCTGCCTATCAGAATACTTGGGGAAGAGAAGTATTATTTACTCCACTCATTTCTAAATTTTAAGCCCACACACGGAAACGACTTTTTTCTACTTTTTAAACTTACTTCTTTGTTTTACCTTGTCTTGTGCTTTGTAAGTGATTTCCATTCACTGTGTGAGTGACTGAGATAATGAACATGTACTGTATGCGTTCATGCATTCATATACAAAGATACCTTAGTTTTTAAAAAGTTGCTCAAACAGCAGCTTCTTTGTTATTCCCACCCAGCCAAAAAAAGGCCTACTTTTGTCAACAATTCATTCTAACCCTGCCAGCTCAGAAAAGCAAGTGGTCAGAGGATGACGGGTTTGTCACACTTTAACAACAGCTTATTTTTAAACAGCTTCTGTTTTTTTTAAAAAAAAATAAGTTGGACTATAAGACTTTCTGCACTGGCTCAGCACAATGTCTCAGTAGGGGAAAAGAAGTGGAGGGAAAAGATTTGAAAAGTTAAAATAACTGTTTAGCTGAAACTTGAAAGAATTGATGCTCTTTAAAAAAGCCACCCTAGCTGCTATTTTGATTGGATTCAGCCAAAAAAAAATTAAAGCAATATGAGTATTTTATTGTATATATTTTTAACGGGAGTGGGTGGGTGTTGGATGGGTGAATTTAAATTTCAGAGCTAAAATTAGTTTAATTTTATTTTTTTAAAATCTCGAATTAAGATAGAATCTTATCCCCTTCCTATGCTTACTTTTAATTGGATCTTGGTTGAGTCACACCTTTCTGTTTTACTAGCCTCACATCAAAAGCAAATACCTTCCTGTATATATATTAAAATTTCACCTTGTACCATAAAATGTAGTCATTTATAGAAAGTCAATTTGGTTTAAAGAAAAGACTAAATTATCATAACAATTTTAAGCCAGATAGTTTCTATTGTTAAAAAAATGTAAGTATAACTTGCTGCAGAAAACTTTGCTGAAGAAATCAGTCAAAAAGACTTAATGCAGCCAATCAGACCCCAAAACTTCACTTATACAGCCAGATGACCTTGGCAAGCTGTAGTTGTGTGATAACACCTGAATTGTAGAATGAGCTCCAAAGAAAATGCATGAAGTTATGAAGAAAAAGTTTTGTCAAGCACCTAGAAAAGAATATTTCAAAAAGACAAAGGTTGAGAATTGGAAGGATTTGTTTAAGCCAGACCCATTTTTTGTAACAATAACAATAACCTTATTTATGATCTACCACATAATAATTATTATGTTGCTTTCAACTCCTTAAATTGGGCAAAAGTCCAAAGGGCTACTCTGTCTGTCTGTCTGTCTGTCTGTCTGTCTGTCTAGTTCTCCATACAAGAGGAAGAAACAATGCTAAATGGAAGAACAGCCTTCTCAAAACTGCTCAATATGCAGAAAACAATGCAAAGCTAAAAGGGCAGGGGAAGAAGGAGCCGTACAGCCCACTACCGATTAATCATGTCCAACTTTGCATGGATGATGTATGGAGATGTTGTACCTCTCAATCTCCTTATTGCTATATCAGTTAATTGTGGAATTTTCCATATTCTTAATTGGCTACTTTGGCCAAGTGATTCAGTTTAGAGACCACTTGTCATCTTCCTTAGACGATGGCAAACTGATAAACCTGACAATCAGAGGCCTCTGTAGAATCTAATGGTTTTATCAGTAAGACAAACAAGCATTGCAAAGCCTTTACATATGTGCATGAAAAATTATGATGCATACAAAAAAGGGGGGAATATTAGAACAGAAATATTAAATAATAAAAAGCAGCTAAAGTGGAAACATAAATGTAAATCAAGATAATGACCCATGTAAGGACTTATATAAAAGAAGCTGGCTAAAATTATGAAAATCAAAGTAGAAATACAAATGATAAACCAAAAGAATAACCTGAACAGAGACCTTTTTCTGGATTTACAAAAAAAGATTTGTTAAAACCTCAAAGAAGAAAAAGAGAAATTGAACAGAGACCAAATCCTATGACAAGATCCTAATGAATTAAAGATCAAGATTGTCAGAAGAAAAGGAAGAAGTATAAAATTGGTTTGTTTGGCCAAGGTTACAATAAGACATGTTTATATAAAGGTGTTGTGGCAGCAGAGTTGGAGCTGGCAGCAGAATCGGACAATGAGGAGGTTGGGGAGGAACTTGGGCCAGTCTTGGAGGCTGGGGAAAGCTCAGACAAGAGCTCTACATCGGAGGCAGAGAGGGAGCTAGACAGTAGTGAGGCAGAAGAACAGCTGGAGCCTGTTCCCAGTGTGCGCATGCACAAAGCTGCCAGAAGACAAGAAGAACTCAGAAAGCAGGGTCAACTTGGGAGTAAAGCCACACCTTGGAGGTGATTGGCCACTCCCTTAGGAAACAAAAGAGGAGCGAACAGGGAGTGGGCTTTTGCAGGAAACAATTTGTTCGTTCTGTAATTCTGAGCGACTCTGTGCCAAGTTTTGCCTTGTACTGCGTTTGGAAACAAGTTACGTGGCAGCTTGCCAAACAAGATAAGGCGTATTGTTAAATATTGCTCTGAAAAACTGTTTGGACAGGCCTTGCTGACTGTGAATGAAAGTAATTCACAGTCGTGTAAATAAAAGAGGTTTTGCCGGGACCAAGACTCTGCTTCCTGCTTTTTAAGGTCAGAGCCGAGGTCAGGACAAAAAGTCTGGTAACCATCTGTTGATACCAGGACTGAAAAGTTGAGGTCTTATGGATTTCAATATAGCTAAGAGAAGGGTCATAGGAAGAAGAGATATTTGTAACCTTATGAGGGTGAAGAATTATCAAATTTATACTTGTGATGATGATCATAAGTCACTTGTTTATATATTTCCTTTCTTTTTGTTTTTCTTACTTTCTTCTTTTTCTTTTTCCTTCTTTGCTCTTTTTATTTTTTTCTTTCTATTTCTCCTTTTCTCTGAATTTAGCTTTTAAGATAACCTTTTATTGTCATTTTTTTTCCTGCGGGCACACTGGCATATGTTAAAAATGAAATTCTGTTGCCTACTTTCAAAAGTGTACACATACATAACCCACATATACGCATGCTATATACATACATATATATACCTACACTCTAACATATAAATACATATAAATATTAATCAATGTCCATCTTAAATACATAGCGGAAAGAGGAAACTTGAAAGTTCACAAAGTTGATACTATATGGAACAAAACTGTGGCTGAATCTGGATGTTCCGCTTCAGATACCATGAAGTCTCCTCTCAGAAGGTAACAAGGAAAACTGGTCATGAAGAGGATGTGTGGCATCCCAGACAATGCCGCAGACCCTGTTCAAGCATCGCTTATATGCTGTGTTCTGGATAGAAGGAAGTGAACTACCAATAATCTTTTCTGCCATCCTCACCACTCTCTGCACCGCCTTCCTGTCTGAAGTAGTAATGCTTCCAAACCAGACTATAATGCCATTTGACAGGATGTTCTCGATTGTCCCTCTATAGAAAGTGGTAAGGACAGGGGGAGGAAGATGTACTTTTCTCATGAGACACAGAAAATGCAGACGCTGCTGTGCCTGTTTCACCAGTGTCTTGCTGTTGAGTGATCTAGCCAGCCTACTCAGTAGCTGCACATCCAGAAATTTGATGTTTGCTAACCATCACAAAAAGTATATTTACTTTTACTATTGTTATCAAAAATCTTCAAAAATAGCACTAGCACTTAGCACTTAGACTCACTATAACAAGGCAAAATTATGCTATGGTTTCTTTATATCTCAAGAACAAGTGAAGTCTTCTGTTTCTTTCCAGGAACTCATGCAGCTGCTTCAAAGATTCTCTCAGTTGACTGAACATGTATGGGTTTTGCCCCCTTCCTTTCTTTCCTTGCTTGCAAACACATAATCAAAATGTGTTTCAATTACTCATAGCCTGGTAGCCATCTTGGGACCGACTGGCACAAAACTATATTTAGAAAACGCATAGAAGTCTTTAAGGGATACGGGGTCTCACTTGGTAGTTGTATCATTTTAATGAAGCAGAAATTTGAATTTATAATTGCTCATGTGAAATGAGAGTTACATTAAGACTTTTATCCAAGAGAGACCAATCTTAAAAGTTGAACGAACTGAATTCTTAGCCAAACATTCTTGTAAGAAGTTAACCTGAATGATTTAGCTATTTGATTGAAGTGAAAAAAAGAATTTTGCCTGCACGGTTATTTCTGCACCCTATTTTGATATTCTTGTGATATTAATATCAAAGCATCTCTGCAACTGGACAAGGAATAAAGATGAAATACTCTTTCATGTTATTACTGATCTAATAATTAGGCAACATTGCAAGATTCCTGTGGAGTACACAGTTCAATGATCTGCAATTTCTTCAGTAGTTAAATGTGAAGCCTATATTTATAAAGCCAATTTCTTTCCTAGAACTACAGTAGGATCAGCAAAACAAGAATTAAGCCTCCTCCTACCTCATTGCTTATGTATCACTGAAAACACACATGTATTGAAGAATTTGTTTGTGATAGAAAAAAGAAATATGTCGTAAACCAAGCATAAGTAGCATTTGAATCTTACTTTCTGACTTAATAAAGGGGTGCAAGAGCTCCATCAGTGATGTGATATCATCACTAGGAGGCAAGGAGGTTCTTTTAAGATGGAAATCAAAGCAGGCAACCCACTCAGATATCTCTCCCCTCTAATACTAGAAAAATGTTTGCTCCTGAGCTGGTTTCCCACATTTTTTTTTGCCCAGAGTAGAGTAGAGTAGAGTAGAAGTTTTAAGGGAGTTTATGGGAAACACTACCTTCCAGAGACTTCTCACTCTTATTTCTCCCCTTAAAACCCTTTTTTAAAAACTGAAAAATAGACTTTAGACTTTAAAAAATTTCAGGAAAAAAGGACAATTTCTGACTGTTGCGAGGGATGGATCAAGAGTGGGAATGGGAAATCAAATGTAGGAATCAGATTATGAAGCCTCCTGCATCAACCACTTTTCTCCAGTTGCATCAAATTACGGCAGCATGATCTCAATCCCCTGGGTGGAGATTCATAAAAACTGCAGGTCTCAGTTTGCCTATTTCTTCCTAAACAGTAGAACAGCTTTTAATCTCCAGCAGCACTGATGTAACTGAGAAGCTGAAAATGAACTGGAGAGTGTCATGGATCTGTACAAAATCCATGGTCCCAACAGCTGTATAGTAAACACTAGTTTATACTGGCAAGGCTGAAATCCAATTATAACACCTCGGAGCTTCATATGCGTAAGTTGAATTCTGTTATCCATTTCAATTTAGAAAAGGAAGGCTGGGCACAAATGGGGCCATTAGCTCTTTAGAGACGTGGTAGAAAGTACAGGACTGCCATCCAGTGACCACTGTAATGAGCTTAGGCATGTAGTTCATAGTTCACATGTCTTGATGGAATATAAATAGATGGTTGAGAGTAACCCATATATTGCAAATATGTTCTTATTCATATGCACCGGATAACTGAGTCAAGGGATTTATTCAAGTTGACAATGTGATAAATGATATGGGCATGGAAACATGGTGCATGGGACACTACCATTTTTGCTTTACTACATCATCATAAAGAGTCCTGCTAGTCTTGGCTGCTATTTGTGCCTACACCCTTCTAGGAGAGCTGATTACCACAAGTAGGGAACTTAGATCTTTTGACTCCCTGCCCCCCCCCCCACTTGCTTTTTTGTATGGCTGAACAAACATGGCTTCTTGCTGATGTGTCAGTCTCTTGGGGAGGAAGGTATTTAATCCACCCAGGGGGCATTTATTTTGCTCCTCCTGAAAATAAACCATAAAACCAGGGTTCTGATTTTGATTTCATTCTTAAGCTGTCCTTACTAACAAAAGATCCCATGCGAACATTTGTTTTTATCGAAGTGGTATTACTGTATAGTATATAAGCAGATGTTTGATAGGACTTGTGAGAATTAGAAGTCCAATCAGTGGTGGGTTTCAAATTTTTTACTATCGGTTCTGTGGGTGTGGCTTGGTGGGCTTGGCAGGGGAAGGATACTGTAAAATTTCCATTCCCACCCCTCTCCAGGGGAAGGTTACTGCAAAATCCCCATTTCCTCCCAATCAGCTGGGACTCAGGAGGCAGAGAATAGATGGGGGCGGAGCCAGTCAGAGGTGGTATTTACCGGTTCTCCGAACTACTCAAAATTTGCACTACAGTTCTCCAGAACTGGTCAGAACCTGCTGAAACCCACCTCTAAGTCCAATGCTTCTGCATAGATCTAGGTTGATTGTGAAAACCCTCCACTATGGATTCCATAATACAAAACAGCCATTTCCCTCACCCTTATGAAGGTTATTACATCATCACAGAAAGATTTTGAGGAACACAGATGATTCTTAGATCTCTGGTTTGGAACCATTGGTATACAACCTGCAGTTTTGGCACACAAAGATACTATTTTCTGGCCCTCTGTCAATCTCTCCCTTTGCTTTGCATGCCCATTATGGATTCAGCGCTCTTGCCAGTTGCCTCATCTATATATTGCCTTGTTAACAATTTGCTGTTGCTTTGGGTAAAATAGATCAGCAGATGTTATAAGAGATTTGACAGCTAGTGATAGGAGTGCTTTTGTAAGAAAGAGGGGGGAGAGAGGGAGGGAGGGAGGGAGGGAGGGAGGGAGGGAGGGAGAGAGAGAGAGAGAGAGAGAGAGAGAGAGAGAGAGAGAGAGAGAGAGAGAGAGAGAGAGATTAGTCCCTATCCTTACAATTTGATTGTCAGCATTATTTGTAAACTGATTTAGGGGGTTATGGTAGCCTAAATAATTGTGACAGATGTATCAAGCTGCCTTTGATTTAGAAACAAACCAAACTAAAATTATGCGTGCAACATTTAAGAAAAAAAGGTTTTAAACCATCTTTTAAAAACCTCAAGCTAAACCTAAGGCAGGATAGCAAGATGTTGGGGAAAATATTTTTCCTTTGGAAGGAGGGGGAATAAATCAGCATAATATATGCTATTGTGATAGAAGCATGTACTAAACCAAGTATATAACTACTTCTCCCTATATTAAATAAATACATTCAACTCCCACAGCCACAATCCTGATTTCCTTAGGTCCAAATCAAAGGAATAAGTTTACAATTAAGACACCAGAGGAAGGAAGGAAATCCGTTTGCTGTGTGCAAATTAGTTCAGCCACAAAGAGCTGCAACAGTTCTTTTTTCTGGTTAGGAAACCCCATTTGGTTTAATCTGATTAGGGAAGAAAATTATTACCTTGAGACAAAAAAACTAATAACACAAATAAGGAAGATCATGGTGGGAGAAAATAATCTCTAAATCTTTTAGCTACAAACCTAAAATGTAGCAACTAAAGCCGCTAAGAATTACCTAAGGACACCTGGAGAGCAAGTAAAATAGGAGAAATGCTGTATTTGCTCCTTTGGATTTTATGATTTAATGGTGGAGATTTCACAGTATGAGGAAAACTGTTGAAATAGAATTGGCTCCATGACAAATATGAAACTTCTCAATTCCACTCTTCAAAAATCAAGATAGGGGCTTTTCCCCTACTCACAGGCAGAGAGAAAGTATTTTTGTGAAATCTTTCCACTATTCTCATTTTCATTTTCCACACAGGGAAATAATGTACTGAACTAATATTGTTATAACGATGGGGTTTTCTTAGCATCACTGATAAGTTACTCAATGTTCCCAACAGAGAGCAGGAAATTTTGAAGCTATGACACATTCATACAATCACCACTGTGGGAATAAAATCCCCTCGCAGATGAAAGTAATATACATAGAATAGAATAGAATAGAATTCTTTATTGGCCAAGTGTGATTGGACACACAAAGAATTTGTCTTGGTGCATATGCTCTCGGAGTACATAAAAGAAAAGAAAAGATACGTTCGTCAAGAATCATAAGATACAACACTTAATGATAGTCGTAGGGAAACAGTCAATATAAATCTTAAGGATACCAGCAACAACGTTACAGCCATACAGTCATAAGTAGGAGGAGATGATAGGAATGATGAGAAGATTAATAGTAGTGCAGACTTAGTAAATAGTTTGACAGTGTTGAGGGAATTATTTGTTTAACAGAGTGATGGCGTTTGGGAAAAACCTGTTCTTGTGTCTAGTTGTTCTGGTGTGTAGTGCTCTATAGCGTCGTTTTGAGAGTAGGAGTTGAAACAGTTTATGTTCAGGATGCGAGGGGTCTGTAAATATTTTCACAGCCCTCTTTTTGACTCATGCAGTATACAGTATACATGTCCTAGAATAATCTCACAAGATCCAATCTGTTCACTGGGACCAGAGTTTTAGTCTTCCAAGCTTTCCAACTCATGCTGGAACCCATCATCAGGGAACTTCTTTCTCTCTAGACTATGTGCACTGGGCTGTTCCATGTGTAGTACAATTCTGTACTACACATGGAACAGGCCAGGGCATACTTTCTGGACAGAAAGAAGTTCCCTGAATATGGGCTCCAGCACAAGTCCAAAAGCTTGGAAGACTAAAACTCTGAGCCCGATTACTGACTCAGGTTGGATCCTACATAAAGTCCCCTCTGTAGAAATTTTGTAGAATTGTAATAGCTGAAAAGAACATTATATAGCCTACTTGCATCTTTAAGGGTCCAAAATAGAATCTGAAGTTAATCTTACTTAGTTTTGACAGAAGGGCAACTTATACTGCTAGAAAGGTACATGATGACACTTAGGGAAGAAAGAGATGAGAGGTACATAATAATCAAGATTATTTCATTGACTCAGAAAATTAGTGACACTTGAAGTGGTTCAATATACTGGTAATGCAGGAGTGGGCAACTTACAGACCATGGACTTTATATACTTTCCAGTAACCATGTGTGACCCCAGGCACCCTGAAATGTGCTACTAACAGGGCTCATTTTGCAGAATTTGGAGCAGTTAAGGATGAGGTTAAGAAGCTCTTGCTCTTATTCCCATGACTAAAACTATGATTATTCAAACACTGTCCATCTCATAGTAATTTTATAGAACTATACAAATATTCAATTTAGACATTCAATTTGAAGTCAATTAGACTGCATCTTTGAGTCAAATCAATTTTCTGAATCAAATGAGAAAGTTGATTGAAACTGTTGACTTGAATCAAATGGCTCCAAATCATTTATGTATACATAGAAACCCTTTTATGTACACATAGAAACAACTTTTTTTTTAAAAAAACTAATTTTCTAAATCAAATTGACTCAATTTGATAATTTGATTTGAACATCCAAATTAAATTAGATCTATTTTCCAAATCAATTGAAACTGTCAAGTCAAATTGGATTGATTTTGCAAATAAAATAGACCATTCAAATTGGATTTTACCTGATTCACAGATGCCTACCCAGGCAACAGCTTCTCACAATATTTGCAACCTGATTTTTTCTTTTTGCTTAGAGCAGTGATGGCAAATGTCAGAGCAAACCACAGGAGATGGGTGTTCTTCAAGGAATCAGATCTTATAGGGCTTTATAGGTCACAGCCAGTAAATAAATTGTACCTAGAAGCAAACTGGCAACCGGTGCAGTTTATGAAGCAGGGCATTCAAAGCATGCCCATTAATGCACACATGGCTACTTTCTGGACCAGTTGAACTTTTGAGTGGTCTTGTCTGTGGAGATTCTCAGTCATCCAGGTCACGGTTGTCCCAAAGATGCTTTTTCAAGAGGCAACTGGTTCTGTAACCCAACAAAACAGACACAGACTTCAGAGGATAATTAGAACTGCAGAAAAAACAATTACTACCAACCTCCCTTCCATTCTGCATGAGTCAAAAGGAAGGCTGTGAAAATATTTACAGACCCCTCACATCCTGGACATAAACTGTTTCAACTCCTACCCTCAAAACAACGCTATAGAGCACTGCACACCAAAACAACTAGACACAAGAACAGGTTTTTCCCGAATGCCATCACTCTGCTAAACAAATAATTCCCTCAACATTGTCAAACTACTGTATTCACTAAGTCTGCATTACTATTAATCTTCTCATCATTCCTATCACCCATCTCCTCCCACTTATGACTGTATGACTATAACCTTGTTGCTAGTATCCTTAAGATTTATATTGACTGTTTCCCTATGACTATCATTAAGTGTTGTACCATATGATTCTTGATGAATGTATCTTTTCTTTTATGTACACCGAGAGCGTATGCACCAAGACAAATTCCTTGTGAGTCCAATCAGACTTGGCCAATAAAGAATTCTATTCTATTCTATTCTATTCTATTCTATTCTATTCTATTCTATTCTATTCTATTCTATTCTATTCTATTCTATTCTTTCTGGTTTTTCTTTGAAGATGTTTCACTTCTCATCCAAGAAGCTTCTTCAGTTCAGCTCTTCTGGAGCTTTTGCATGGTCTTATGAGGACAAGGATTGAACTGTAGCTTTTGAACAGTCTTCAATAGCAACCACTCATTGTTAAGCAATGACTGAGGAACCTCTGGCTTATTGCTATCAGTCCCATTCAGCATATCCAATAGTATCTGGACGGTCACTGGCTTGCTACTTTTGATTTAAGGAGTGTGTGTGGGGGGGTGTTATATGCTTCCCCATAAAGCAAAGTTCTCATAATGTATTTTCCTTCAGATAAAAATACAATCAGCACTCAGAATTACCCTGTAGCAACAACTGCATAAATGACAAATAGTTTGAAGGTCACAGGTGGACCTCTGTATGCATGGGGAACATAATATTCAATCCATTTGCAATAGTTTAGAATAAGGTCAGCAAGTTCATATAATGGTTAAAGTGCTGGACTGGAAGCCAGGTAACCATGAGTTCTCTCCCTTAGGCATGACAGCCAGCTGGGTGACTTTGGATCATTCTTTCACAGACCAAGGAACCTCATACAATTATTGCAGGGAGAATGGGTGGGAACATTATGGATGCTTCTTTGTATTGTACAAAATAAAGGGGGCTATAAATCTAGTGATAAAAATAAAAAAATAAACCAAGAGTATGTGGAATGAGGAATAATGCATCTCTCTGCAGTGAACGTGTTTGCTCCCAAGCTGTGCAGTCTATTCCAATCTGTCTTTGCCCCATGTATTGAAAATACAGCCACTGAAAATGGACTTAGGATGCAGTCCAAGAAAATGAACTAATCTGTTCTGAAGTGTTCATATTGAAGTGGGTGTGAAATGTATGAAGTTCATGACAGTGATCAGTAAAAGCTATAACGCTTTCTGTCGATGAAATATCAAGGCAATTTAGAAAGGTTGCTGTTCCGCTGCTATCGAAATAAGAGGGAACTGCTTGGGATAATAACTTGTCAACAAAATAAGGTATGCCCAGGGGCAATGTCATTTCTACGATATCTCTGAAAGCGCAATAGAATTGTTTTCTTAAAAATAGGGTAAAAGAAAGCATGTTTGTTTTTTGTGGCATATATACCACAAAACAAACATGCCTTCTTTTAACGTTTAATGCTGAAATGAATTCTTAGGCATGATTTCAGAATACTGGGTTACAAAACCAAAATACTTCTTTGCCGATTAAAATAATAAATGATCAAAATTTTGCCACAATTTAAAATGCTGGGGCTTAAAATCAAGGTACAATTGACTCACTTGCATTTTTAGACGATGGCGTATGTCCACATCCACCAAAATTATCTCCATGTAGGAAAAGGTCATCTCTGAATTGATTTTAAAATGATGCTTGCATTTATCACCTTTGCTTACTTTTTTGTTTCTTTTTAAAACATTAATTGTACGTGCAAAGGGCGCTTCAACAGGTTGGATCTAACTTGGAAACAGAAAAAGTAATTCTTAACTGGCACAGAGGGGCTCATTGACAGCAGTGGGAGGAAGCATTCACAAGATAGCAGGAAGATTTATAGGTGCAGATCAACTACGTAGACATAGTGGAGATGGGGGCATGAGCTACTGGATCCAAACTTGAAGGATAGGATTCCCAAGGAAAAAAGAAGAAAACCTGCTCCAGCCTTTTGCCCTAGCCAGGAAGACCCCACAGGTCATTAGAAGTGGTGAGTCATCTGCTCTACTGTTCCCACTCACTCAGTGGTGAAATCCTCTTTGGATTGCCACCGGTTTGCTGCCCACGCATGCTCGGGTGCGCCAAACATGCATTGTGTGCGCGCATGCACAGTGTGTGCCAAAAGCGTGCTGTGCATGCACTGCACAATGTGCACCGAAAGCACACTGTGTGCGCATGTGCAGTACACGCCAAATGCACGCTTCACATAGAAAAAGGAAGCCTGAGTGGCGTAGGAGGCTAATGCCTCCTACTAAGGCAGCATTTAACATCCAGCTGCCTGCAATTACTGCAAGTTCTATTCTCACCAGGCTCAAAGTTGACTCAGCCTTCCATCCTTTCTAAGGTGGGCAAAATGAGGACCCGGTTTGTGGGGGCAATAAGCTGACTTTGTATAAAATATACAAAAGTATGAAGGCTATTGCTTAACGTATTGTAAGCTGCCCTGAGTCTCTGGAGAAGAGTGGCATATAAATAAATAAATTTTAAAAAAAGAACACTTGGGAAAATAAGAACAGTGGGTGGGGGGAACAGCTGTGCTGCGCAATTTAGCTTCGCTTTCCTGCTTTCTAGCGAATATAAACTGTGCGGCACAGCTGATCGTCAGAAATACCATTTCGGATGAACCGGTAGTTTTTTTAAATTACTGGTTCACCTGAACTGGTAGCTTTTTAACTATCTGTTCACCTGAACCGGTAGGTTTTTTTTTTTACTAACGGTTCGCCCAAATTGGTAGTTTTTATCACTACCGGTTCGCCTGAACCGGTGTGAACTGGTAGCATTTCAAACCTGCACTCACTCCAGTTAGGATTGCTCTGCTTGTGCACGAAGGTTCAGTTATCAGGCACTACAGATAGGAATCAAGCAGGGAAGCAAGTTTTGCTCTTCTATCTTGTTTTTGCTGCTGATGCATTTTGTAACCACTGAGGTTAGTTCAGTGATAAATTTTGATCAGAGTTCTTCTCAGTCTTTCAATCAATTCATTCATTTCACCGGGATGTGTGGGTAGAAGATCAATGGTGAAGATAAAACAGATCGAGAGAAGAGAAGCAAGTTTATTCCACTACCTAGTGGAGAAAGAAGTTGTCATTGTCTGTTCCTAAACAGCTGCCATCCTGGTGACATAAACTGTTCACCTGGCCATTCAAATTAAGAATGTCAAAAGAAGAGAAGCCTGGTTTCCTTTTTCTTCATGTCCAGCCTGTTCCTTTGGTGCGTATTATCTTTTGGATTGTAAATCTGAAAGCAAGGATTGTCTTATTAATGATATTTGTTAACTACTTTGGGATTGTTTTTGGTTAAACAGCAGATGGTAGAAAAATCAAAAATAAATAACCAGGAATGGATTATTAGTATCATTCATGAAAAGTCTGTTGTATGCACTTAGTGAACATCATAGATAACCTGAAGAGAGTTCTTTTTTTTTTAATTTGATTTATATGCCGCCCTTCTCTGGAGACTCAGGGCGGCTTACAATGCGTTAAGCAATAGCCTTCATACTTTTGTATATATTTATACAAAGTCAGCTTATTGCCCACACAATCTGAGTCCTCATTTTACCCACCTTAGAAAGGATGGAAGGCTGAGTCAACTTTGAGCCTGATGGGATTTGAACATGCAGTAATTGCAGGCAGCTGAATGTTAATAACAGTTAATAACACTGCATTAGTCTGCTGAGCCACCAGAGCTTAATGAAGAGAGTTCATTAAGTCAAAGATCTTAATTCTGAGTCTAAAAGAGAAGTTTCCTCCCCCCCCCAAAGGTGAGGGATAGCAGGCACGAGGTATCACTATTGAAGCATGTTGAGATAGTAGCATACAGTAACAGTGAATGGAGTGAACAAAAAAGATTACACAGTAGTGATCCTACTGAATGTGTGTTTTACTTCCAAACTGTCCAATGTTCTTTCAGATTATTGCTATGTAAGGTGTTATAGCTCAAACCCTGACCGATCTTGTCTAGGCTTGGGAGCTAAGCAAAGTTAGACTTTGTTGATATAGGATGAAATCTCAAAAACATCCTGGCAGAAGGCAATGGTAAGCCACTTCCATTTGTTGCCAATAAAACTGCATGGGCTTATCAAAGAAGCCATTAGGAGTCCATTCAAGAAAGCTTTTAACTTTACATGAAGGTGATGTAATAGGGAAAATATTTATTTATTTATTTATTTATTTATTTATTTATTTATTTATTTAT
>WNWU01000001.1:34846072-34863532 GCA_012654045.1 Ptyas mucosa | reverse complement strand
ATAATAATAATAATAATAATAATAATAATAATAATAATAATAATAATAATAATAATACAGCCAACTTTATTATCCAGTCTTGGTTGCAGTGAGCATATTTAGTTTTCACAAAAATATATTGAAGGAAAAGATGGTGTAATTATTTGTGCTTTGAAGAAGCTAAGAAAAATCAGTGTTCCATTGAGCGTTATATAAGAGACAATCTAGAGAAAATACAAAAGGGAACCATTATTTTTCTTTTAAGGCTATTCAGTTTTTTAAATGTTTCCTAAAGAATAGTAAACAAGCATATTGAGGAATGCCTTCAAAATTAATTTCAGACATGGAGAGAGAGAAAGAAATTGATAAAGGGAACAACAATTCTGACTTCACTAAAATCATTAAGCAAACCCAATTAGCTGGTTTGGTAAACAATATTGACAGTGTATTTATTTTTCCTTTTGACAGTAAGCATTTTATTGGTTTTAAAAAATGAAGTAGAATATTTCAAAAATATTGAGCTTGCTGATCATTAGTCTAAGCTAGTTAGATTTGTGATAAACAAGAACTTAATTAAAATGTTGTTTTAAAATGCAAAACTTAAAATGCAAAATCTATGAAGCAGACAAAAACCCCAATTAAACCCCAAGTCTGTGGTATGATATCTTAGGTGGATTCCCAGAAAGTTATTTGAAATCAACCGTTAATGAAATATTCTTAAATAATGAGTTTTCAAAAATCATCTAATAATGTAAAATTTTCAATTTATCCCAACACAATAGTGAATGTGTTGTTAGGAAACTGCCAGCTAGACTGGAATGGGTAGTCACGTTTATGACTTTTGCGGCTGTGCAAGGACTCTAAGCTAAGCCCATGTTTGACTCTTCCTTCTTAAGTATTTATTTAATAGTGGAGATTAGTCATTAAATTATTACCTACAAAGACTATGACAAAAACCTCCCAAAATCAAAGACATGCATAATGATACAATTAACAGATATTTATTTAAAACAGTACACAATGAAATGAAATACATGTATTCCCCATTTAGCAATCACAACTGGGACAGCAACTCAGTCATTAAGCAAAATAGTCACTAAATGAAACTATATGGTGTTTATTATCTTACTTCAGCTTTTTTTTGCTTTGCAGACCCACAAAAGTCATAAATGGAAGGACTGGTCACAAGGTTATTTTTCATCACAGTCGTAACTGCAAATGGTTAAATGAGGTAGTTGCTAAATGAGATATTCCCTGTAAGATAAAAGAGCCTAAAGCCCCATTCAAACCCTGTGCTTTCTGAGGGCAATTGCAACGGAGCTACTGTCGTGGAGGTATTAGAGGACTGAACCAGTGTTAGGTTGTTCCCGGTTCGGACCAGTTCGTAAGAACCGGTAGAAAAACCGGCCCAGTGCCCCGGTTGACATCAATGGTGATCTGTGCAGAAGCAAGGGGCGTGCGAGAGCGAAGCGAGCGCATGTGTGTGATCCTGTTGCGAACCAGTAGTAAAGGTAAGTAGAACCCACCCTGGACTGAACCTCTAAAATATAACACCCTTCAGTCCAACCTAAATACTCAGAGAGGAGGGGAGTTGCTAGCATGGAGTATCAGCTATCATAAAAAAGGGGCAATACAACATTACAAAAGCACATGTTTTGATATTTCATCCGGGCTTAGATATTAAAATTCTAAAGGGGAGGTACTTCTACTATATTTTTCTTCCAGCACCTTATGGGATAAGACTACATGAAAGGCTCAGAACAAACAGAAGATGTTTAAATATATATCTAGGGGTAGAGAAAGCCCTACAAAGTGGATCTGTCTCACAATGGTTTGAGGCCTTAAATTTGTTTCTCCGCTACTTCAACTGAAGAACTGCTTGTATATTTTCTATAAAGGTTTTTTTTCAGGACCAGAATGATCAGAAATTCAGTGGAAAGAGTGCAATAGGCTAAGTCCTTGGATTTATCTTTTTTCAACGCAGAGGTGAAACTATCAACAAAGATGGATAGCATAGAGGCCATCACCAAATACAATTTTAATCTAATATTTTTAATGAAAGGTTCTCATGTGAGTTTCAACAGAGGCAAAGCCAAGCTCTGAATGGAAAGATATAATAGGCATGCAGGAAGAAGCCCAGAGTAAAGTTCTTGAATACGTTGATTGAATCACTTCCATGGCACTTAAGTCTTTAAAGAGACAGAACTGTTCCCAGATAATAGGAACTTCAGCACCTTTAACCTGGGTAGCTTGAAAGCAGCTGGAACAAAATTATGAAGGTCACATCGAGCAAAACTCATTAGAGCTTTTGAAAACCTTTGGGACTTTTGAGGGGTCACCAGACTCATATCTCCAAGCAAAGGATGATTGAAAATAGGCCCTCAAGCATTTAATGCCTTGGTCAATTTGATGTGTATATGGCTAATGCTCTTCTTAATGACAGAATAGAATAATAGAATGATAACTTTATTGTCACTTTGAATGTACAGTAACCGGCACATATTAAAATGAAATTTTATTGCATACAGCTCTCAAAGGGTCACCACCTGCAATATACATTACATAAACATGACAAAATAAATAAATAAATACAAAATTATGTATATACCCACGTATAGTATATGATACAGAGAAACAACACAGTCTAGTTCAGATGTATACATGTACATGGCAACAAAAACAAATCTTACAAGTTTACCAGATGGATGGTATAGGGAACAAAGCTGTTACAGAATCTGGTAGTCCTGCTAGAAATACTTCAAAACCTCCTCCTGGAGGGGAGCAACAGAAATAGTAAAGTGAGTGTGTGGGGGTCTCTAACAATGCTTTGAGTTCTAAGCACATAGCACTTATAAGCAGTATCCTGAATGACAGGAAGTGATCTTCCTATAATCTTCTCAGCTGTCCTTACCACTCTCTGTATGGACTTTCTTTTGCACAACAGATAGTCATTAGAATCATGTTTGTTTTGGAGTAGTTTGTTTTGAGTTCTTCATGACAACGAAGGGCTTGCAGCCTTCACTAATAGCCAATCAAAATTAATGAAAAGAGCCTGAAAAGAGTCTGAAATAATGAACATTGGCCTGAAATAAGATTGATATAAGGTTATTCTCTAGCATGGGAGGGTCAGCGATGAAACTCACTATTGGACGTTATTTTTATGATGGAATCAAAGTGAAAGTTAAACAAAAATTAGAGAAGAATACAGCTATGCCTTAAATGCAAATATATCTTTCCCCACAGCATTAGAATCAAATGTAATAAAAGCCAATGTATAGGGAAAGTTTAACTTTTCTTCCATGGCCTCATTCTAAAGATCAAGTTGGAAGCTGATCTTAAATTGATAAAAGTAGCATAAGGTATTCCTTTTGGATGCCTGGAATATTTTTTTTTCAACAACTGGTGCCATCTGGCTAGAAAGGCAGCTTGTTCCCCAGCCAATGTATTTTCATGCATTGCCTCATAAATACATCTCACATAGAGATGTCTAGCATACAGTTGACTAGTCATGCTTAGTAGACTGATGGGAAATAACTGGCCAGGTTCAGCATATCTCCTCTCTTAAAAATTGGAACTATTGTAGATTGGTCCCACTCTTTTGGCATCTGTGAAGATGGATTGATACAGATAAATAAAGCCACTAAACAGGAATCCACCAGTCTATATTCCATTTCCAGAACCCTGTTGGAAACAGAACTTCACCAATTATTTCCCCACTTTTCAGTTGTGCTGTGAGATTGAAGATAATAATAGGAAGCTAACCATAGGAAGGATCTGAGATTATGAGTAGAGGACTCAGATCACTAGAGATAGAACTAAATAGGTTGTAAAAGTGTTCATACTATGTTTTGAACTGAGCAACATGTTCCAAAAACACTTAAAGGAACTGACCTGACAACAAGATTTTTAAAAACCCAGTGGAGATTCCCTTTCTGGCAGCTTGTACCATTTGCTCCCAGTCAGCCATTTACAATTCTATTTCTTATTTTTCCATAGAGGTTTCAATTCTTTCACCACATACCTTAGAGAGACTTCACAAGGGAACCATATGTACTTTCTCAATCTTATGTACTTCCTCAAGCTTCACCTGAAGGCAGGACAAGAAGCAACGAATGGAAGCTTATCAAGCAGAGAAGCAACCTAGAACTAAGGAGAAATTTCCTGACAGTTAGAACAATTTATCAGTGGAATGACTTGCCTCCAAAAGTTGTGAGGTTTTCAAGAAGAGATTGGAGAACTGTTTATCTGAAATGCTACAGGAATTTCTCCCTGAACAGCGGGTTGGACTAGAAGACCTTCAGGGTCCTTTCCAACAGTTCTTTGGTTCTTCTGTTATTGTTAGCTTTAGCTGGAACATGTTGTTTATCATACCACAATTTGGAAGGCTTAGGATCAGAATTCTGAACAAACAGCATGTTACAACTTAAAAACTGATATTGTGCAGTGTTTCAAAACCATACAAAAGTATATTAATCATTCGTTGGCGTAACTTTAAGGCATCTTTTGCACCATCTAAAACTTACAAATAATATTGAGTGGTTGAGAGACTAAAATGCGGCATTTGCAAGTTCATTCATCCATCGATCTGAAGGCGCCTCTCCCATACTTTTAGGATTCAGCTTTGAGATCAAATTAATAGAATCTTATAGTAAGCAGCAAATGATCTCTGTAAAAGAGAAAAGTTATCTTAAAATCAATAAAGCTGGGGAACAAATTTGGAGATATTATTATATAATTGAGTGTGCTGGAGCCCCTGCTTTCTCAGAAAATAAGGACTCCGTACCATGCACTTAAAATTGGCAAATCATATGACAGCATAAACTACCTTGACCTCTCTGCTTTGCTGAGCATAAAGGGTGGTGGTGAATTTTGTCTAATTGGCTATATATATATGTGTGTGTCCACTTCATTCACTTATTAATAAGGCAAATTATGAAGGGGTATAATCAAACGATGCTGGCACAAATGAATGAGAGCAGTGGTCCAAGATGTCACACTATGCCAGGTGAAAGAAGCAGTCCTGAGGGCAAACAATTTTAATCATGCCCTGTAGACAGATTTGGTCTTTATGTCAGAACTGTGGCTGGTGGCAGAATCTAGCTGACCTTCGCTGGTCTTGAAAAACCAAAGCAGGCCGACCTTGTTTAATACTTAGATGAAGGGTAGCAATCAGTGGTGGGATTCAGGCAATTTAACAACCGGTTCTCTGCCCTAATGATTTCTTCCAACAACCAGTGTGCCAAACTGCTCAGAAAGTTAACAACCGGTTCTCCCGAAGTGGTGCGAACTGGCTGAATCCCACCACTGGTAGCAATGGTAATCCAGTTACCTATTGTTGCCAAGACAACTATATGGATGCATCAGGATCTAAACAGTCTCCAGTTTTTTTCACTGAAGAAATAATGCAGATTTAAAAAATGACTACCATTGCATCAGCTGCAAATATAATGATGCCAAATTTTATATATTTACATTTATCAGATTTACTGTATGTAGCTGACCATCTCACGAATGTGACTCAGGGCAGTGTACCATAAAACAAAATTATCAAAACGAAGTCTTACAATGGTGACGTAAACATATCATCCCATAAATACCATGTGTTTTTTTTTCTTATCTCCTGATGACTTTCACAGTTCTGTAATTCGCATTTACTCCTCCAGCAGATGCCCTGGATAACTAGGTTTTTAACATTTGCATTTGGAAGGTGCAACTATCCTATAATAAAGCACAAAAACATAAAATTTTAAAGTAAACCTTGAAAAAATGCCAACAGCTATTTAAAATAAAAGAGTGCTGAGTAAGAACATGACCAAGATAAAATATTTCAGAAAGACAAAGAGAAACTCTGGTAAGGAATAGAAACAAGGGAAAAAATTGTTTTTTCAAATCTAAATCAAACTGGATTCTATAATTAATCTTATTGAATTAAGAGAGCAGTTTTTTATTTCCATAGATTTGTCTGTTGTTGTTTTTTATATATACTTGGGAATGTATATTTTCAAAACAGGAGATAAAATTAATGATTAGGCTACAGGAAATTAGATGTCTACTCTTTATTAGATGTTTTATCAAGTAAGAGGTTTTTATGTTGATTATGAAAATAAAAACTATAGAGAAGTGATACTTTAAAAATGGATTGATGGCCATAATTGGCTATAATTGTTTTGGCTAGAAAATAAGGAAATGAACTGTTTACTTCAGTCAGTGAGGAGGCTCACTTGAAGAAGAAGAACCAGAAAAAGAAAACCTTGAAAGCTGAAAGACAATCCAGGGTAAGTGAAAGAACTACTTTTAAAAAATTACCATATTTTTCGCACTATAACACACACTCCCCCCCCCCACTACCAAAAGTGAGTGGAAATGTCTGTGCATCTAATAGAGCAAATGTTGCTGAACCTCCACCCACCTGCCATCCCCCACCCTTCGGCCATTTTCGGCCTCCGTGTGTCCCGTTTTCGATCTGTTCCAGGCGGGGATCGCCGCCACTGCCTATCACCACTGATCACCAAAAACTAGATGTATGGAGGCCGAAAATGGGGCATGCGGAGGCTGAAAACGGGATACGTGGAGGTGGCAATAGGTGGCAACAGCAACAGCAGTGATAGGTGGCGATGATCCCCACAGCCTGGTACAGCTGATCAGCGGTATTCCGGGAGACCGATCCAACCGCTAATCAGCTGCTCGTCATAAATCAGGCTACGATAAAGTGCTGAAGGTGACCAGGCTGTTTGCTGCAAGGATGCTAGTCAGATGAATACCAATGGATGCTGGGAGGCAGAGGCAATTTTTTTTTTCCTCACCAAAAGCTAAGTGCACGTTATGGTCCAGAGCATCTTATAGTGCAAAAAATATGGTAGGTACTGTGAAAGCACAGCTAAGTGGTATTGTATTATTCTATATATTTTTATGCTGCTGTAGAAGCATCTGGTGGAAAGACATACATTGATAGGAAATGAGAAGGGTCTTTGCTCTCCTGAACATGTCCTTCAATGCTATCCTCTCCTTATGGTTTGGTGCAGTTTCTGGTTTGAGTTATATAGGTCTTCTACCACCATTTGTTTTCTGGGTGGTGTCCATGTTCCTCCCACCCTGTGGGAAATAGATGGGGGGATGTCTCACACTCTGCAATGATGTGCCAGTAAACTGGGCATAATGATGGCTTCTATAATAATTATTGTTGAAAACATATGCAGCATCGTTTTCTTGACCCTAATCCTTTTGAGGTGTACAGACTGAGAATAATAGTTGGATGAAATTTAATTGTCACTGAAAAGTCATAAACATTGCAAATATCAACCTCCCATAATTGCCAAGGGGAGATTGGACACAAATCCAAGAGAGATAGGAATCTGATGCAGAAATGTACATATACCATTGAACAGAATATTCTACATTTCTGAGATAAAAATCAGAGGCAATTTCTGAAAACAATCAGTACTTTCCAAGGATCAGAATCCACAAAGCAGATCAGTGGACTTAAAAAACAGAGGAATCTGACTACAAATCCTTGTCGCTAACGTTCACCTGAGAGAAGACAGATTTTCCCCAGTTCACTTCTCCCTCTAGCTAAACCTGATTATTTTCTAGTCCACCTAGATTGTAACGTTTGATTAAAGTTTTTGGAGCACTTCCTCTTAGCTCCTGCTGACTCCCTAGAGATTTTTGAGTCTCCAGTCAGCTCCTTATCTAGCCTAGAGACATTTTGCTCTCTCTTAAGACCCAGACAGTTCATTCCATTTCCCCAGAGCCTCTTCACTGCATACCAAAAATATTTTGGGTCCTTTGAAATTTTTCTTGGGTCTAACTCAGTACCTTTCTTTAAATTCTGGCCCATAGAAATGTATCTTTGCTCTTATGGTTCGCTCCCTCTTGAACATCAGTTACCTCTTTCGTCTCCTGGAAACTAGCTCATACCAAAATCCTGTTTCTGTTTCCAGTCTTCATCTTTCAGCAATCTTTCCTTCTCTTCCCTCCAGTAGTTTTTTCTCCTTGGTTCCACATCTCCCTTCTTATTTCTCCAAATAATCTCAGGAAAAGCTTTTTAAAGAGAAGGGGAAGAGCTGGGAGGGCTTGAAGGATTTCCTCTTGGATTTCCTCAGGCGAAACTCTTTTCCCTCCACCTTCTTTCTGGAGATCATGGTTCCCCCTAGCTCCAAAGCCTTGGCCAAAAGAAGGGCCTGTGGGTGACATCTAAGATACATGCTTGCACCGTAAGTCATTTTGGATTCTTCTGACTGCTTTCTGAGGGAACTGTGTATTTGCTGTATAATTGAATGAGAAGGAGAGAAGGGACGATCATGCCTTCTTTCTACAAATGCAGATTTCCCATTCACTACAGCTACCTGGGAGCAGAACAGGATTTTAGGGTTTAAGTACCAAAATACTTTGACCCAGTTTGCAACAAGAGATGCATCTTGATTAGATGCTACTCTGCCTCAAGCTGCAAATATCTTCCGCCAACTCTAAATAAATTACAGCAGTTTATCCAATATTCTACACTGAAATAATAGGAAGCCAATTGGGATTTCAAATAGAAAATAAAAATTGTGCAGTGATTACACTGAGCCAGACTGTAATAGAAAGTAAGGGAAAGAGGAAGAGAGAGATTAAACTAGGGCATAGTACAACATCGTTGCCAAGCCCTATCTGTAATATAAGCAAGTGCCTAGGCAGTATAACTATATAGGAATATTTTAAATGCCTGGTTATTTTTTTTTTCTAGTCAGAAAAAATTGAAAATGTATGAATTACCCCAGATTAATTTAGCTAGATTCATCTGGAGTTGGAAAAAAATCGAGAAAAAGGCAGTGGTAAATCTTTTCTCTGCTTAAAATCTGCCCAGATGTTTCCACGTAGATAGCAGTCCTACTTGTAGTATGCTTTTTAAAATTAATTTAACTTCTATTATAAATAGATTAAAAAGTGCCTGTGACCTTTATTATGTTTGGTTTATTCATAAGTAATTTCAAACGATGCTAAGAGATCAATATTAATAACTCCCAATGCTCTTCCTATCCCAAAGCATCAATTTTTCCCCCCATTAGAAAACACCTCACAGAGTCAGCTGTCCTAGTAACAAACTCTCCAAAGCTCAGGTCTTTTTGGATCGGGATCAGCCTTTCAAAGGAAAAAGTGGAAACAGAAATAAATCTACCCTCCCACTGCTAATTTCACTAGTAACTGCTCATCCAACCAATTTGTCTCTCCAGATCCTCAGCCCCTCTCGCTTAATACATCTTCCATGGCTGTTGCAACAACTGCTAGTGATTAACAATGCAAGGAGATAATTGCTTTCTTGCCCTTCCCTATCTACTTTCTCCCAAGCAGCTACCATGACTTTAATGAAAGAGCAACGGCATTTTTCTCTGCTCCTCTCACTTCTATCTCTTTCTTTGCACATCTCCCTCCTGTCCCACAATACACAGTTACATACTGCTTCCAGAAGCCATGAGAAATGTAATTTCCCCAGGGCAATAATATACATGCTAATGTCAAGAGCTTTGAAAAACTGAAGTATATGTGTAATTAATAAGGCCAGCCCAAGATGTTCTGTTGCCTAAGGAACATGACAAGCTGCAGCTGCCTCCAGACTGACATACAGAAGTGAAGTGTATGATGCCATCAGAATTTACTATTTATCATCCCTTCTAGCAATTGGATGTGAGGACTTAGATCTTGATAATTCAACATGAAAGTAAATCTTCATGGATTCAAAGAGCAAAATGCTGATTCCATATCATTTTGAATCATGTTTTTTCCCTTTCTTTGCAGCTTTACTAGCTTGACAGAGAGTCAAAGAAAGACAGAACATCAGACCTGCCACCACTTAAACCTCTAAATAGAAACAACCTTTGGTTCCATTTATTGAGAAAGGTATAGTTTTTACTAGCAGTCAAGTGTATTGAAGTAATGCAAAGCCAGAACTGAAAACCACATGCCAAAATCCCTAAGTTCAACTTTTCTTTCTTTTAGCTACTTCCCATTGCCCACCTCCATACAACGAGTCAGGTTCAGCCAAGATATTTTCATAATGGTCAGTCCAAGCAGTTTGGTATCCAGTTGTTATGCTGGGTGATCTTGAAGCAGCATCTAGAGGAGATACATCACTTACTTTTGTTTTCCCCTAAGCCTTCCCCCTTACATTTCCCCCTCCCCATACTTCATGGTAATCTGTCATAGCAGGGAAGCACAAGCAAGCATAAGGTGGCAGCTGAAGAAGGATCAAGAAACCAACAAGAACTTTTTACAAAATGAAAACTGATGCACTGTAATTCAATAGTATAGGGTTCTGAGGGTCACACTTCCATAAAAGCATAAGGGGTCAGCATAAAATTCCACTCTTTCCAAAGACACTGGATCTATTCTGAAAACAGAACGATGTCATTAAACAGCATGGTTGCCTAATAATTACACTACTGTAATGCCATGGGAGACTTACTGCCATTTCTTTCCATGTTATTGGGATAAGCAGGGTCTGGACAAAATCTTGCCAGACTGAGCACTCTACTAGCTGCATCTACAATATACTCTGTGAACTATTAGGGAGGTACTGTCTTCATCTTCTTTCTCTCACATATAATATCTGGGCTACATTGTCTCTTACGCCTCTGAAATGCAACCCCTCCGTCCTGAGGCTGAGTAAATATAACCAGGGAGAGGCGGTCCTTCAATTGTCCAGTAATAACCAGCACCTTGAATTACATCTGGAAGGGGTGACACATGTGGAAATGTTGAATTGCATAAAATTTTGTGGGCAGCTGCATTTTGAACCGTCTGAAGCTTCTGAATGCTCTTCAGGGGCAGCCACATGTAGAGTGCATTATAGTGGTCCAAGTGGGAGGTGACTACGGCATGGGTGATGTGTCTGCTGTTGTGCAGACAGTAGTTTAAAACTGATCACAGAGTGATCTATCCATGTTAAAGGAGTAACAAACAATTCTTACACTTTTGGATCACCAGCTCTAGGCCAACAGAATACCAAATCAGCATGTAGTTAGTGAGCCAAAGATGTAATTTATATACCAACAAGTTGCACTCAATGGGCCTTCAACATTCCTCATCCCGCAAATGAGCTATTTAGTCAGTTATTACCTTTGCCACAGGTTTCCTCTTAAAGGATGCTGGGCATACAGCATAGTCAACAAAATTATAGATCTAAGGAAGATTTAGAAGTACAAGACTTGAGTGATTAATAGCAATAATGTGGGATTTCTTATGGCGAAAAAAAATATGGTACAGATTTATATCACAGGATGATCAGCAAAAATGAAAGATCTCAGCTAAAAAAACAAAAAAAAATGCCTCCCATTTATGCAAAGCCAGGGTTTGATACAAGTCATTGCATTTTGAAGTTTCCAGTTTCACCAAATTAAAATAAAAACTAAAATTCTAATTTCTAATGGTTGCAGTGGAGCCAAAAGAGTTATTTTATATGCATGGTCTAACAGGAGAAGTCACAAGCTCAGATTTTATGCTTTTGTCTGGAGATGCCTTGTATCTTGGTATTAGCACATAGGGTACATTTGCATTCTCCAGCATCACCATCATCATAATCATCATCATCACCACCACACCATCACCCACCATCACCATCACTATTTCTTGAATTGGAATGAGTTGCCTCTCATTTTGAACTGGATAATGGCCTGCTTTAGATTTTTAATGAATAAAAGAGACACATATGCATCAAATGGTGCCATTATGTGAATACAATTTTACAAGCAATTTCAGGTTCACAGTAAGTTTCTTGTAATGTGAAACGAAATTAGTCTCCAATATCACACAGAATGCCCATTCCACATAAGTTACTTTCCACAGTTAGTAAACTGTGAATAGAAATAATGTGTTATGGTTTCCAATTTAAAAAGATTTAATCGCAGATTTAAGTAATAATTAAAAGCTCTGTTTAACACTCTAGGTTGTAAATCCTCCAGCTGCCACCATTTAAACCAACAAAGTGTCTCAATTCAGTATACAAAGGTTGGAGAGCTCAAATCTTTAATTATTGTTATACATGCAGAGTTATTTTTAATTAATAAATGCAAGTGATTTTACAGGAGAGGGAGCAGGAACTCATCTAAAGAGAGCTTAGGCAATGAGGTATCCTAAGGGAAGCATTTATTCTTGGGCTAAAAAAACCACAATAATGAAAAAGATATAAATAAAAAGAGAGTCTTTTTTTTAAAAAACCCAACAGACTAATTAATTATTGCCCTGGTGAAGAAATGAACTGAGACAGCAGATTTGTTCTTCTTCAAGACACTTAGAACTAAAGATAAACACTAAAGATAAACATTAAAGAAGAGAACTAAGGTGCCATATGATGGCACGGAAAAGAAGAATGAATCATATCAGTGCTGAAACTATCACAATTCTTTGACAAGTCAACAGTATCATGTTTCAGTTGTTGATCTACTTGGTGACAGACAGATCATAGCAGCAAAATCTGGATTCCAATTGCCAGTTGGTAGTCATGTATCCAAATTTTTTAAAAAACCTTTCTTTCTATAATCCTGCAGTCCCCATTTGGGATAGAGTTGGGGCAACTGGATGGAGCTGAGTGTTTGCTGGCTGGATGCCCTTCCTGATGCCTATGCAGAGTCTGCAGCAGGTTTTTTCCCCCCTTTGCATCCTAAGAGAGAAATATCTGCTGCTACCTAGTGTTGAATTCTCAATCTTCCGAGTGGGAGGCAAGCATCTTCACCACTAGGCCATCATGCTCCTCTGTCAGGTATCTAAATACTGTTGACTTAAATTTCCAGAGGTGTGTCAAATTTGCAAGTCTGCAAATTTTATTCAATTCCCCAAAGTAATTGAAAAGTTATGGGCAGTTACCTTGTTTTTTTCTTTTTAAAAAAAGTATAAACATCCTTAGTAATGATGAAAAATAATCACATAACTCTTTCAGTGCCCTGTAATTGGCGGTGGATTTTATTTTATTGGTTCAATTTATATGCCGCCCTTCTCCGGAAACTCAGGGTGGCTTACAATGCATTAAGCAATAGCCTTCATACTTTTTTGTATATACCTGCTTAGTAGGGCTTTTGGTCCCCCCAAGCGGTGTTCTTTTTTATACAAAGTCAGCTTATTGCCCCCACAATCTGGGTCCTCATTTTACCTACCTCGAAAGGATGGAAGGCTGAGTCAACCTTGAGCCTGGTGAGATTCAAACTTGCAATAATTGCAGGCAGCTGGTGTTGCTTGACAGTACTTAGTCTGCTGTGCCACCAAGGCTCTTCGCGCCACCAAGGCTCTTTGCAGATTTCAGTTGGAAGGCAAGTCAGGGTTGGGCTGAAATCAGCAAGGAATTCCAGACCTATAGACTAGACTAGAAGGTCTAAAAAGATCACCCTGGAAAAAGGATAAGACTGTTGCCAAATAAAAGCATGGATATTTCCATGAGGTCACCAGGGCCCAAACTCAACTTGAAGAAGACTTTTTTTAAGCACATATATACACACTCTTCCCCTCCCCTCCCCTCCCCTCCCCTCCCCCATGCCTCTTTATCTAGAATCTGTCTGGTTCTATTCCATGGCAACTGACCTCTAGAATTGGGTTGACTGGTTTGTGAGACAATGATTGGTTCAAAGTCAGCTTCCATGATTGACAGTGAAATTGACCTTGCTGTCCCTGGTTCCACTTGAATACTTTAAGACAGCATCACATTGATTATCACTTAGGACATTTAGATCCATGGATCAGAATGCAAGTCTGCTGAATGTACTGTATATAGCAAAGTAAATAGATATGTTTATATAGTTTTCCTGCTGAAACGGGCCTGAGATTTCTGATATTATACAGTAGTGGCCAAAATTGTGGAAACCTTTTAGAAAAGTGTATTTTTGAGGTTTGGTGGCTAATAACACCACCTTTTTTTGAGTTTCAAGATAATCATATTCCACTGCTGGAATGGCCTGGGAATAGCCCAGGCCTTAACCCAATTGAAAATCTATAGAGCTGACTAAAGAAACTTGTTAGACAGAAGTGACCCAACAATAAAACCCAGTTAATAGAAGCAATCATGCAATCTTGGTTTCACATTATAACAACTGCAGAACTAAAAGACTTGGTTCACTCCATGGGAAGACGTTGTAAGGCTGTAATTCATGCTAAAGATGAATTTTAGTTAATTCATCTTTAATTCACCCAAGTATTAACTGACATGGTGATAATTTTTGAATATCCCGTTTTTTCTACGGTGATAATTTTTGTATATCTGGTTTTTTCTACATGTTTCACTTTTCTCCTTTATACTGTAACTGCTATTCTATTAGCAAATCCTTCCTAAAAGTTATTGCATTACATTCTTGATTAAATTATCTCTCCATTGATATGTAATTTTAAGGTACCACTCCAAAAGATAAGTGGTGTTATTTGCTTGTTTCAGAAAATACATTTTTCCCAAAAGGTTTCCACAATTTTGGCCACTACTCTATGTTGTAATGAAGGTAAGTCATCTCTGATTCTCAGAACCTGGCATGCAGCCTCATTTAGAATGTCTCCCCAAATGATTGCAACATCATAATTATTAAAAAAGCCACTGCCAAGTTTGGGTGACAACTTCTGGCACATTGTGGCTCCCTGCTCTACACCGGCAAATTCACAAAGATGGCCCTCGATGCTCTCTGAGCTTGCTTGTTTTCTTGCAGATGTTTCATTACCCTAACTAGGTAACATCATCAGTGTTAGTAATGAGTGCTTGTAGAAACCAAAAAATGTCTAAGACCACCTTCTCCCCATCTCACACAGACAGGCAAGACACCAGAATATAAACTGACAGCAAACAGCACTCCTTACTAGCACTGATGATGTTACTTAGTTAGGATAATGAAACGTTTGCAAGAAAACAAGCAAGCTCAGAGAGCACCAAGGATCCCTCATGTCATCCCTGAGCTACAAATATTCTCCTTTATTGGTACAAAGATGGCTTCAGAATTTTTGGACAGCAGTGGAATCTATGCTAGGCTCACTCAGAAGGACTTCTTATAAGAAAAAGGGACCACTCTAATTCTCCTGCAGCTCTTTTTCCTATTTCTTCCTTGTCCTCTTCCCATACTACACCTCTGTGATCTTCCTCATTATGGAATTCACCAGAGGTGGTATTCTGCTGGTTCGCACCAGTTCGGTAGAACTGGTAGCGGCGACTGCGGGTGGGCCCACCCCCGCCCACCCCCACCCACCCCCGCCCACCCCCGCCCACCCCCGCCCACCCACCTGGACATAATGTTGTCCTATTTAGTCATGTTTTTTAGGCCGGGCACATGTGTGGAAGATGCACGTGTGAGCAAAACGCATGCGTGAAAATCCAGGCATATGTGCAGAAGGCACAGGTGTGGAACGAGCGTGCACATGTGGGGTGAACTGGTGGTAAGCATTTCTGAAACCCACCACTGGAATTCACCCACCCGTCAGCAATCAAAATTTACCAGTTTGTCCATGCACCTGTCACTTTGGGAGAATTTGGAAACACTTGTCTTCTTAAAGGCCACTAGATCTGTTATTAAATTGTGCTTTGCCAATCATGCATTTCATGGCTGTGAAAACCAGGTCCTGATATCTCCAGCAAGTCAGGCTAACATGGCCGCGGAAGGGGTGTTCTCACAGTAACTTCAGTTGACCAATAGAGCTTGGCAGTTGCTTGGTGTCATCACCCAGATGATGAATGAGACATTGTAGATTGATTGAGAGAAGACGGAAAATACTACCTTTAAACTGGGACAATCATGACCAAGTTTAGGCTGCTTCCACAGTAGGTTGGGGATAAGACAAGAGCTGGGCTACGAAGGCATGTCCTTTAAGAAAAAAGAGTGAAGCATCCTCCTGCTGCAATTACTGCAGTAAGGCATGACAATAAATCCCAAGGCAGCAGAAAATTATACCAGCATGAAATTAGCTGCCTAGATTGCATTCTCTTTGCCTGCCATTACTGCTTCTGGTCTGATTTAATTGCTGCATGGTGCCATCCTGATTATTAGAAGATGAAGTAGCGGAACTCCATTATACCTTCCTTTCCCTTTTTCCTTTTTAAAGTAGTTTTTATTAAATGAGTTTAATAAGAATTAATAATAAATTATAATAATAGAATAAGAAATTCAAAAAATGTAAATATAGTATATGTGAAAAAGAAGAAAAAGAAAGGAAAGAAAGAGACAAAAATTAAAAGAAACAGAAAAACAGGACGGAAAACATGAAAAATATATATATAAATTAGCTTTTGATTTTCTTCTTGGCAGTTATCCATGTAACTATAATAGAATCTCTCTTTTGCTCCTTTCTTTCTATAAACTATTCTTTCTAATCGTAGAAACCATAGGTCACAAAATAATTTTCTTCTTGACGCAAAAAGTCCATAAGGGGGTTCCCAGTCACTGATGAATGTCATTAATGACCTTTCTCTAATCGAAGAAGTTACTTTTGCCATCTTAGCAGATTCTATAAATTTCACCAACCATTCCTCTGAGGTGGGTAATGCCAAATTTGGCAGCACAAGGAAACAACAGCCAATCACAGGCTATCAGCACACCAATCAACCAATAGGAAGGCACCACATAAATAGCCCAAAGCACATTTTCAAGTAGAGAAAAGTTCCCTGAAGATGGGCTCCAGCACAAGTTTGAAAGCTAGAAAGAGTAAACTTCTGGTCCAGGTGACCGAACTTGATTTGATCTTGCAATGTTGAATTTTTCCATCTTAAGCCATCTGAATCTGAACCAGAATCAGAATAGAGCTGGAAGGGACCTTGGCAGGGGTGGGTTCCAAATTTTTTTTACTACCAGTTCTGTGAGAGTGGCTTATTTGGTGGGCGTGGCTTGGTGGTCATGTGACTGAGTGGGCGTGGCCAACTCGAAGTCACTCATAGCAAGGTGGGGTGGCACGTTGCTGTGAGTGACATCAAGTTGGCCATGCCCACTCAGTCACATGATCGATGCTGCAGAGACAGGGTGATTTCCTACGTATCTTCCCCCGCCCCTTGGGCTGACAAAATAAAAGCTTGCCTGCCGAGCACCTAAACTGGAAAACGGGGGGGGGGGGGCTTCATGTCTAGAAAAACAGCCTTTCTTTTAATTGACTCATCAAACCACAAACTCCTCCAATCAGGGCTTCAGTCTCTGAATAACAGGTTGGATGAAGAGTGGGGAAGTTACTAAAGGGGGAGAGAGGGACAAAGCTCCCATTACATGAATGCACATAAAAAAGGGATGGAATTTTGACAAACTTCCCCCCCAAGACCAAGAAGAGATCCGTTTCCCTCCCGCCCTCCCCCCCACCCCCCACATTTCCAAGAGCCTCCAACTTTGCAGCAGTTGCTGCTCCTCACCTCTTCTGTCCCGGAAATGGAACTGGGCACCGTTTCCTCCCCCAAGTCATTGCTGGAGCATCAGAGATCTAAGGAAACATCTTCCAGCTCTTCATGATCAACTTTAAGAGAGGTGAGAAGCCAATGCAAAAGAAGCAGCAGCGGAGCCGACAGGGGCTTGT
>WNWU01000001.1:34784459-34846062 GCA_012654045.1 Ptyas mucosa | reverse complement strand
CATCTTACAGCTCTTCACGATCAACTTTAAGAGAAGCGAGAAGCCAACACAAAAGAAGGGCAGTGGAGGCAACAGGGCAGGGTGTGTGTGTGAGAGAGACATCCGGCCACCTTCACCCAGCACCTCTCACCTCCAGCACAGTGGCTCCAACTCCCCGAAGGGCCGGCCGCCCACCTACTGGCTGGGCTGGAAGGCAAGCAAGCATGTAGGGCCATGGGGAAGGGAGCTAGCTAGCCAGGTGGCCCCGACATACTTGCCTGCCTTCCCGGTGGTCCCTGTGGCCAGGCCCACTTGCCTGCCTTCCTCCCCCACCACCGCTTCTTTTTTCGGCTGCTTACCTTCCATGGCGGCTGGTCCAGAGTTGGGAAGGCAAGCTAACCTGAGTTTTCGGCAGCCCCCAACCAGCTACTGCTGCTGGAAAGTAGCTGGCCAGGAAGCCTCCAAAAAGGCTTTTTTGTCAGCCACTTTCTCTGCAGGCTGCCAAACAGCATCTGCCGTCACTGCCATGTTCTTTGCGCATGTGCATCCCATTGGACTTGCAAGATGATGGGATGTGCAAAGAACATGGCGGTGATGAACATGGTGGCTGGGGGACCAGTTCAGGGGCATGTCCAGCCAGCCCACTACTACCAGTTCTCCGAATGATGAGAGATTTTTATTACCGGTTCTCCAGAACCGGTGCAAACCGGGACCCACCTACCACTGGACCTTGGAGGTCTTCTAGTCTAGCCCCCTACTCAAGCAGGAGATCCTATACCATTTCAAATAAGTGACTGCCCAGTCTCTTCCTAAAATCCACCAGTGATAAAGCACCCAACAAGCTCTGAAGGCAAGCTCTTCCATTGGTTAATTGTCCTCACTGTTAGGAAGTTTCTCCTCAATAATTTGGGTTATTAGAAGGTGAACTCCACTATACCTTCCTCTTCCTTTTTCTCACTGCCATTGCAACAGCAGCTAACTGATAAACAGGAGTGCCCTGGTGACTCAGATGTTGGTCTCCATTGCTAACAAGACCCAGCAAGTAAGTAAGAGTAAGAGTTTAGAATTCCCTCTGAGGCCAGATTTAGTTTCTAAGTAATATGGGCATTACTCAGCATGGGACTTCTTCAGTGTGCTTTGAGGTCATACATGTAGACTGGACATCATGTCTCAGGAAGCACAATGGGACTAACTTCTGGACTGAAGTAAGTGTGCAGCCTAAAAGGTTTTGAAATGCAAAAGGGCATTGTGTTCAAGCAAACTGATATTGCTATTTCATGCTAAACTCTTTCTTTATTAATTGCCCAGCTTTTTATTGTGCCTATTTTAATCCATTGCTAATTCAGTCGTTGGCAAATGCCAACTTTTCATCTTGCTGAATTACTACCATCCTTGATGTATCACATCAGCGAGTATTTTCTTTGTGTTATATAAAGCTTTCAGAACTGGAGGATGTTTTATATTCCTTTTCATTTCCTCAAAAAGCCTTTTTCTATAGCTTTCTTTTTGTTGTTGTTGTTGTTCATTCCTTGCAGATCAATTTTCTCAAAGGTTCACACATCTCCATTAGCAAATGCAAAATTTTGACAGGTGCATATTTTACAATAAGTTTTTCAACATGTTATTTCAGAAGTACAGTCTGTCAAACCTGAAAGGCCCATAGGCTCATTGGGTAACAAGCTTTCCAGAATAGGTTCTTGACCTGCAAAGACTCTGCTTTCTCTAAGTCCAGTGATAAAAGCAGAATGTAGCTACATACCGTATTTTTCAGAGTATAAGATGCACCGGAGTATAAGACGTACCTTAGTTTTGGGGGAGGAAAATAAGAAAAAAGCTGATTGGCAGGTGGATCTACCTCCCTGAATACCCCCAATCAGCTGTTCCCAGAGCTGTTCTCCTTGGTTATGAGCTCTGTGCCTTGCCCTTTTTTTGCTTTTTTTTTCTGCCTCTGAAACTTCTGAAACTCTGTTTCAGAAAAAAAACTTTTTTTTCTGCCTCTGAAAGCCTCCGAAACAGAACTTCAGGAAAAAAGCCTCTGAAGCTCTGTTTGGGGGCTTCTTTTCTGAAGCTTCTTTTCTGATGCTTTTTTCAGCCTCTGAAACTTCCGTTTGAGAAGCTTGGTGGGGCTACATTCGGAGTATAAGACACACCCAGATTTTCACACTCTTTTTTGGGGGGGAAAGGTATGTCTTATACTCTGAAAAATACGGTAGACATCTTTTTCCTAATTTTTCAGGTTGGAGTTAGAATTAATTTTATCTGGCATCCTAATAGTAAATCCAACCAGGATATGATTGTTAGAAAATATGGGGCATGATCTCACTCCATACCCTGTCTCCTATGATAGAAATAAGCAATTTACTGTCTGATAACAACTGGCTAAGGCTAACCTTTGAAAATTTAGACAGATTCAGAGTTGGTTATTACTGGAATGGGAGACCACAAAGAAATCTACAGTTGGAGGAAAGATTGAGTCTCTCTCTCTCTCTTTCTAGATGGCAATGGAAAACCATTTTTTCTAAATTTTTGCCATAGTGAATAGGAAAATACTCCATGACCCAATTAATGGGCTGAGACCACACATCTTCTTAAGACAATTGTATTTGAACAATACAGGGACAGACAACAAAATTCTGCTTACTTAAGGAGGGCACAAACAACTTTAAATAGTTATAAAATAAATGCTGATCAGAAATTATGTCAAATGGCAATCATCTTATTTTCAATAATATGCATAAGACATTCTGCTTATAGTGAGAATACATAGTAAAATGGAGGTTGGCACAAGTCAGCTTTGTGGTTAGTTACTTCTTAGTTCCCATACAAAAATACAACTACCTGTCCAAAATAACTCACAAGCCAGCATCTGCAAATGCCTAAGTGAGCTATTAAGGAAGCTAACTTGAGTTCAGCATCCTTGGTGGTCTGAAAGTCTTGGTTCAGGTATTTGTTTTACTCCTTAAATAGACACAGCCAAAGATTCATCAAGACTTGAAAACTTGACTTGAGACAATTTTTTTGCTCTTGATTAAGTTCTATTGTGGAGATATGGGAGACAGAGATTGGAAGTTTTCTGCTTCACTGTTTAATTGTTTTAATCCTTAATTGTTTAATCCAGATGGTGGTAGTGGCTAACGTTAGAAGTTGTCTGAATAAGACACTCATTCAGTCTGCTGTGTTCCAACTACATCTAGTTTTGCATACTGCCTTTTAAGTAAGACCTTGTCAAACTAGAGCCTATCTAGAGGGCAGTAGAATTACAGAATAATTATGACAAAATAATTTACAGAGTCGGAAGAGACCTTGGAGCGGGGTGAAATTCTCCCGGTTCGGACCAGCTCGGGCGAGTAGGTAGCGATGACGGTGGACAGTTCGGAGAACCGGTAGCAAAAATCCCTGCCCCCACCCCCCATGCCCAGCTGAGCTGTGCGATCATCAGAGCCTTTTTTTCTTTTAAATGGCTCTGATGATCCAACCTCTGACGATCCCAGCTGAGTTGCCTGCTAATCAAGCAACTCAGCTGGGATTGTCAGAGCCTTTTGAAAGCATTTTTTTACTTGGTTTTACATGTAAAAAATGGCTTTAAAAGTAAAAAAAAATTGGCCATGCCCACCCAGTCACATTACCCCCACCACCAAGCCACGCCCATAGAACCGGTAGTAAAAAATTTTAGATTTCACCCCTGGCTTGGAGGTCTTTCTAGTCCAACCCACTGCTTAAACAGGAAACCCTATATGATTCTGGACAAATGGCTGTCCAATTTCTTCTTTAAAACCTCCAATGCTGGAGTACCCACAACTTCTGGAGGCAATTAATTGTTCTCACTGACAGGAAATTTCTCCTTAATTCTAGGTTGGATATCTCCTTGTTAAGCTTCCTTCCATATTTTTTGTCTTGCCTTCAGGTGCTTTGGACAATAGGTTGACCACCTCCTCTCTGTGACAGCCCCTCAAATATTGGAAGACTTCTATCATGTAACCCCTAATATTTCTCTTTTGTTAGACTAGACATACCCAGTTCCCACAAACATTCATCATACAGTTTAGCTCCAGTCCCCTAATCATCTTTGTTGCTCTTCCCTATACTCTTTCTAAAGTCTCAACATCTTTTTTTGTCATGTTGACCACAACTGATCACAGTATTCCAAGTGTGGTTTTACCAGTATAAAATAGTAATAACAGTTCATGTAATCTTGATACTATCCCTCTGTTGATGTGAGGCAGATGGGCCCAAATCCCAGTAAAATTGATGTCAAAGTATAGGTAGATTGACCTTTGCTTGTTTCTATCTCTGTTGCAAGGTTAGGAAAGTACTAGACTCTTGCTAAATGTACTTGTATGCTTACTGACCTATGTATCATATTATTCTGAAACATAAGACCTGGCAAATGAGAGATTCCGAAACTAACAGATGGTGTAAGATATGCTGGATCTAACCATATATGGAATATGTACCAAAAGAGAACTTCTTTTTATATCCTGTTTTGATGTACTGTATCTCGAACTGTAACCTATAAAAGATAGACTCTGGACGTAGCCTGGGGTTCAGACTTTGCCAAGCCATTACTCTGAACCATTGCTAGCAATAAACGTGTGTTCTCCAACCTTTGTGGTCTTGTCTCCTGCGTTTGGGAAAGTGGGTTTTCCCGCTACAGATGCAGCCTAGGATTGCATTGATTTTTTTGGCAGTTGCAGCACACTATTGATTTATTTTTGATTGTCCACTAGGGCTCTTAGATAGATCCCTCTCACAGTTACTGCTATTCAGCCATGTATCACCTATTCTATACCTGTGCATTTGGTTTTTTCTTGCCTGAGAGTAAAAGCTTACTACTGATGGACACAAGCCATGGTTATCCCTATCCTTCAAAAAGGGAGACCCTAGCCTAGTTGAAAATTACAGACCAATCTCTTTATGTTGCGTCACCTGCAAAGTCATGGAATCAATTATTAACCAATCTATTACCCTATACCTAGATACAAACAACCTACTTTCTAACAAACAATTTGGTTTCAGAAAAAAATCATCCTGTAATCTACAACTATTACATTGCAAAAACATATGGACTACACATCTCGATCAGGGCAAAGCAATAGATGCAGTTTACATAGACTTCTGTAAAGCTTTTGATTCAGTAGTGCACGACAAATTACTTATAAAACTAAAATCCTATGGCATTTCTGGACTCCTCCAGAAATGGATAGTTGCCTTCCTGTCAAACAGACAACTGGTGGTCAAAATAGGAAGTGCTCTATCAAATCCTGTACATGTTAATAGCAGTGTTCCCCAAGGCAGTGTCTTAGGTCCAACACTCTTCATACTTTACATAAATGACCTTTGTGATCACATTAAAAGCAACTGTGTTCTCTTCGCTGATGATGTTAAACTATTCAACACCACCAACAATGCAACTACCCTTCAAAAAGACCTTGACTATGTGTCAGATTGGTCTAACAAGTGGCAACTTCAAATCTCAACCAACAAATGCTCTGTCTTACACATTGGCAAAAAAAAATCAAAACATAAAATACAAATTAGAATGGACGTGACCTTATAGATGACCCTCACTTTGTCAAGGACCTTGGAGTACTCATTTCTAAAGATCTAAGTCCCCGAGCCCACTGTAACAACATTGCCAAAAAGGCATTAAGAGTTGTTAACCTAATCTTGAGTAGCTTCTTCTCTGGTAATGTTGTACTACTAACTAGAGCACACAAAACATTTGCTAGACCAATTCTTGAATACAGCTCATCTGTCTGGAACCCGTACTGCATATTGGACATAAATACAATTGAGAGAGTCCAGAGATGTTTTATGAGATGAGTCCTCCATTCCTCTAACTGCAATAAAATACCTTATGCCACCAGACTCCAAATTTTGGGCTTAGACAATTTAGAACTATGCCAAGTTCAATCTGACCTAAGCATAGTACTTAAAATTATCTACCACAATGTCCTTCCTGTCAATGACTACTTCAGCTTCAATCACAACAATACACGAGCAAATAATAGATACAAACTCAAGGTAAACAATTCCAAACTTGATTGCAGAAAATATGACTTCAGTAACAGAGTGGTCAATGCCTGGAATGCACTACCTGACTCTGTAGTTTCTTCTCCAAACCCCCAAAACTTTAACCTTAAACTGTCTACTGTTGACCTCACCCCATTCCTAAACTCTGGCACATATTCTGACCTTCACACCTGGTGACATAGCTAAGTATTCAAAGCTGGTCAAAAAGCCACCAGGGTTGGGGCCAGTAGTGGGTTCCACTTACCTTCGCAACCGATTCAGAATTGGGAGCGTGCACGCAGCACTTCTGCGCATGCACAGAGCGTCCGTGATGACGTCCAGGTGGGTGGGCAGAGCCTCCCACTGCCATCACTACCAGTTCGCCTGAACTGGGGTGAACCGGTAGAAACCCACCACTGGTTGAGGCTAATCTAATCTCTGGGAGAAGGCACCAGGCACTGCAACAGAAAAGGTTCTCTTTCTGGATCCCACCAGGTGGCAGTCTTTAATAGAAAGGGCCAGTAGCATGCCTCTCCTGTTGGACTTGATGGAAGAGGTAGACACAATCAGTGAAAGGCAATCCCTAAATGAGATAGGGTTGTCCACAATTGTTCCAGAAGTAGACAGGAAAGAATGAGTTTAAATTATAAACAAGTAGAAACAATCTACCTCAGGAGGTGGTAGATTCCCCCCCCCCCAAAGTGTTTAAAGAGATGCTAAATGGTCATATATCATTAATACTGTAGTAGGGGTTTTTTGCACTGGCCAGGATGTCGAACTAAAAAATTTCCTAAAGTATGTCCTTCTATTCTTCTTTATGATTCTATGCTTACATATCACTATAAATGAGATTTAAGATTTAAATTTAATATTTTTTCATTACTAAAATATTTCAACCTTCAAAGTAACCTTCCAGTTTGAAGCTTTAACATAAATCTCTTCTATAAAGTACAAGTCATAAAGAAATTAAAACTAACCTTCAGATGCTCTTGAATGAACATAAGCTGGTAGGAAAAAGAAAAAGGGCATCTTCATTCTTGCCTGACATCTAAAGTTCTGTTCTTCAGACTTTTAAGCTGCAATCCTATACCCAGATTCCTCAGAGTAATCCATAATTCCATTGAATTCACTGGGATAGATCTGAGTATGTGCATAGATGAGTTTGTTTGCTGTGTGTATATGAGTGCCATTCTATGAAATACAGTTCAAGTTATCATTCATAAATAAAACTCTTCTTACTAAAAACCTTGAGTAGTCATTTTCATGATAGCTCCATTGAGAGCCTTTGACGTAGTAGTTAGGGCACCAGGCTAGAAACTGGGGCACCTGGAATTCTAGTTTCATCTTAGGTACAAAGCCAGCTGTGTGACCTTGGGCCAGTCAGACATTCTGCCTACCAAGGAGACAATGGCAAACCAATTCTGAAATGTTGCCAAGAAAATTACAGGGATTTGTCCAGGCAATTGTCAGGAGTCAAAATACACATGTGCACGCAAGCACACGTATACACAAACACTCACCCACAAAAGAACGCTCCATGAACGTTCTAATGATGGAATGACCATTCCAGAAAATAACCACTCCTTACTCGGTTTAAGAATCAAAAAAATACATTTTATTATCCTGAGGCAAGTGATACATTAGTGGACTCATAGTACAATAAAATCTTGATTGAATGAACTCACTTGCGGGATGGGTTCCATTATTCTCAAAGGTCTGTTAAATACAAAGTATGTTGTTTGGATCAATTTACTGTATATCATTGCTGTTCTGCATAGTCATTTGTGATTCAATTGCAATTGAAGGTGCTAGCATCACTTTTAAAGTCCTACATGGCATAGGCCAAATCACTTGCAGGATCATGTGTCTCTGAAGGTTTCTGATTGCTCCATCATCAGATTTTACAGAATAAACTCAAGAGTTAAAGCCCATACATGGGTGTTTTGTGCAAATATGGGTATTTATTTATTTTTCCATGCATTTTCTATTTTAATTAGTTATGGTTATTGTTTTTGCATGCATGGTTTGCTGCCCAGAGTTATGTATGGACAGCTGTATACATTTTCTAAATAAATAAATAGCCATGGTTGTCATAAAGTATTGTGCAAGTATTATCTAATGCCTTGGCTATTTATTTATTATTCCATGAATTTTTCTATTTTAATTAGTTATGCTTATTGTTTTTGTATGTATTGCTTGCTACCCAGAGTTACGTATGAATGGTTATATGAATTTTCTAAATAAATAAATTGTCATGGTTGTCATAAAATAAGATAGACTTAATGTATATCCATACTACTTTGGATGCAGTGGACTTGTCTATTATTTCAGATGTTTGGATGTAAATGTTGTCTTCTGCATCTGTTAAATAGGGAATAATTAAATGGGATTTTATTGTACCATCATTTTAAGGAATAATTGCTCGTTATATTATATACATCTGTAATGAAACAGATTTAGTGCTGAAAATACCAACATTCCATTTTGCGAGTTTACCTAGTTCAATGTAAGAAAAATGTAAAATTTAAACACACCACCTTGGGAATCTAAATAAAAACTATTGTAGCCATGTAAGTAGAGATATTGCTTGTTGGATAAGACTTCAGATTCATTACTTGTGGTATTCCCCATTTTGCTTTTTAATCAAACTGATCATCTGGGTTATAAATGCAATACCCCTTTCATTTCATTTCTAGTATTGTTCTCATTCAAGCCACACTTGTTTTGTTATAACTCTGGACATCCTCTGCATCCTATACACATACGGTAATTATATAATCATAGTGATCTTAAAAACCTACATTGGAAGAAATGCTGAAAGTAACAGAAAGCAGTAATCTTCGTGGTATTGATAATACAGCCCACTTGGCTGGTCCAAGGAACAGCCTGTGTTTAGCTGATTTTGATGCATTGTTTTGCATTTATTTTTCTATCTGAGATTTGCCATTTTCAAAACTGAGCAAATCTATGAACAAAGCTGAATATACTACATGCCTTAGCAGGCTCCATCTTGAATACTAAACAATCACTATATGAAACAAGCAGCTCTTGCATGCATACTTATTTCTCTCCTTTGCCCACGTTTCAAGGCAATATTCTCAGAATCAGCATTTGGAAATAGTACTTGAGTAAATCATTGCTTGGTGGCCTAAACAGAACATCTCTATAAGGAAAGTCTGTGATTTATCAGATGGGATTCACTCTCTCTGTCTGCCATTTGTATTATTGATTCCCATAATTATTAATTCCCATTACTTTAAGGAAACTTCTGAGACCAAGGAGATGATCAATGAAATATCTCCACCGCCTGCAATCCAAAAGAAGGATTATTTTATTACAGAGTGAAGCAAAGGAAGATGAAGAAAAGGAAGGGGCATAAACTCAACGTCACCAAAGAGTGTAAAAAATCAGGAGAATTTATTCCAGCAGCTTTTTTTCCCACAACATTTTCAAAGGAGTACTCAGCAGTAGAAAAAGGGGAAGAAGAGTTTTGGAGAAATCTATTGATCAACAAGATTAACTTTCTCTTGAGGCCTCAGAGACAGACTCCTTCCATCTCTTTGGAACTCATTCTTCTCTCTAAAGATATGCCAGTATCATGAGATCAGCAAGAAAGGCATTGTTGCTGCTGTCTGGTGGGACAACAAATTTAGTAATGAAGAATTGCATAGCTTCAAAACCTGGCTTCTAGCAAGTAAAGGTTTACTTTGGAGTCAGGAATATGTCGTGTTCCATAAGAGCTAATGAACATGGTTGGACTTTGGATCTACCTTTCCATAATATAATAGATATATATATATTATTATTTGTGTGTGTGTGTGTGTGTGTGTGTGTGTGTGTTTATGTGTGTATACACACAAAATAAAATACAAAACAGAAAAACATACATCTAACTTTAACAACAAAAAAGAAAATTGTGTACAAGAAAGTGGAGGGAATGACCCAAACATCAAATAAATTTAACATTAAACATATAGAATTCACTCTGGCTGGATGCTTAAAAAGATGATAGATAGGTAGGTAGGTAGGTAGGTAGGTAGGTAGATAGATAGATAGATAGATAGATAGATAGATAGATAGAGGGGTGAAATCCAGCAGGTTCTGACAGGTTCTAGAGAACTGGTAGGGGAAATTTTGAGTAGTTCGAAGAACCGGCAAATACCACCTCTGGCTGGCCTCAGAGTGGGGTGGGAATGGAGATTTTGCAATATCCTTCCCCCACGAATGGGGAAGGAATGGGGATTTTGCAGTATCCTTCTCTTGGAGTGGGTTGGGAATGGAGATTTTGCAGTAACCTTCCCCTCCCACACCCACCAAGACACATCCACAGAACTGGTAGTAAAAGAAATTGGATTTCACCACTGGATGGAGAGAGAGAGAGAGAGAGAGAGAGAGACAGACAGACAGACAGACAAACAGACAGACAGACAGACAGACAGATCTGATAAATTCTCCTCTCCACATGAGATTTTTCCCCTTTCCTCACTAGATCATAAAAAATTCTGCAGTACCACCAAACATAGTTTGTATGTTAAAGTCAGATTGCTTAAAAATTGCCAAATAGCAATATAAAATTAATATCAATGCTCGGTCCAATTTATCCTGCTGTTAAATATTCTGTGCAATGTCTTATAGAGGAAATTAATTACCAGCAAAGAAAAAAAAATAAGTAAATAAGAAATTAAGATAGCCAGGTGCTGAATAGAATCAGTTCATCCATGAAACATTTAATTTGGGAATTAATAAATTAAATGTTCTGAGGAAGGAACAGAAAATAAATCCAGTTTTGACAAGAAAAATCTACTTAGGTGTCCTATGACAATTTATATGAATAACAATCAAGTAGAAACCCACAAAGAATTGTGGGAATGGATGAATCAAGGAAAGGAATTTCTTTAGTCACCTTGTCTGCCTTTTTCTAAGCAAAAGAAGGAAATAAATACTATGGAAGATCAACCATTTAATCTCCAGATTATAACAGTGTGACTTCGGGGAATTTGGAGACTGCCTGCTGGCCACACTTTGCCCAATCTTGCCCTAGAAAAGTTAGCACAGCTGCTTTTTTTCATTTTCATTTTTTCATCTAGTTCATTCAAAAGCCTTGTTGCTTCTCAGTAATAATTCCAACATGAAAATTTTGCTGTTGTTAAAAAAACCTTTCCAGGGAATTATGAATATAAAATTCTTTCTAGCAATTATGAATTTTTCGAAGATTTCAAAAGCATTTTGAAACATTAAAACAACTCACATTTATTTTTGCTTCTTTATTTTCTTTTTATGTAATAAAACACCATCTTATATTTTATTTAAACCATAAGTCATGGATCAAAGTATAACAGTACAATAAATTATTGTGTTTTCTATTAATACATAAAATAATAATGTCTTTCATTGTCAGCTTTTTGAAGTAGATTTTTTTTCAGAAAGGTTCTCTATAAAAGAATGACCTCTTTGTAATCAGAAAAGATTGGATTCTATTTTTTTTGCCGCACTCAATGTAAAATAATTAAAGTCATCAGGTTAAATCCATTTTTGAATAATATTTGCATGGCACAGAATGAAATGGAACATTTTCATGAAGGGAATATTAGAATATTTATTAGGAGTGGTGCTGTGGCCTAGAGGTGGAGCTCTCGCCTCACAATCAGGAGGCTGTGAGTTCAATCCTAGGTAGAGGCAGTTATTTCTCTCTCTGGGCACACTGAGAATATCTGCTAAACAAAAAATCCGCATTGGAGACAGGAAGAGCATTCGGCCATTAAAACACTCTGCTAGATCCATTCAGTTGCCCGGATTTCACCCCGCAAGGGATTATAGGGTCATTAGAAGAAAAAGAAGAAGAAGATATCAGAATATTTATTACATATAAACTGTACACTGCTTTTTGAAAAAGTCCTGGGTGAAGGCCTTGATTGGTTTTTTCCCCCCTTAACTGAATGAGCAGCACCAATAAAATGTCTTCCACCCTCCTTACTATCAAAGAAAGAACTGAAGCATTGGTTGTGACCAACACCTGATATTGTATCTATAAACATAAAATTAGGAGAATGTTGTTCTTTTGATTAGAATAGAACTTTCATTTAAATCAGTCTGGGGTTAAATAAGGCATATATTGAATCCACATATCATACAATGCCATAAAATGGTTTGCCTTGTTTTGATTTATGTGTTGTATAAGCATTGTGATTTGCAAGCTTTGTGGTGTGTGAGCATTGTGGTTTGTAACTAAGTTTATTGTGTAAAATTCACAATTTGGTTTATTACTAAACTAAGTAGTACTTTGTGCCTGGATGAGTGCTGATTCTGAGTGCAAATTTGCTACAAAAGATGGGTTGAGATTTCTTAGCCATCTTTCTGGGATCATCATAGCTCTGGCACTCAACAAATTAGGCTGACCCAAGATAATTTTTATGTTTCTGTATAATGTTCAGGAAATGTTCCTAAAGCTATTGGGTTTTTTTTTACTCATCTTAATCTTCAGTCTAACGGAAAGGTGACACTTTTAGTATATTTTAAATGCTGCTAATGATTCCCCAGATCCTGTCATCTATTTCTATCATTAAATGAGAAAGAGATTTTACAGACTACAGTACATTGCATCAATGCAGCAGGAGCAACACAGATACTATTGGTTGTAGGGTGCTCTCCCCTGTCTCATCTGCTGCAGATATATGTTTATTAATCATTGAAAGCCAAGTGACAGCAGTAACAGACAGGCTGAACATTCATTCAACAGAGAGTCCCAGAAACTTTAGGCCACTGCAGAAAAGGCTAAGTTAAGAATATCTATTTCACAAGGTTTTTTGACTCATGAGAAAAATCATTTCATTCCCAATAGGTGTCCCACCAAAAACGAGGGAAAACAAAGTATACCCATGTATAAACCTTTAGTGACTAAATTAAATGCTTGCTTAATTCTGTATTAAGAGCCAGTTTGGTCTAATGGTTAAGGAATCAGTCTATAAATCTAGAGACTGAGATCTAGTCCCACCTTAGCTACAAAGTCAGATAGGTTAATCATTTGGCTAATCATTTTCTCTCTGCCCTAGGAAGGAGGCAATGCAAACCACTTCTGAAGAAAGGGGGGGGGGAAACCTTGTGAAGAAAATTTCAGGAATTTGTTGAGGTGTTCGCCAAGAATTGGACATGACTAAATGGAAGAACAAAAAAATCTGTATTATATGTTCAACCATTACATAAGAATATTAAAAAATTATCTATTGTGAATCCCTGGGAAATAGCAACCTATCACTATTCAGTTCCTCCTTGCCAGTCATCTGATGAATATCACCCATACTGCACGTTTTTCATGCAAGTTGCTGGTACAATATTTATAGCTCAGGATGGCAAGTGGCATCATCTCCCAACAGTTGGAGAACATTCATTCCAAGCAGCTTAGCCAGGCAAATAAGCCTGGTGAATTGGTAGAATTTGGGATCCATGACCAAAATGAAACACTGAGTTATGCCAACTGGCTCTAATTTAATTTAAACGTTTTAAATGTATACTCAGCATATGAAATCTGAAGTTCAGAGACGGATGTTCTTTCTGAGGACAAAATACTGAATAAGATGAGCAGCAGTATAGAACAACTACATCAACAGGAAATTCAAAGAACATGGGAGTTTAGTTTACATTCAGTGACAGAAAGGGAGGGTGGGGTGGAAAATAGATAAAATGTCAGTGAAAATTAATGTGAAATACAGAGCAGATGTGGGAAGAGTAAAATATTTTTTTTTCTCCTAACTAAATGAAAGCATAAATGGAAGTGGACAAATTGTGCTCTCAGTTCTGTTTTCACTAACATTGATGGCACTTTGCCCACAAAGTTAAAATTGGGCATTATATCATATTGACATTTAAGGGCAAAATATCAGTTGGTGCAAAAGAGGGATAACTCTGCTAAAAGTCTGATTACTTATAACCAGCTGACTACAAGAATTTGTTCATCTCAACCAAGCGATGTACAATATATCATTCCATGAGTACATCATTATGTTTCCGTTGGGCTAACATCAAATTGTCCGAATGGCAGAATGAGGGTATAGCATTAAAAAAAAAAAGGTGGGGGATGCTATGAAATTAGAGTTTAAGAAAAAGCCAGTTGCACTCTCAAGGGTGATGTCCACAGTTTTGTCTGTCATTCTAAACCAGGATTGTCTGTGCTTAATTGTGGAATCTTTTTTGAAAATCCAAGAGTGGAGTGGAGTGGAGTGGAGTGGAGTGGAGTGGAGTGGAGTGGAGTGGAACGGAACGGAACGGAACGGAACAGAACAGAACAGAACAGAACAGAATAGAATAGAATTCTTTATTGGCCAAGTGTGATTAGACACACAAGGAATTTGTCTTTGGTGCATAGTGGTTTTGTTAGAATAACAAATGGGTTATGGGGTGAGTGATATAAAGTGTACAGTTCAACCCATTTAGAGATGTTGTTTGGGGTCAACTTGCTTTCTTTTTTCTGCTCTGTTGTCTGTAATGCAACCATTAAATAATTGTAAAAATGAGAATGTCTTTGAACATGCCTAAAGCACAATTCTATCGTTAACAAGGATATTAAACAATTTTTTCTGGCTAACCAACAGAGATGTACACACACACACACACACACCACACACACACAAAAGATCCTTCCCCACAAGTTTTCCCTCTTTTCTCTGCTCTTGTTTCTTCATTTTTCCATCTTACCTTCATCAGTGGCAACACCATCTAGCTAATCTTAGCTCAGAAATTAAACTGAGCGGGACTTGGTTAGTACTAGATGGATGACAGTGGAATTCCAAGTCTGGAAGCTAGAATGGGAAATAAATTGAAAATATATCCTAAAAAAAAAAAAAGAGGCCAGCACACTTACAGCCTTAAAAACATCTGGGATGAGAATCTTTTATTTTTCTTTTCCTTTTGATCCACCCCCACCCCCAAATAAAGATGGATAATATGCTGAATATCCCTTGTCTATTTTTGTCCAATGCAACACTATGAATTAGGAAAACAATCTCAAATTTCCAGCCTGCACCCTTCGAATGTGCCAAGCCACACTCACCAAGTCATGCCATGCCCCACCCACCAAGTCATGCCATGCCCACCAAGCCACGCCCACAGAACTGGTAGTAAAATTTTTTGAATCCCACCACTGGTGCAGAGCCTTCTGTACATGCGCAGAGGGTCAAAAAACAGGACGTGATGACGTTTGGGTGGATGGGCGGAGCCTCCCACCACTGGTGCTGCCAGATCATGTGATCCGGATAGAGCTGGCTGAATTTCACCACTGATGCCCACCAATCTTTTCAGCATCTTCCATGGCACTGCTGCATTTGAAGTCAAGTGTTGCATACCATCTGTACCTTCTCCCCTTCTCTCAAGTCTTTGTGGCAGGTAATCATAAATGTGCTTCTTAATCCCAACAGTAAAAAAAAAAAATCTTTATCACCCCTTGAATTGTTTAAATGTGAGGTTTACAGAGGTTGAGAGGTAATAATGAGAAACAAAATCTAATCTGAGGGAATTTAGACAGGGAAAAACTGCACTAGAATAATATATGGGTGAGAATCATTTTAATCTTTCATGGGAGTTGAAGCAATTCCCGTTCACAAAAGAAATTATTGTATAAACCATATTCCCTTTCACAAAATCTGACCAAACATTGAAACAGATACAAAAATGGATCCAAAAAGCAGCTATCATTTTACTTAAAAGATCCTGTGTTGGAACTCAGATAGACAATTTTGACTCTACTCAAAGGTCTAAGAAATACACATTCCATGTTATGATCATTTGTTTAGAGAAATGACAGCTGATGGTTTAAAGGAATAGCCAAATAAAAAATACAGAGCATATTGGGTTTTTCATGCAGATACAAAAAAGAATAAAGGAACTGTAAATTTTTCTTGAACAGCTGGAATTCGAAGTAAAGCTTAACAAATCTTTAAAACCAGTGGTTAAGGTACCAGGCTAGAAAACAAGACATTGTAAGTTCAAGTCCTGTCTTAGCCACGAAAGCCAGCTGGATTTTTTAAAAAATTGGATTTATATACCGCCCTACTCCCGAAGGACTCAGGGTGGTGAACAGCCACAGAATAACACACATAAATATAAAAAATTTAAAATAGAATAAAAGCGAATTAAATAATTTGGCTAAGACAAATTTAAAATACCCAATAATTTAAAAACAGATTAAAATTTACATTTAGCTGGGGTGAGTTTGGGCCTGAGTTGTTGTTGTGCAGAAATTAGGAGGAGGAAAGTGTGTTGGATATGTTGAGTTATTTGTAAAAATAATAAAGGCAGGATACAAATAAATAAAAAAGCACAAGTGTTTAATGATGCAACTCAAGCATTGGAAATCATTTGAAGTGTCCCATGAAAAGTTTAAATTGCCAAATCTTTAGAGAATAATTTAACTTTGAGTAGATGGGACTCTTATCACCAAGTATTAACAAATAAACTGTCTAGATTTTAATAATTAGCTTTACTCTTTTGCTCTTTTCTCTCTCCCTTCCTTCCAGAGTAATAAGTAACAGATGTTCTGCCTCAATATCCCCAAATGTGATTGATAAAAGAATCAATGCACAAAAAGAAAACAAGCAGGCTGTCTTAGAGGATACTAAGGGGCAAACTTCATGTTATTCTGAAGGTGCATTCTATTATGTTTATAATTCCAGTTCATCCTTTCTAGTGTCTACTGTATATCTGGGTAGAATTTTGAAATAGTCCAGACTTAGTTTTGTTAACTGCAAAAAATCACAAATGAGAAGGAGAATAAACTAGGGATTCATCTCAATTCTCTTTCATTCAGAAGCAATCTTGTATTTGGACTTGAATCAATAACCTAACTCAACAACACGCTCAAGCATTGTGTTACTGCCTAGCCAGTGGTGCTTCTTTAGAGTGCGGAATCACACAGTACACATATAAAAAGATCGTAATATTGCAATGTTTTGACCTCCTGATTCCCCTTGTCACTCTGTAAATTCCCCCCATCTCACATAAAGAGTTCCAATTATTTCTTTGCAAGAAGCAGTCACAAAATGGGAAGCCCCCAGTTGAGACTACCAGGGTTATCTGGAGGGAATGATTTAAAAAAAGATGGCGGCTGCAATGTTACAATTAAAGGTTCGCTCATGTTTTATGTGCATGACCCATGAAAAAAATGGACTTTTGATTGTAACTTCATGGCTTGACTTTTTTTGACCACATCATGCAGACATCCCTCGGCACTGCAGTATAGGGAGTTGGCTATAATTGTTGGCTTGGTTTCATTTCTCTGCTTATACAGTGCAGGAGAAAGAAAAAGATGATTTTGGGTGGAAAATTTCTAAGAAATGTTTAAGCCCTCATCCCCTTTGCTATATCACAGTCTAAATTTGAATTTAAATTTAAAAATTAGAAATACAGAAATCTAGATGAATTGTCTGAAAGCTTGTAGCAAACTTTGGTAGATTTCTGTTGCATTCATCTTGTTTGCTTGAATATTTATAGAAATTTTGCTCTCCTAAATTAAAGTAACAGGCTTGCCAAATGTTATAAAACTTTTTTTTTATGTTGGATAGAAGTAAAAATGATATGAGGTAGATGTTAGGAAAGCAAATAGCACAGATTTGAAAATAGTAAGTTAAATATATATAAGGTGATATTAGATACAAGAAGACAAATAAGTGCAAGATGAAATATGATAAATTTAATTGAAGCTATTGTATGATGATATGTAATGTTCTTAGGAACTGTATATATATGGGGGTTGCATCAACCTCAAATGTATGTATGTAATTTTGTTTTGTTACTGTCCTTTTTCTGTCTTTTGTTTTTAGTTTATAATAAAAAAAATTTAAAAAAATTTAAACTTTTTTTTAATGTTATCCCTCCTTTATTATTTTTTTATAAATTACTCAGGGAGGCAAAAATGCCTACAACTCCTCCCTCCTCCTATTTTCCCCACAACAAAAGCCCTGTGAGATTGGGTTGGGTTGAAAGAGAGGGACTGGCACTCAGCTGGCTTTCATGCTTAAGGCAGGATTAGAACTCACAGTCTCTTGGCTTCTAGGCTATCACTTTAACTACTTGGTTTTGATTTATATAAGTTGGATTTTATAAGGATGTTTGGAAAAAGTCAAATAACATTTGAAATTATACAACCAACTTATGATAAGATCAATCAAACAAAAATCCAAATCATTATGGCTTGTCACAGGGTCAGCCAGTTGTTCAGACTGGAGTTAGCATTTTTGTCTACCTATTAAGTCCTTTCTAAGGACTGGAATAGGAAGATGAGGATGTTTGATAGTGTTACAAATATTGTCAGAGGATGGAAGCCGTTCCAAGTAAAGCTGCCTTTTGCAATTGACTGATGGTGAATTTGTCAATGCCGATGGTGTTCAAGTGGTGCTCCAGTTGTTTTCGGTTTGCACTCAAGTTACCTATGACTATTGGGATGTTACAAATATACAGTGATTGAAAACAAATTATTAATATTAATATTATTAACATTATTAATGTTATTATATTTATTTGCCATCTATCTCACCATGGTGAGACAACCATAAAAATGAAGAAATAAAAAGGAAGTTTAAACAAAGCAAAAGTAAAATAATAGAACAATAAAACAAACGGGGGGGGGGGGAACCGCTCAATATGACTAGTAAAAATGAGATGGGCATGTAGGTAGCAGAGAGTGGAGGGGGAATCTGCTGTCATTCTAGTAGCTACCTCTACAGTGACCAGGAAATAGTTACCATGTTTCCCCCCAAAAAAGACTGTGTCTTATATTTTTTTAAACCCTGAAATAAATGCTTGGCTTTATTTTCGGGGAGGTCTTATTATTTTAGGGCACGTGGATCAAGATGGGGCTCCTCTTGCAGTCTTACCTGATTTCCAGCTCTTTAAATATTTTTGGGGAGGGCTTATTTTCGGGGGCAGGCTTATTTTAGCACATGCACTCAAAAGCCCAATTAGGCTCATTATCAGGGGATGTCTTATTTTTGGGAAAACAGGGTAGGAAATGGCAGAAAAAAGATGCCAAAATCATTAATGTCTTGCTGGCATCTACTGGTCATTTCATAATTTGCTTAACTATAAAGGAAACTATGACATTTTTAATGGCTTGAATTCTAGATAAAAGGATGAGCTCAAGGTAACTCTCCTTTGAGCTGAATTTGACTAGAGGTACTGTTCTTAGTAGCAATGTAGAAAACACTTAGTGGTTTTTTCCCCAATTCTCCAGTCTAATCACATCTAAAGCTCTGAGATTTCATGGAAATCTGAACCCTAACCTTCTATTAACCAAATCAGTCTTGTTTAAGTCTTTTCAAGATAGGTCAAGACCAAGCAAATACCATTAGTCGTGACATCTAAAGATCTACTTTCTCCTGTGTTATCATATCGATCCTAACATGCAGGTTACAGTATTCTAAATTAATCAGGATGAATAGAAGTACCACTCTTGTCATAAAAGATACCCATCTATGGGATGGGTATTTATGAGTTGCTTTATCATTATTAAATATTTAAGACCACCAACTTCCATATCTGAGTACAGTTTATAATAAAAATATAAGCACTCTATTAAAAGAAAGCATCAGCTTTAAAAGTTTGTACATTGTTTTGGGTTGGGGGTGGGGAAGAAGAGGACTTTTAAAATGCCAATGAGAAGGTCCATTTCCAATGAAGAATGTGTTCCCAAGATGAGGGACAGAGAAATTAACGCAAATACCACTGTTATTCAGGCAAGCTTGTTTTAGTGCATGAAACATAATAATTCAAAGCTGACAGTGATGTGTTAATTATCTGACAAGCTGCTTCAGCTTTTATTATTTTAATCTTTTCATAATGAATGTTTTTAACCAATTTTCTGAATATTGATTGTTGCCTTGAACATTACGGTAGTAAGTGAAAGGATGGGATATAAATTGTTCTAATAAATTAATACGTAGATATTTATATAGTGGCCCACTCTCATATATCACTGTAGGATTCAACATTTTCAGTTATAACTCATTTTGTTCGCTAAGAAATTGAGTAATTGCTTGTAGTAGAAGAGGATTTTAAGTAATCCAAATAAATTTTATTGCACATATCCAGTGATTTATGTAAATTACAAAAACAAATGTTATCAGCCTTAAACACATCATGCAGAGAAGGCCACCCAATTTTAAGCAATAGAAAAAGGAGTTATATCCATTAAAGTTCTGTCATTAAGTGCAATTTTTATTTTTTAACAACCACCAATAATCCTGCCTGAATTTGACCCATGGTTGATACCAAAAGAATTTGTCTTTCAAGTGATAACTTGAAATATATACTTATATATATAATATATAATATATAATAAAAGTGCAGGTACTTATATTTAAGATAAGATAACTTTATTGTCATTTTTTTACTGTGAGTACACTGGTCCATATTAAAAATGAAATGATGTTGCTTGCTATCAAGGGAAAGTATATATCTATCCAAACAAATACATAACACACATATACACATGCTATATACATTCATAAATATATACCTGTGTTAATCACTGTCCATTTTGAATCCATAGTGGAAACTTGAGAGTTCAAAGGGGACATATACTTTGTAAGTCCAATGAAGTCAGCAATGGATAATTAGCAAATTCTCAGGTTTGATAGTGGGCTTAATACATTACTTTGGGCCATGAGGTGGCTTATTTCACCTTTGGTTTAGCATGTTGATGAAACCCATTGGTGTTTGTACACCATATTCCTTTTTTTAAGTCATGTTATATGAATCCAACATATGCTTTAGTCAATAATCCATGGATAAGGAAGCCATAGTTGCATGAATTAACCAATCACAAGACCCTTGTTTCCTGTTAATGTTAAATATTTAGATTCTTGCCTAGAAGGATGCAGAATGGACTGCATATTTATCTATGAAGCATATCTGAATTAGACTTTGTATTTTGAAAAATTGAGAAAGAGCATAAGAATTTCCTATCCAACTATTCTTTCTTCTCCTAGGTTGTCTCCCTTGCTTGTTTTTACTTCTTCTGATCAAATGGCACTATGAGGAAGGATGAGCCAAAAGGACTGGCAGCTTCAGTATAGCCATCATATAATCATCTGGAAATCTAATTTATCTTTTATTTGGGCACCCTGCAACCATCTGCTGCAAAGATCTGCCGCAAAATAACTGCCAAGCAGAACGGGCCTTCCAGTAATTGCTTTTATTGGATTGACACAGGCTACAGAGCTCATCTGTTGCTTTCCAAGAATGATGAAATAAAAACTGCAACTATTTTGACTTTCTGTCATGAGAGACAATGCAACACATGCCATTCATGAGCTACTGTCCTGATTGGGGGAGAGGAAAGATTCTAAAACCACATACCATCCAAATCAGAATTAAAGAAGGAGTACCTAATTTAGTTGCCGCAAGAATCCTGCATTATTGGTATGGTTCTGTAGCTTCATTCTTATCTACATGGAAGCCATTCCTATAGCACTAAGTAGGAGTTACATCAGAGTAAATATGGCCTGGATTCATTACAGCGGCTTCATACTGGCAGAGATGGTCTGTCTTATGCCACTGAAAGTTGGATTGGCAGAAGATCCATCAAAAACTGTACTTAAAAAACTATTTCAGCAGAAACTATTTCACTAGCAATTATTAGGTTCTCACTAAATGTTGCTCGCAATTTCCCCTTCAGGGCATGGAAATATGCTCATGTGAAAGATCTGTAAGAAACCAAAATAATTTAGATAAGAACGGTTGACCCAATCATGCCTATAAACCTATTCACTCCCCCTGCCCCAATATGCAATTGTTAATTCTTGAGGAACTAAAATTAGAGAGAGATGATGCACACAATAAATACTGAGTAGAAAAGAGTAATGAAGTTACAATTGCATGATCGGAACAGATAAGAGGCTGAATTAGCAACGAGTCATTGCTGTTAACAATATGTTTTACTCAAGATTTGAAATAGGTCCAGTGTACATTCCAGCCAAGAATAAACTAGAAAGTACAGAGCTGGGGGCAGGGAGTATTGCCGTATGCCGATCGCATGCTGGTTAAGCCTGTGCTGAATGAGAAATGGATCAGGTACATTTAAGACCAACTTTGCCGCACAGCCAATTAAAAGCCTGCAGCAGGTAGTAGGATTTGCAGCTAGGAGCATTTGCTACAGGCATCCCCCTCTAGTCTAATTTACAGGGAAATGGGAGGCCATCAGAGTGCAATAGCAGAGCCCAGGAATATAGATATTGTCTACAGTGGTACAATAACATTATTATACAAACAGCAAACTATGCAGATGTTTGTGCAGCAAAGCTGAGCTTATATTGCCAGAAATGGGTCTTTGCCATAAACAAAATAGCTCAGCTTTCAATCATCTAAACTTGGCCAGTTTAATATCCTGGGAACAAATAATGACTTTGGGAACCAGCATCCATATTTTGTGGTACACAATGCCTGTTTATGGACAGTGTCATTAGTGAGCATGCTTAGTATTCCCTAACAGACTTCCTGTCTGCTCATTTGCCTAATCATTTCTTAAAATCATTAAAGTTCATGGTTTTCTTCCAACAATGCGACATTTGGACTGTAGGAAACTACCATAGAACTTTTCCTCCCTCTTTTTTTCTGTCATGTCCCAATGATTTTAAGCAAATATTTGCCTCCTAATGCCATCTAAGGCCAGCTTAAAGAAGTATGAACTCCCAGACTCACATTACCTGAGTCAAGCATCCGAGATGTAGATTCCAGGTGATTCTCTTCAGAACACTAAACAAACCTGAGTGATACTGCCACTAACCTGATGTATTCCCCTTGAATGTCTCTACATCAGGGCTGTCAAACTCCTGGCCTGTGGGCCAGATGCATCATGCGCTGGCCACGCCCATGCCCATTTTAGCGAAGGGGAAAAAAGTACTGATACATCACATCATGCTGCCGTAATGACGTGAACTTGACATCCCTGCTCTACATCAACTGAGTTGTAATAGAAAAACCACCCTGCGCCCATGATCCTTATCAACCAACTCTCAGCTCATTCCCATAGTTTATCTACCTTCACATCTGGCCAGTGATGAAGTTGTTAGGTTGCAGTGACCATCTGGGACAGAGGGAACACACTGGCTCTGAGACCACATACTTGATATAGCACATACATATATGATCCAGGGGCCAGAGTTCTATACCAGAATATACTTGCCTGCTTGGAAGGTAAGACACTGCTATTTTATAAAAGATTATTAGAAAGAAATTGGGCTCGATGTGGATGTATGTGCCTGTGTGTAGCCCTCAAAAGGATCTAGGCAAGAAAATGTACTCAAAGATTATGCATACACGGCTGTGTTTCACACGTATGTCCTGATAATGCTGAGAGCTCTACGATCAAAGTCTAATTGTAGAGTGTCAGTACAATGTACTCTGTCCTTGCCTGCTGATGTTAAGCTTCAGGATGCCTTTTAAAGATGAAGCAAGTACCAGTATAAAATATCGTGGGCTTCCAGGTGCAATTCCAGGTGCTGTTTAATGACATGGCACAGAGCCAGGTTAGTTACAGGACCAGCTGCCTTCAGTTTTAATATCAGAATAACACATTCCACACACACTTTCAGGCTGGGCATGTTCCTGGTCCCCTTTTTGCATCAATGTCATCTGGTCATACTTAGGAAACATTGCCTCAAACCCAGCCTTTGGAATATCTCCCCTCATGTTTCAAGTGGCCCTAAGCCTTGCTAGCCTTTCCAAAGAACTAAAAACCAGTCCCCCCACAACCCCCGAGCATTTGGAACAGGATGTTAGGTGTGCCCGTCTCTTGGCCTTAGGATATGTATGATGGCTAAAATGCATGTTCTGGATTTATTTCTGTTGCTTTTTATTATTGTTTTTAATGTCATGTTAGATGCCCAAAGTCACTTTGATAAAAGTTGGGGTCTTATATGAATGAATGAATGAATGAATGAATGAATGAATGAATGAACGAACAAGTGAATGTTTTGAAAAGACATCTCCCAAGAACATATGACTGCTCCAAAGGGATCCAGGCAAGATAGGGTTTCAAGATAGGGATTCAAGTTCCTTCTTTTAAATCTTGACATCTTATGTGGCAGTCCTTAGAGGTGGTCCAGACAAAAAGCACCGACCATGAGTACTAACCCCACCTTCATTGTAAGGTTACAATAACAGAATCTTGCAAATCTGAAAATACAACTTTCTCCCCTTATCTTTCTCCAAGAAACCATACAGGATTTTCTGAGATGTTTTTTGCCACACTCCCCATTTCTTCTGCAGGCTGAGATGCCTCTTATCTGATCATTGCCTGCCTGCTGTTCTCTTTCTTTCTCTCGAGTACATTCCCATAGGAATCTTGTCTTTTCTGGGGTTGTCTCAGCTCTCTGGAACAATCCTTCCCCCCAATATATTCTGATATTCAGACTGATCATAATTAACTTTTCGCCATTTCCCCGCCAAATCACCTGGAGTGATTTTCACTTCCCCAAAAGCTACAGAGACAAAGCTCTAAGCAATGAGCAGCAGTGTCTCCTGTCATTGTTCTTTTACTTTGAAAAAATACCCTATATTTGGCAAAAATGTTTAAAGTATAGTTAGTACAAGCTGTTCTCTTGCATTCAGTCAAAATGACTCAGAACCATCTGCCGAAATACCTTGAAATGAATTGAAAAGCCTCAAGGTCACAGATTAAGCCTGTGTTGGAGCGATTCCCAATTGATTGTATCCCTCAGCACATTTCACAAAATCTGTTTTAGCAGCTAAGGGTCTTGCAAATTCCCTTGAGCACATAAAATTCAGATCTCTCTCACCTTTGATGATTCCTAAAGTCGCGGTCAATTATATTTTAAAAAATACAAGAGATGTAAAAGGGCAAAAGGGAGGTATTTGAATCTTGTCCAGAGGTTTCCACGTATATATCTAACGGCAAAAGTCTTACTTGAAATTAGCAATTTCATTAGTGCTTTGTTATTTCTATTATTTATTTATGCAGGAGTTCCAAATGAAACAGGATGACCATTTACTGTTATTGTTGAATTTCTATTTGGAGCAGAACCTCAGTGTAGGAAGCATGAAGTTTTCATCTCTAATCTTTTCTTTCTCTTGAAGGAGCCCCATTTGTGCCTGTTAGTTTGCATTGAGAGAAAGTTTCCATTGCAGAAACAAAATAAAACAAAATGAAACTCGAAAATTGAAGTTTTTATTCTGGTGCAAAGAGGTAGGCCATTGGGTCAGGAACAGGAAACAAAAAGGAAAAAGTCTCCACCTGCTATTTATTTTTTTAAAAAACTAGTAATAGTCAGGGAAATCAGATCCAAGCAATTCAAATGGTTATAAAGATTTATTACAGGGTTATGCTTGCTATAAGAATCCGAACTACTAACAGCCAAAGCAAATTGAAGGTAGATAAGAATCAATGGAATTCAAGGTGGGCTGGACTTAGATTTCTTGTGGGCATGAAAGCACTTGAGACTGATGACACTTTTGACCCCTCCCTCGGGCTGGTCATCGCCTATACTAATACCCTATGTTTTCCCGAAAATAAGACCCTGTGTTATATTTTTTTGAACCCCGAAATAAGCGCTTGGACTTATTTTTGGGGAAGTCTTATTGTTTTGGGGCACATGGAGCAAGACGGGTCTCCTCTTGCCATCTTATCTGATTTTCAGCTCTGTCTCCCTAACCCTAACCAGAGGAAATGGCGGGGACCGGCTATGCATGTGTTTAAATATTTTTGGGGAGGGCTTATTTTTGGGGGAGGGTCTTATTTTAGCGTATGCGCTCAAAAACCTGATTGGGCTTATTATCTGGGGATGTCTTATTTTGGGGGAAACAGGGTATAGTTGTTTTTCACTGAATTTTATCTTGTAATTATTTTATTACTTCAAACTGCTAGGCTTCAATGGGACTTCCTTGCCAAAAACTTCCCATGTCTACTGTTTTACTCTAGTTAGAAATCTGGGAAATGGAAGTAGAAGGGTTTTCTGCAGGACAATTCAGCTATATTGTGGACCTGCTGAATGGAAGCAGTAGCTGAAGAAAAGGATAGATACATACATATACACTTCCAAGTTATCACCAAAATCTTGACGATTAGGGGCGTATTGTATTACTCCTTTTGCAACTGTGTTATTTCCTACTACAAAGCCTTCAGAAAGGAGATGTGTAGACAAAGGACACTGAAAGGACGCTCACACTTGAGTGGTCGTATAAAATAGCTGATTCTAATGATCACTTTGCAGGCAGCGAAGATGGAGAGGCTATAAAGAATTAAAATGCTATTAAAGGTGTCAGGATGCTCTTTATAACTTTTATGTCTCAGAAACCTGTTTGCAACAGGACACGCTTTCATCATTCTCTTTATAATTTATATCCAACACCAACGCTGGAAGGGACTCATCAGTGGAAACAGATGAGCTAGTTGTTGAGTGTAGTTAAGGAGAGAGAGAGAAAAAATTCTCTACCCCCAAACTATTCATCAACTGATGATGGATTCTGAATCCAGAGCAGATTGGTATAATTTGGAGTAGTTTTTAACTAACTCAAGGCAGAAATTATTCAAACATGCACAAAGAAATGCCATCTCAAATATGTAGTTCAGGAATTTTGCCATCCATAGAAAAATATTGCCAGCCTTTGACTATTTTCTGATTCTGGGAGGTTAAATCTTCCTTGAAAACTAAACAAAATTTATGCAGCCATAATTTAAGACAATTCTTCAAGATCTGAGTAGAAAAAAAAGTTTGAACTTACATAGGCAAAGATCTCCATTCAAACTACTCAAATATTTCTTATAAACCTAATGTCCATTTACGTTTATTAATAAAAATGAAAAGTTGATGTAAGGGCTGTACCATATATTAATGATAAACCAACTCCACAAAAAATTCTAAATATTTCCTTCAAAGAAGTTCTTACCTGTATAGAAACTTAAAAGGCAGCCAACAGATCCCACAATACCAAATAGTAACTTTTTCAATTGTAGGTTTAGACATGAATGCCTCTTTTTAGCCTAATTTTTAAAAGTGATTTGTCCAGAGCTCCATTCATATGGATATATATAAAAATACAGCATTCTAAAAACCACAAGAGGTAGGCTTGCACTTTTATATAGTTTTAGAATAAGATTTGTGTGAGAAATCACATTTCAAACAATGCAGCCAAATGTCCCAGTGTAAAACAAACAAGGGAGAGTACTTTCTCAGTAAACCACGGATGATTGGAAGCTCTCTTTTCCTCAGCTGCTAGCTGAGCAACGGCCATTTGATCAGACTACAGTAGAGAGAAGGACAGCAGGAATGGTATTCCAGATTCAGTTCACTTTATCTGAGTCCTTGGCTTTTCAGAGTTTCACTTCTAGGTGGCCATGATAAGAAGAACTGAGTGTTCTGACTGCTTTATAGGTATTTGGAGGTAAAGAGGAGGTACACTGGAGTCAGTTGTGATTCCTGGTGACTGCCTACACAAGTCTCCATAGTTTTCTTAACAAAATTTTGGAAGTTGTTTGTCGTTGCCTCCTTACTTATGGTTAAGAAGGAATGACTGGCCCACAGCAATTCAGATGGCTTCTTGCCTAAGTGGGACTAGAACTCACAGTCTCCTGGTTCCTAGACTGGTACCTTAACTATAGCTCTAAACTGGCTGTTTTGTAGCCATTACATTAATATATATGATAGCATTATATTCAGAACTAGTATCTCTTTGTTTTCCTTTTTCTTCACCCCCAGTTTTTTCTTTTGCCTTCTCCGTTGTGTTCTCAGACTGTAAGTCACTCCTTATTGATTGGTAAGTCTCCCTAACTAAAGAGCAGAATGTAAATGCTGCAAACAAATAAATAGGGAGATAGCAGTTAAACAATTAGAATACCAAATAAAAATCAATAAAGTAGCATCCTGCATGCTACCTACTTGAATTGAGGCTTTAATTTCAAAGTGTAAGAAGAACCTCCCATTGAGAGAATGATCTGAGAAGAAGAGAACATTTCTGACCTAATTAGAAGTCAGATGATTGCCTTTTGCAAATGTCTAGACTGCACGGATGAGGATTAAAAGTATGTAGGGGAGACTTTGTACACATACAAGTCTCCTACTGTTTCATTTATTTATTTATGTTACAATTTTTTTCACAGACAAATTGAAAGGAAAAAAATGCAAACAAGAAAAGAAAGAAACCCCCCCCCCAAATTAAGGAATATATGAATGACATCAAATGGTCTTTTCAATACATAATTATAATCTTATTATCCCATCTCCTTTCTACATGTTGTACAAGTCCCTTTAGCTCTTCATTTTATCTAAGTTTTTCTTCATCTTCAAATCCATAAATCATTTCATTTATTTCAACAAAAAGGGTTTCCAATCTTTCAAAACTGTTCACAATGTTTCTGTGTGCAGTTGGCATAGACCAGGGGTGAAATCTAAAATTTGTTACTACTGGTTCTGTGGGCGTGGCTTGGTGGTGGTGGGGTAATGTGACTGGGTGGGCGTGGCCAATTTTTTTTCTTTTAAAACCATTTTTTACATGTAAAACCATGTAAAAAAAATGCTTTCAAAAGGCTCTGACAATCCCAGCTGAGTTGCCTGATTGGCAGGCAACCAGCTGGGATCGTCAGAGCTTGGCTCATCAGAGCCATTTAAAAGAAAAAAAAGGCTCTGATGATCGCACAGCTCAGCTGGGCATGGGGAGCGGGGACAGGGATTTTTGCTACTGGTTCTCCAAACTGCCCGCCACCATTGCTACCTACTCGCTCGAGCCGGTCCAAACCGGGAGCATTTCAACCCTGGCATAGACCTTCATGACTTTTTATGTGTGTGAGGTTGCGGATTTAGCAAAACATCTTTGCAAACATCTCTGTATAAATCAGGCGGAGGTCCCCAGTCATGGATTGGAGAGTTCTATATGCTGGATTTGTTATTGTGAAATATGAGTAATGTAGACTAACATTGCCTTAATGAGAGTATTTTTTTCAAGCTTTATTACTTTACTAACTCTTGGACAATGTTCGAAAACAAGGGATGGACTTCAAAACATTTTATGGTGTCATTCTGATCTAAGTTTTCTTCTCCCATGTCGATTTGGGAGTCTATCATCTTATTTTGGGTGCTTCATGCTTAATTTCTAAGTGGAAAAAACTATATTTTTCTTCTTTCTATGTACTACCCATGGTTGATGAATTGTGGGGCCTAAAAGGTGAGACATCAGAAGGAACAATCCCATTCCTGCTTTGTTTTTATTTTTCAACAGCTAAGGGAGAACAGCCTTTTTACAAAAAGAGCCAATGCAGCTACTGATGCTTCTGATAAATTGCAAATAACAATTTAAATCCCTGATTCATTAGAGATTCCAGATAGGAAATAAGTAACTAATTTGGAACAGCTTGTTGCTTTAAAACCTGTCTCTTGTGATAAACAATATTACAGAGCCATTGACTACCTGCAGGGGAGGAGCGGGGGACCAGTAGCTGCTATTATACTGATTTTGGATACCTTGGATAAAAAGTTAAAAGAGATAGTTACCGACTCTCTTGAGAAAAGGATTAATCAGCTGGAAAGTGCTATAAACAACGTCCCACAAGAGTTGAAGGACACTGAAATAGAATACAAATCTCCAAGATGAAATTATCTTTATACTGAGTCTCCTGTATAGAATTAATCTAGAGGTTTTTTAAAAAAATATTTCCCACAAATTGAGCAAGTTTTTCATTACAGCTGGGATATAAATTCAAGCTTGAAATTGTTTCGCATACTGGTGTTTGATGCTATTCAGCATGGAGACCCAGCCCTGTTATGCTGAGATTTCTCAGATCATACATGATAGTATTTTATAGTTATCTTGAGAAAGAGGTCTCTAGAACGGCAGCCTAAGAAGATAACTGTTTTTTCTTGATTTGCCTCAATAGAGAGTCCAGAAAAGTGAGCTGTTCAACAGGGTTTGTTTAATGGAGAAAGGAATCCATTTTTTTCCCTATTCAGCCATTTTTTTTGCTTAATATTCTGATTATATAAATTGACCAGAACAAATATCTATACAAGTGTTATATCCTGCCAATGTACTGAATGCATGCTTGTGGTCTTTTTATCTGGAAGCTAAAGAACAATTCTAATACATATCTAAAACTCCTTTCCACTTTTATATATGTCTATCCATCACACTTTTGGGTTAAGCAATAACACAGCAGGCGTTTCTGCAACTACCATTTAGCTACTCCTTCCTGTATTATTGCTAGCTTGATTCTAAACCCACTTTTAAAAAATCCTGTCTGGACTGAGACATTTGGCAAAAGCTGGCAAGGTGTTCAGTGCAGGCTGGAGGCTACTATCTACTGTCCCATTGGATGTTGTTGTGCCCTCCCATTTTTTAATTCCATGAAAGCAATGGCCAATAGCTTGCCTTCCTTTGTGGGGGTCTTCCTGGACATGCTGGCTTTGTATGCATACTCGCACACACGCATTAAGCACAAACTTTTTTTTTTTAAAAAAATCCTTCCTCACATCACAGTTTTAATACATTGTACACCTTCCTATAGCGGTATATATTAAACTGTCACAGTTAATTTTTTTGTCTTTTTAATATGAAGTTTGTCTTACCCTATTTCACTATATTCTTTGTGGTTCTCATTTTTTGTCTTTATACATTATGCAATATATTTCTTTCAATCTCAATTTTTGAAGCCAACATTTTTTTCCCCTCATCCCTAGCCTCTTTCGTTACATCATTCCAAGAATCGTTTTCTTGCATTTCTTTGTATTTCCCCCATACATTTCTGTGATAGTCTGTTCTAAGTAACTTCCATGTTATTTTTCCCTGTACGGTGATGGGAAATTATTTTGTCTCGTAATATGCTTTCATATAGGCCCCTTATTTTTACTTTGTGCAATATTTTGCTTTCATTCTTACTTCTTTCATTTTTTTTCCTATATTCATTTTTCCCTGAGATGAGGTCTTAACAAAACAAAAAAGTGCTCATCCTACATTCAAAAACTTTTGAATCCTTTAAATTTCATGAATTCCCTGAATCTTTCATCATAAAAACTCAGGTTAATCATGCTCTTAAACTGATATTCACTTCTTCCGTATGTGTTAAAATGAACAAAGATATGCTCAAACCACATATTCAAAGGAGACCTTTTCTTAAGCAGAAAAACATTAATTCAGAATGTTGTACAGCTCTTTTCAAAACTCATTCCAAATTCTTTCATTGTGTTTGCTAACTGGAGCATGCACATTTTATTTTATTATTTTATGTTGACATTTATAAGCTGCCCGAATCTGTCCTGACACTAGCACTAAAGTATGACTTCCTATTTTTATATGTACCCACAGTAATCTACAGTAAATGACACCAGTTTATACTTCCTGACATACATTTTAGCCCTTTAATTTCATAATTATGGTTATCTTTACTTCATTGCTTAATAATTTACTTCCCTTACATTCCAATTTACAATCTTCCAGATGCTACGGTTGGCACAGAGATCATCTCCTCCAGTCATCATGACTGCACTCAGCTGAGTGAAATTTATACCTGCCTGTCTTCTGATATGTGTCAAGCATTATCTGCAAGTATACAATGCCTAGGAGTTGACAGTATTTCATCACGGAACCTCTTATCTTTAACATATTGTAGCTTTTCTTATCAGATACCTTCTTCCTTTCCACCAAGAAGTCATATAACATCATATAGTAAAACTAAAGTGTTAAAAATTTAGGAATCCTGAGTGTTGAAGTACAGCCAGAAACTCAGTTGGTAGGAACAGTGAGCAGAAACATAGAAAAAACAGAAAACCAAGGAAGGTGTTGTGATTTGTTATTTTGCCCAGTAGTAACAAAGCTGTAAAAGTGAGGCTTCCGCTTCCGGTTCCGCTGGCGACAGACTTTGATCGGGCTAGCTCTGGCCCCAGAGTCTGATCCCCCCCATCTGGAGGCCCTTTGGGCCAAGCGCCCCATTATTGGGGCGTTTGCCGTTTGAGGGCGGCTCGCCAGGGGTCCCCTGCCTCACTTCCAGGGGCCGGGAGGCCGATGCTGGCGCGCCCGAGGCTCCAGAGGGGGCGGGAGGCGATCGGCGGCTTTTTTTCGAGGCCGCCGAGGCGCCACAGCGCCTAAGGGGACCGGTGCTACCTAAGAAGGCACAACGGACTGTACTGACTGATTGCAGAGTGGAGCAGGCATCCTGGAGGCGAGAGGGGGGGTTGGAGTTCCCCCCCCCTTGTAGCTGGAAAGGTGCCGTGGCAGAGAACTAGGGGGAAGGAGATGGGGTGAAACCCCTTACCTTTCTGACTTTTCCTTGGAGGATGGCTGTGGCAGAGTCTCTTGGAGAGGTCTGGTGGCCCCTCCCCCCGGCAGACAATGGCGACTGTCTGACTTCCTGCTTCTTTATTTATGATTGAAGACAACATTCTCCTCTGGCTTCCTGTTTGACCTACTCTATACTTCGGACTCGTTGCTCCTGTGAGCGCCCACTGGTGGACAGTTGAAAAATTACTTTGATTGCGAATCCCTCTTTCTTCTCTGGAGGTTTGCCCTTTGATTTCTCATCTTCTACTGATCTAAGATGGCTAAGGGCCACAAATCAGCAGCAACTGACCTGGGGAAAATTTTGGAAAGACTGGCGATATTGGACCAAAAGTTGGACAAGTTAGATGACGTCCAAAAAGGATTATTTGAAATTAAATCTGAAATGACACTTATGAAAAAAGATTTAAATGATGTTCAACAGCTGGCAGAGCAAAACAAGAAGAAGATGGGGGGTCTGGAGGGGGAGGTACGGGCACTCCAGAAGGTGGAGGATGGGAGAGGAAATGCAATGTTAACCTTACAATTGGATAAGATGTCTTATTTTCTCAGGTTCCAAAACGTGGAACAACTTGACCAGGAAAATTTGAGAGAAGTGATGGTTAAAATGTTGGGCGAATTTTTAGAAAGAGATTTGGAGTCTATTGGAAGGGATGTGGACTTGGTGTACAGAGTAAACTCACAATTTGCAATTTTACATAATCTACCAAGAGAGATTCATATTAAATTTGTGAGAAGGGAACTGAGAGATGAGATATTGAGAAAACAAAGACTGGGGGCGCTGGTGTACAGGGGCAAGGAGATCACCATCCTGAAGCAGATTCCCAGACAGGTACGAGAATTAAGAAGAAAATATTATTTTTTATCAAATAAGCTGTACCTCAAGGGAGTAGGTTTTAGGTGGCTGATTCCGGAGGGTTTGATGATTTTTTGGGAGGACAGTAAGAAGAAAATTAACAATGTAACGGAAGCTAAGGCTTTTTTTGACCAACATAAATCCTTCCTAGGTGGAGAAGATACAGGAGCCGAAGAGGGGGAAGTATTAGATGATCAAGGAGCGGAGGCGGACGGAGCTGTTGCGGCCCGGGAGGGGGAGGGAAGCCAGACCATGGTTTTAAGAGCCAGAACTAGGAAATGAAGAAAGGAGGGGAATCTATTGTTTAAGGTTTTTTTAATTGACATTTTTCTTTTCTCTCTCTTCTTTTATTGTATTTTGTATAACACTCTTTTTTTTTTGTTTATATAATTTTTATATAACCTGGTTGTTTGTTTTGATTTAAGATAATAATGTCTGTTGTGTGAGAAATTTAAAAAAAGAAAATAATAATTGAAATATCTTTTTATAAAGATATTGAAAATTCAACATATTGTAAACTATAATATTGTATATTCTTAACCAATAAAAACTTTTTATTAAAAAAAAAAAAAAAAAAAGCTGTAAAAGTGAAACTCGATCCAAGGATCCAAAACATTTACAGCTGCTATAAATGAACGTACATTCTTTCTGCACATTAAAGGAAATCAAGAGTAACAACATTTCATAGATCCTGCCCACTTATTAATTGATTGATTGTATGGCACATTCATATACGAGGGGGCAACAACTGTTCAAAGGGGACAACAATTGTTCATGGGGGCACAACAACTGTTCATAGTCATGATATTTGTTAAGTCACACATGTACTTGGGTGGTGCTAAAGAACAGTCACTTCAAGGCAAACACCTGAAGCTTTGAAGATAAGGCAGCCAGTTAATCCTAGAAATTCTAGTAATCTTCCGGCTATATCACAACCTACCAATGTATGCATTAAGATTAAGGCATGAACACAAAAGGCCCTTCTCAGGATCTCACCCATGGATGCTATTCGAAACTAGTCCTAAGTGTTCTGTCCCCTCCCTGCTTCAGGAGCCCAGACAAGCACACACACAAACAGAAGTGTACGAAAGTCGTTTATTCACCATTCATAAACAACAAGCTGGCAGCGAGCCCGGGAGAGATAAAGACAGCTGTTATTTTGAGTTGCCACGGCCAGTCCCTGATAAGGCTCTCCGGCATGTCCAAAAACGAACAGTCTTAAGGTTAGCAAACACTTATCTGATGCAGTACTTCAGGAAACAAGCAGCCAAGTTAATAATTTGTTCGTCACAAAAGCCAACAAGGTAAGGTCAGCTCCTTTTATACCTTGTGGGGCATTGGCTTTGTGACTCATCACCTCGTGCTCAGCCCCACCCACTCCTTTGCTGAGCCCGTCTCTCTGATCGTCGCCACCTAGGATTAATCCACTCCCTCTCCTCATTAACGTCTGACTCAGAGGAGCTTTCCTCCTCAGGGCTTTCAGCTGGGGCCTGGGGTGGTGCCAAACCAGATGGGCCAGGAGAGGGGGGCCTTACCTCCTCCTCCTCTTCACTTTCGGAGGGTTCTTCCTCCGAAGGTCCGGGCTCGGGAGCCGAAGACACAACACTAAGTCATGGTTATGCCAACATAACACACTTCACATTTCTTCCCCTGAATTTGGCATGTGATCAGGATTGTGATGTCTGCTGTCATTCTTCCTTAATTAATTTCTGTAGGCATTTCACTTTAATAATGAAGACTGCAAGTTTTGACATTTGAAGGACTTATTGCTAAAGAAACAGCCTATTCAGGATTGACCTTTGCCTATTTGTAATGGTTTTTATTTTATCCTTCTGGCCTTTTAAAATGCATGACTGGCTTTATTATCCATCATACAACTGATAGGGCAAGCAATTTTGTATGGATTATTGAAATCATTATTAAACAGTTCCTTTCAACCATTTTTCCTCCAAATTGTCTTGTAACTGTATGCCATGCAGGGCCTTAAGTGCCAAGTGAAAGAAAAGATGGGATGTGAAAGAATTAAAGGCTGGGGTACAGCAAATGGCCTAGTTGAATGGCCAACCATGAACTGCTCTGTCATATCAAATATAAAAGGTAGGACTATGTAATCTGTGCTGGAAAAATAAGGAGGATTATTCAATGACAGCAAAGAATTAAGTTTTCTGCATCTCCTTTTTGCCTTCTAGTGGTTGTCTGGGTGTTTGCAGGCCAAATACATAGTTCAAAGAAATAAATGCCAAAGTAATTTGGATCGCTTCAATAGCAAATTGCACACATAGCATACTTCAGAAATGACAATATTTGTAGGCTTGCAAACTATGGCACACCTGACTTGGGCCTTTATCACCCCAAGAAGGCTTCATTTGTAAAATGTACAGGTAGTCCTCAAGTTAGGAATGGAATGGAGCCTGCCCATTCCATCTGTAACCCGAGGATTAGTGGGAGCGAATGGGTTTACTCCCTCCTTTTGCCCACACATTCGTTAATCAAATTGTGGTTCGTTAAGAGCACATGAGGTTTTTCAGGGGGGGAAAGGCCATGGGAGGCCTACTGATGGAACAGGCCACCTGCTTAAGAGCACCCAAGGCCTCCCTGACCCATTGAAATACATCATGCTTCCCACAATTGTTTCCCCCCCCCAACCTGCTGCAACAGGTTACTTACCTTGTGAAGATCTAGCAAGCAGTCTCCTCTCCAGCCTCTCAGCCGTGTGCGCCCCTCTGAGTTCTGTTTGGGCCACTGCAGGTTGCGCCCAGCAGGTTGCCAGCTGAAATGGAGTTTCTAGGGGCCGGATCCGGCCCATGGAATCTCCATTTCAGCCTGCAATGTGCCAGGTGAGGCCTCTAGAGGCCCGAACAAAGTATCGGAGGAGGGGATCCGCCCCTCGGAAGCTCCATTTTGGCTAGCAACATTCAGGACGAATGTTGTACAGCCTCTGCAATTGTTCATAAGGGCAAACAATTGCCGTGGTGCTGCAAGATTCATACTTTCGGTACTTGTTCACAAACACTAGAAGTTATTGCGTAACTTCGAACGTTCGCTAAGGGAACGCTCGTAACCGGGGGATTACCTGTACTTAGACCTACATGCAGATAGCCCTTGATTTATGACTATAATTCAGTTCAGAATTACAGGTGTAAGTCATTACAGTTGTAAATCACATCCATCTAAGCAGATGTAGCTTTCTGGCCTTCTTTGCAGTGATCATTAAGCAAAACCAGGTGTTTTTTACCAGCAACTGGCAAAAAGCATTGCTAATCATAGTCATATGACTGTGGAAAGCAATAACAGTCCTAGAGCTAACCCACCCAACATGCAGTCAAGTGACTATGGGGAGAGGGAGCGCGCGCGCACACACACACACACATATAAAGTGTTTACCGAGACACCTGGTCTACCCCAACATGTGGGAGGGGGCATTCTGCTCCCTTTTGCCTTTCAGCTCCAATCCAGGAGCCCTCAAGCTGTCGCATTCACGAGAAACCGTTTTTATACCAAAAATATATTTGGTATATATATATATATACACATATATATGAAATTATATTTTCTAGCATCAGAATAAATGATTTTTCAATCACAATATTTTTCCAACAAATCTTTATTTTCAAGAACATGTGCTAGCATGAATACAGAATCAGCAATGATGTGCTTTTCAAAGTTCTCCCATAGAAACGTATGAGTCATGTGAGCTACAGATTATAGTGATACAGATTTGAAGGGGCTGGATTGAAGCTGATTGCTGCAATCAATAAACAAATTAAGTAATGTAAATGTAGCTGTTGAGTCTGGTGACAGATATGGAAAAGAAAGAAGCAGACAATTTACAAGGTCAAACTAAAAAAATGTTACTGGCAATTTGTGTAACATTTAATGTGGGATTTGCAGGACTAATACCAAAGAATGAGAATGTCAAGGGAAACAAAAGGACAACAGCAAACTTTCATAGGAAGTTTATTTTTAAAAAATTGTCCCCAAATAGCCTGCTCACAGAATCAAGAAGTGGGCTTCCTTGATCTGCTGAGTGAGCCCGAACAGCAAGGACAGTCTCCAAAATTCAATTTACAACTGGGTCTGCAGGACAAATCTTATAGCCATTTTCCTTACTCTTCACCCTTTAGAATGATCACCCTGGTGCTTGGGTGATTAGCCAGATAGATATCTGATTTTATGTTTACTGGAGAGGAAGGGATTATAAGAGAGTAAACAGGCACAGTGGAGAATAACACTGAAAGGAATGTACTGGAGCCCCCTGTTTGAATGATGTGCTTCAGGAACTTCAGGGTACAAAAGATATGCCTTTCCACAAAGCTATAGTCTCTCCAAATGTCCAAGCATATATACTCCAATAGCCATCTTCATTTCTGGATGGATCTGGGATACAATTGTTGGTCAACATTCAACTGAAGAGTTTTTGCTGAATGTTTACGTCATCTTTACTTTGATTTACTGGGGAAGCCATAGAGAGAAGAAGGATTTACTGGGTCTTCGGGGAGGGGCGGCATATGTCTATGTCTATGTCTATGTCTATGTCTATGTCTATGTCTATGTCTATGTCTATGTCTATGTCTATGTCTGTCTATCTATCTATCTATCTATCTAAATGAATGAATGAATGAATGAATGAATGAATGAATGAATGAATAAATAAATAAATAAGTCAATAGGTTTGTCCTTATTTGAGTTAAAAGTAAAGAAAATTGGACAATGGCTTTAGGGGTTGGCAATAAAGTTGTAACGACCCTTAGAATATTTAATTGCGTTCCTAATGATCACTAGAAAATAACGCATGAAGGGCAAATGGTTGGGGTGTCATTGGCTTATTTTCTTCATGCTAAATTCGAAAACCTGTGCCTCTCTAATGCATTCTCCAGCAACTCCCCTTTAATCGCATAGCAGTTGCCGTGACAACTGGGATCGGCCTCTCAACCTCTCAGTAGAGTCAATAAGCAGCTTTAATCATAAGTAACCTTTTGCTGCTGCTACCTGGATTGTGATCATGCAAAGCATTTTCCCTAAACTCATTGGGAATGGATTTCCAATTGAATCCAGAGGTGAAAACAAAGACCTGGTGATCAAGTATTAGATGTCCATGTATGTCATAGAAAGCTATCACGGTTCTGGAAAGAGCAAGAAAATCTTTGTTTTGGATCACAGTTATTCAAGAAAAGAGTAACTTAATTAATTGAGGTAGATTTTAAAAAGTTGTATGTTTTATATAACCACTTTGTTTGATCAGCATGGGGTTTTGCACACAGCAGAGCAAACACAGAGACTGTACAAGGGGTAGTTTGCACTTTAATGAAAATGATTAAAATTTCCTTATCTTTCCTATTATTAAGTAGAAGTTTGCACTTTAATTAAATTAAAGAGTCTCCCATATCTCTCCAGTCATTAACCAAGATAAATAATACAAAAGCTGTGGGTTTCTTTGTTCCTTCAAGGAATATGTGAATATTCTACGGAGTATTGTTTTCCTTTTTTCCCAGGGTTTTCAGCAACCCTGCTCTTAAGATTTCCACATGCATTTGCTTCCCTTTCTTCTATTAGTACACCAAGTAATGTGTAACATGAGCAAAACACCCCTTCTATGTTTGATTTATGCAATGTCATTGGCCAGCAGAATTAAGAACTGGTTGGTTTAGAGCAGGGCTCTCCAACCTTGGCAACTTTAAGCCTGGAGGACTTCAACTCCCAGAATTCCCCAACCAGCTTTGCTGGGAGTTGAAGTCCGCCAGGCTTAAAATTGCCAAAGTTGGACACCCCTAGTTTAGAGTGTGTGAAAGGCCTGTATCCTGGGGCTCAAAGAAAGATACGATGATGCATCTAAGCAGAGACAATTTGGGATCTCTGGCTGGAGTCCGTATAACAAGGTATGCAGAGAGTTTCAAGAAATATTCCTTGGATTGCTGGAGAAGATAATCAAGGCCAGCTACCCACATATCTTCTTTTTTTCCATTCCATTCCTACTGATGTCATTAGCGTGTTGCTGGTAATCTTGCTAGGTTATCTGATGATGTCATACAGTTTCTCCCATCAGAAGTCTTCCAGTTGTGTAAATAATGGAAATTCCAGAATTTCCAACTAGAAAGGGAACACTATCAACTAAATTTTTAGCCATGTAGCTAATTTTTCAACAAGAGAAGGACATAAGGGGATATTTATTTATATATATACAGTGGTGGGATTCAATTTTTTAAACAACCGGTTCTGTGGGCGTGGCTTAGTTGGGGGTATGGCTTGGTGGTCATGTGACTGGGTGGGCATGGCTATGTGCATAGGGACGACTCAGAGGGCTGAAAAAAGTCATTTCTGACTGGTCCTCGCACTTATGACCATCCTCACATTTACGCCCATTGCGGCACTCTTAACAACCATATCAGTCATTTCACCACTACTTCTCTTCACCACGGTGACAAGATAGGGCACAAAACATAAAATGTGAGGACAGTTGTAAGTTCAAGGACTGGTCAAAAGGGCGAAGACCGATCAAAAATAACTTTTTCAGCCTTCTGACTAGTCCATATGTACATAGGGACTACTCAGAGGGCTGAAAAAAGTCATTTCTGACAGGTCCTCACATTTTTGACTGGTCTTCGCACTTATGACTGGTCATCATTTATGCCCATTGTAGCATTCTTAACAACTTTGTCATTCATTTCACAACTGCTTCTCTTCACCATGGTGACAAGATAGGGCAAAAACATAAAATGTGAGGACAGTCGTAAGTTCGAGGACTGGTCAAAAGTGTGAGGACCAGTCAAAAATAACGTTTGCAGCCCTCTGAGTAGTCCATATGCATAAAAGGATACAGCAAGAGAGGGATGAAGGAAGGGAAGGGAAATTAGAGTAAAAGTGAGGGTAAGAGAGGGAGGAAGAGAGGAGGAGAAGGAGAAAGGAAGAGGAAGGAGGGAGGAGAAGGAGGGGGGAGAGAAAGTGAGAGGGAAAGAAAAGAGAGAGGTGTAGGTTGGAGGAGAAAGATTGCTGTACAATAAAAGAGATGAAAGGGAAGAAAGCCAAACCCAAACAAATATAAAAATATTAAGATAAAGAATGAATTGTTAAACTTTAAAGAATAAAAGAGAACAAATACGAATAAATAGCAATAATTAGAAACACACATACAAACATACAATGTATTTTCTTTGAACAGAGTATTTGGCCGGTTCACAAATTTAAACAGTGTTTAGTCATTTCAATTAAATTTACAATTTCTATATTTCCTTTTTGCCATATTTATTCCTCATCTATTTTTTTAAAAAACCAATATTATCCTTCATCCTCATCTCTAATCTTAATCAAATTCAATTTTTCCCTTCTATTCTATATTATACCCCTTCCCATTGTCATCTATTTTTATATCCATCCTCACATTGGTTAATTATGTAATATTGCAGTTGTTTAATACAAATTCAACATTTTAATATAAATCAATTAGTTATATAACTATTTTTTGTATATTAATCAATATGAACATGAATATTCCAATTATTTCCATGCAATCCAATTTCTTACAAATCCATTAATTATATTTACCAATAATAATAAACCAAATAGTTTCCCCCATATATTCCTCCAAACCACAACTTAACCATTTCTGCTTTCAATACAATATACAATTAATAGTATCTCAATTAAATAGAGCTTTTTTTCTTTTGTGTTTTAAAATCTTGAACTCTCCTCTTTTGAACTAAATTTCTCATTGTTTGCACCTACCTTTTTTGGTGAGCAAAGAGAAAAAGAAATCTCTCTCCCTGGCTCATTTTGTCACGTTGCAGCAGAGCCTGCTTTACTTTCAGTTTCCTTTTAGCTAGGGAAAAAAAATCACTCTTTGCAGCTAGCAAAGAGCTTGCAAAACAAGAGCTTGCAAAAGAGCCTGCGCAAAACAGCTGAGAGCGAATCAGCTGAGAGTCGGGAGGCAGATCTAATCCAGCCTAAACTAAAGCTGAAAGGAGTTTTTTCCTGCTGTTTGCTTGCAAGGAGGTAACTGCTGCGAGGCACAGGCCAAAGAGTGGGGGCCAGCCTCCTTGCCACTTAGCCCCCCCCATTGCCCCCTTTTGCCTCTAGCGCCCCCTGCCCCCCTGCCCCCCTAAGGCATCCCACTGTCCCCGGTACTGCCCACTTTGGCAACCACTGGCTTAACTATTTAACTCCTTAACAACTGGTTCTACCAAAGTAGAATCCCACCACTGGGTCTACCCATTTGTTTTCTTTTGACACTGATCAGCTGTAGGACGGCCCTTTGAAGCCCTGCGGCAGCTGCAAGGCCAATAAAATTACAAAAAAACACCGAACCTTTGTTAAATTCTGGCTCGCCCACCCCTCGCCCAGTGGTGCGGAGAGGCAGGGCAAGGGGCGGGGCAAGCCAGTAATTTAACAAACGGTTCGGCAGAACCGGCAGAATCCCACCACTGTATATATATATTACTTGCCTATATTGTATCAGGTAAAAATAAAAGAGTCCAAGTAGAAAAGAAAGTAGACAGTCTTGTTAGGGATCAGTACTTTTTTGACCTCAGGGTATTTCAGCTTTGTGTAACAAATTATGGTGCTGTCCTGATCTGGTTTTTCAGATATACTGCAAAATATGAAGCTTCTCCAGAAACCTACCCTGGAATTATAAACCTTCAAAGTTTTGAATAGGGAATCATTGATCAGGTCTATTTGTGGTACCAGAATTTGCTCCTTGAATTATACTGTATGAATGTCATCAGCTAATCCTGATCTGTATCAGATGTTTCCTGTTACACAACTGATTCACATATCAGTTAAGATATAACGTATTGTATGTTTTCAAGGCTTATTAGAATGGGCAAAAGTAGCTGTTGTGGTTTGTTATTGGGGTTTATAGCTCAGTGTGTGTGAATAAACCATTTGAGGTTTATTCAATAAACCTTGGTTGTAATAGCAATAGAGTACAGAATCTGAAAATGTTTAAATTCTGATAAGAGTGAGGAATATTCCATCCAGTTTTTGTTACACCACAACAACTTCCATTGTGCCTCATAATTGGTTACGCTGACTTGGATTGCTGAGAGTTGGAATACTGTGTTTGTATCATCTAGAGAACTTTAGTTCTCTAATAATGATTTACAGTCTTCCAATAAGAGTTTATTGGTAATGTGTAGCTTTCCAATAATTAATTATAGTCTTTTGATTATCCGTATTTGGGATCATTATCTTCCACGACATGTCTAAGGATTAACTACAATATCGTTTTACTGCATCAGTGCTATCACCCCTCAGAAAGGCAATTAATCTCAAAGACCAAAGAACAGAGTGTGGTAAACTTTAGAACGCTACTGAAACATTTGCATGTTTCCTTTTATTATGGCATCAAAGGGTACACTTTTCACTGGGATGAACGCTAATCTTTCATTAGATTACCAAGGCACAAAGAAAGTGTATAAACAAAAATAAAATGTAAACATAGATATAAAATAGAATATACAAGTTGCAAAACAATAAAAAGGTAGAATAGACCAATGATATAGAGTCTTGAATTAAGCAGCTTAAGATCATACAAAGTTCATTGTCAGTTGCCTCAAATACATTCAGCCAAATTTTAGACACCTCCATTCTTACCACCACTGAGAAGGCCCGCCAAATTGTCCTATACTGCCACAAGGAAACACCTCCCTTCAGCAGCGAACACTTTATCTCATATGGCAGAATCAATACTGGAGGTTTCATGTATTTATTTGGTCACCCAACTTCGGTGAATTCTTGGCAGCATACAAAACTAAGGGAAAAAACCATAAAAACAGCTAAAATTATTATATTAGATAGCTCAGATTAAAATGAACTACCATATTTTTCAGAGTATAAGGCACACTGGAGTATAAGACGCAGCTTAGTTTTTGGGGAGGAAAATGTGTGTGTGGGGGGGGGGGGGAATCTGCCTACCAGATATTCATCTGATTACTGTCCTTAGTCTGGTCAGCTTCAGCACATTAGTTTGCTGATTTTTATCCCCTGCTTGGGGATAAAAAATAGCTTCTAAAGCAGAACTGATCTTTGGAGAGAGAAGCAATGAGAAAAGCAGGCAAACCATGGAGATCGTTTCATTCATTAGCACCTCGTTAGGGCTGAAAAAAGCTTCAGAGTCCAGCTGAAAAGCTCCAGCTGAGAGTTGGATTGAGCAGGCAAAAGCTTCACTGAGAAAAAGCTTCTAAAGAACAGCTGAGAGTCGGAGGGAGCAGGCAAAGCCCAGAAGATCTCTAGCGCCTCCTTAGGGCTGAAAAAAAGCTTCGAAAAAGCTACATTCAGAGTATAAGATTCACCCAAATTTTCAGCCTCTTTTAGGAGGGAAAAAAGTGTGTCTTATACTCCGAAAAATACAGTAATAAAGAACAAAAATCAACAAACATAACAGAGACTCTAGGCAAATGATAAGCATCAACCCAGGGATCAAAGCCGAGTTTTTAAAAATGAACACGAATATACGTGTCCCAGGATAATGTTGCAGGATCCAATCTGTGTTGGTCACTAGGACCAGAGATTTTGTCTTCTGAGCTTTCAGACTTGTGCTGGAGTCTGACTAGAGATAAGTTCCTTGAAGATGGGCTCCAGCACGAGTCCGAAAGCTTGGAAGACAAAACCTCTGGTCCCAGTGACCAACACAGATTGGATCTAAATTTTCAAAGTTTTCCTAGGAGAGAATGTCCCATCTTTATGTCTGGAGGGATGTAGTTCCAGAAGGTGGGGGCTGCAACAGAGAAATCATGCTTCCTAGATCTTACAAGATGACAATGTCTAATGCAGGGGGCTGGAGCACACTTACTCTGCTGAAACCTGCTGGGCAGGCAAAAACTGTTGGCAAATTAAACAGGTGATTCTGGAATTAAACCATGATGGGTTTTATGAATCCAACTCTGCACTTTCAATTTGACCTACAGTTCAATGAAACTGAATCACTTCACATGGCTTAGCATAAATACAGCCTGTTAGCAATTCAGCAGTTGTGATGTACATTCACTGCAAGTTCTACAGGGTATTCAAAGAGGTTTCTCCCCCACCCTCCTTGCTCTCGGTTCTCCACCCATCCATCTTTTTGGTTATCCTACCGATGTGTTCTTGTTGCGTTCTTTTTTCATTGTTTATTTTATGGTTCTATTATTTTACTTCTGTTCTGTTTACACTCCTTTCACCTTCTTCCTCTGCATTATTGTAAACCGCCTAGAGTAGCCTCACATCGAGCTAGTCGGCAAATGAATTTAACAAATAAATAAAATAAATATCAGATCATGAATGATTCCAGTCAGGCTAAAATCCTACTGAGTTATCACTAACTTTTGAACTTCCAGCTTTCCATTGCTATAAACTAGTGTCATTATTGTACCAAGCAGCTGCTTTTGTGAGTTTACATTTGGTTGCCGTCCTCTGTACAGTACAATTTAATCTTTCCTCAGAAATGCCATTTCAGTCTGTAATAGCAAATGACCGGAACAGTAGTCTAGTCATGAAATGGTCTAGACTAGAAGTGGTTCATTGTGGCTGAAGTTTTCAGAGAAAATCACCTGCTTTGTTAGATGGATCACATCTTTAGTGAAAGTGCAATGCATTGATACTCTTAGGCTGAAAAATTCAGTGAATGAAAATCATCAGTAGGGTGAAACTGAAGAACTGGAATGTAAAGTTTTGCCATTCGATATAATTAAAATAACATGACCAGAGAGCATAGCTGATAGGTACATTAATTTCTGCAAAATTGTGCTGTTCAATTTGTAAGATTGACAATATAGTCCAGCAAAATATAAGCGTTTAAAAAAAAAAAAAGCCAGACACTTCAGTCTATCTGTCCTCTGCTTGGTGCACTTCTCTATTCTACTTCACCTAGGAATGCATCAATATGTAATTAAATACCATCTTTTATCATGATGAACCCAGAAAATGTGCATAGCACTTTATAGGTTTCAAAAGTGAGAAGACAGATAGGGCCCTCCAACTTTCAAAAACCTTATAATTGAAAATCGACAAAATGAAGTATAGTTTTTTGTCAAGGGGGAATTCTCAATTTGAACAAAGCTTCTTATTTACAAGTGAAATGTTTAGTTCAATAAATTATTCTCATGTGTGTCTATGCTTTAATAGTTTGGTTGCTTTTATTGTTTCTATTATTGTTGCAGTCCTTAGCTGAGGCAGCTTTGCAGTATTCAACAAATAACTCCAGAAATAAGTCTTTCAGTTGATTTGGGAATAATATTACACTGGACTGATGAAGCGTGTTAAGCAGACTGCTTGGTTCTATAACGTATCAGCCCTGTTAATGAATTCCTCTGGGATTTGTGGCAAGACATTTTATTTTCTACGTGTTTGTTTGCAAAATGGGGAGAAATGCATTTGTTTTGAAACCTAGGGTGAAGAAAAGAGTTAATTGCATTAACCCAATTTTACCTGTCTAATGGAAGAAGAGGGACTGATTTAAAATTCCACAGAGCTATTCCACAGCAAAGGAACAAATCTGCAGAACTGCAAAGTTTGTAAGAATGTGTAAAATTGTACGTGGCTTTATTAATTACTACAGTACCTAAGGAAAGACAACATTTATAGATCAATGCTACACAGAAAAAAAAATGGGGAAACATGGTATTGTCAGCTTGAAGGGAAATTTAAACAGAAAAAGTTACACTTCATAGTGGCCTACAATTTGGCTTTAAATAAATACTCCCTAATCTTTCCCAGCCACCTTGAAAGAGTTATTGCTCTTACGCAAGGCACCAGACATAGTGAGCATCACCTACGGCAAATGGATTTAATACAATTTAGGATAGAGATAACCAGAATGGGCCACAGCCAAGAAGTTATTTATTGAAGATTGAGCGTGGTGTCCTTAAGATTTTATGACCTTTTCTGAAGACTGAAATATTAGCTTCCCTGGGAATGACTCCCTGGATGGTTTTATTATTCAGGTCCAACCCATATAGTAGATCACTAGAAAGAAAAGCAACTCCCACTTAGCTGTGGGTACATTTTTTTTAAAATTTGATTTATATGCCGCCCTTCTCTGGAGACTCAGGATGGCTTACAATGCGCTAAGCAATAGCCTTCATACTTTTGTATATTTATACAAAGTCAGCTTATTGCCCCCACAAACTGGGTCCTCAATTTACCTACCTTAGAAAGGATGGAAGGCTGAGTCAACCTTGAGCCTTGGTGAGATTCGAACCTGCAATAATTGCAGGCAGCTGATGTTAATAACAGGGCTTTAGACCACTGTACTATCCAAGGCTCATTTAAAGTGCATGTAAATGTCCCTCTAGTTGTTTTGGACTACAAGTCCCTACTTCCTTACATTGGCTGGAGATTCTGAAAACTGTAGCATAAACTATCTTACACATCTTTCCCTAATGCTTTGACTACCTAAAGGAAACCTGTATGGATCTTTAATATGCACTACCAAAGATATTGAACAAGGGGATAAAAAAAAATCAGATAATTAATCATGAACAGTTTAGCTTGAAAGGAACCAAAAGCATTACATAGATTTATGAAATAATACTATATCACCCAGATGGTTGAGGATCAGTGGTGGGTTGCTCCCGGTTCGGTCCGGTTCTATAGAACCGGTAGTAAAACCGGCAGGAGGCTCCACCCACCCGCCACGATGTCATCATGGGTGATCTGCGCACACTCCCGCTGCGAACCAGTAGTAAAGGTAAATGGAACCCACCCCTACTGAGGATGCACTATAGCCATGATGGCGAACCTATGGCACGGGTGCCACAGGTGGCACGCGGAGCCTTATTGGTGGGCATGCGAGTGTTGCCCTAGCTCAGCTCCAGCGCAAATGCGCGCACCAGCCAACTGATTTTCAGGCCTTCCGGTCCCACCGGAAGTCAGGAAACTGGCTGTTTCCGGCCTCCGGAAGGCCTCCGAGGGGGATGGGGAAGGCTGCTTTTGCCCTCCCCAGGCTCCTAGAAAGCCTCTGGAGCCTGGGGAGGAGGAAAAAACGGCCCTACCAGGCCCACTGTGCCAAAAGCCGGGGGAAATGTGGGGGGTCACGTGCGCATGCACAGGAGGGCGGGGCGCATTGAATTATGGATGTGGGCACCCGCTTTTGGCACGCGACGGCAAAAAGGTTAGCCATCACTGCACTATAGGTTATTGGCAGTAGGGCTGTACAAATAGCCAAGGCAAAGTGGATAACTGGCTCTTTCCCATCCTTCAACAGTCAGGTTGCTGAGAGCTCCAATAGGAATAGTCTGGGAGGACGGCAAGAAGGCACAAATGAGGAAGGAGTCATCACTGTGCTGTTGTTGCTCCACCTCCTCCTCCTCTGCTGTCTATAACTTGGCCAGCTGTTGCATCTGTCAGCAGAAGCAGCAACACCAGACTCTTCTGCTTCTAGTTTAACCACAATGAAATGGAACAAGGAGGGGCTGCACCGTATGGTACCAGGAGAGCCATGGAGGCCCACAATTGACGTGGTGGCAGGGAAGAAACAGTCATGTGACTCCCCTTCCTTTCACCTACATACTTCAATGGTGGAAACTAGGAAGGAGGAGGTCATGTCTGTGCTTGCTCACCACTGGAAAGTCCAATCTAGGAGGTTTGACTTGGGGCCAAGAGAGTTCCACCTACTTTCCAGTTGGCAAGGGCATATTTAATGTGCAGTAGAATCTAGAATCAGCTGGAGGTGCTTAATGATGAAAAAGATCTTGCACCTCAGACCTGATTCCATTCCTCCTATTAATCTTGATGAGATTTGCTAAGAGGAATGTAGCATTCCTCCTTCCTGGTACTTTACGGTATATCGCAGCAGTGAGAAAAATATAATGTGATCCACAGTGACCATCAAACAAACAGTGTTTGTTTTTTTTCCATTTCACCTGGAGCATGAAACCAGCACTTTATAGTCTTAGACCGTAGACTTTTATGGTCTATTTTATTTGCCCTATATAGAATGGTATTGTTGGCAGATGATAAAATGTATTATATTGCAATGTGAGGAACTGAATGAAATGATTAGGTTGTCCAGCAGGGTTGCCAGAATAATGGAAGCAGCATTGGCATCTCTAAATTTATTACAAAATGTCTCTTCTGACTTATTGTGATCATTATTTTAGAAGAGAGATTTTTCTGCTACTGGTAGTAAGATCAAGCTTAGCATTTAGGGCCTGAAATTGGGTAATATTATTGTCCAAGAGCAAAGATTTTTTGACAGGACCTAAAACTAACACCATTCCTTTTTTAAATGTATTTTAGTGTAGCTTTCTTCTGGATGGTAGCTGCTGTAAACTCAAAAAAACTCAGCCAAATTCATTTTGTATTCTGATAAAGTCTATCTAAAGGGTGCTAATTTAAGGCCACTATGGTGGATTCCTCCTGGATTTATTCTTGCATGATCTAAGCAGTTGGGTTAAAAAATATTTGCTTTCTTATTTAGTCACTTATTTGGTGTCATTTTAAGAAATAGGCGATAGCTTAGAATGTTATATTTCAGATCTGTTGACATGAAACAGTAATTAATAATTATATCTGCATAACTAGTTGTCAGTTTATTGAAATTCAGATGCTTTTTTTCAGGCTAATCCAATTTTCACAGCTGTCCAGATATAAACAACAATCTGTGGAAATATCTTCAAATTGAAATTTGGCCATGTATAACCCACCATCAAGGGAAACTACAATCAAGGGAAACTACGATCTCCTGACTAACAAATAAGAATGACATATAAGGTATTAAGACTAATGCTGATAAACTTGGAGATTGGAGAAGACTCTAAGAATAGCATGGAGAGCCAACAAACTAACCCACAGTTTTCACACAAGGCATAAATGATCAGGCTACTTTGTATATATATTATGTGAAAACTTAGGTTTCTGAAGAAGTTTGTAATGCTAGAAAAGGTGGAAGGAAAAAGAAGAAGGGGACAACCAACATCAGGATAGCTGGGCTCAATAATTTTTTTTTTTTAATTTTATTTATATGCTGTCCTTCTCCGGAGACTCAGGGCGGCTTACAATGCGTTAAGCAATAGCCTTCATACTTTTGTATATTTTATACAAAGTCAGCTTATTGCCCCCACAACCGGGTCCTCATTTTACCTACCTTAGAAAGGATGGAAGGCTGAGTCAACCTTGAGCCTGGTGAGATTTGAACTCGCAGTAATTGCAGGCAGCTGGATGTTAAATGCTGCCTTAGTAAGAGGCATTAGCCTCCTACACCACTCAGGCTCCTAATAATAGCAGCAAAGAGTGAACGGTTGAGGACAGGTCCTCCTGGAGAAATTCTAACTGTCCGGTTGCTAAAAGTCAGCACTTTTGATGTGCATAATAAGTGAATCATTCATTTTGTCTGAACTTTGCAAGCAACTTTGCCTTTAGAAACCAAGTCCATTGGTATAACAGAAGGGGAATTATCTTTGGAGAAAAAACAATGGTATCATCTGCTAAAAATGCTACTTTCTGTACCATTACAGAATCTGGTTGTCCAGTTGTTGTTTTTTGCAGCCCAGAACTATTAGTTCTTGATCCCAAGAAATGTCTAGTGGAACAAAGGTTAATAGGAACAAAGTGTGTTTTCCTCTTTAAAAGATATGAAATTCAGTTGAAATGCACTACTCATTTAAAGTACAGTTAATCATAAGTAGCTCTTTCCCCAGTAGTGCTTGGAATACTTGTTTTCAAGATTCTTGGCCAACTCAGACATATGAAATAATGCTAACTTTTTCCCTCTGGTACAAAATAAGCCAGCACAATTTTTTCTCTAGGTTTTGAACTGAGACTTATGTAATTTTCACTGATCTGCTTATCACCACATAGTTCAAACTGTAGGGTGCCTGTTTAGGAAAGCCTAGGCCTAGTAGACGTGGGATTCTGCCCTTTGGAACATCTTACCCTCTGAGTTAAGATTGGCTCCCACCCTTCTGACTTTCTTGGAAGAGTCTTAAGACATGGCTCTGTCAGATGGCTGGGGTCCCAATTGGGGAGTGTCACACTGGAGGTGGCTAATTAAATAAGAGCTAGCCCCATGCCCCCCCCCCCCCCACCATGCATCCAGATGCCCCCTTTTCCATCTTGGGTCAATGATTTTATTCTGTTTGTATTGTGATTTTATTGACTACATTTATATTTAATCATTTTAATGTTTTTATGTTATAAGCTGCCTAGAATTGCTTTAAAATGAAATGGACAGCAAATAAATTTCCAACAAACTAACAAACAAATAAATACATAAATATGGCCAACCTGTAGGTAAGAACTTTTTGCAGTCCTGATCTAGCAGCCATAAAATAGATTGTCATAAAAAAGCCAAGCCATGGAGGAAAAGAATCAAGCAGAAGCTGGCTGCCCATATTCTCCCTTTTCTTAGATCAATTTCCTAACTAAGGAAAGAGTTTTGTTTTGTTTTGTTTCGTTTTGTTTACAATCCCAGCTCTGCCAAATTGCTCAGCTTTCTAGAAAATAGTTGTCTTTCAACTGGATGTAGACCTTTACTTAAAGTACAACATATTTTATAAGATGCCATGTGAAATGCAGTGAAACTTCTTCCAGACTACCACACCCAGAATTGTTGTGAGATTTCATCAATGGGCATTTGAGGTTTTTTGGCACATCTTTGTTTTGCAATGGCGTCTCTATCCAAAATATTGGCTCCCAGTTATAAGCAATAGAAAATGTTCTCTCAGTTCTATTTCTCATCACAATCTTATACATGTTTGCATGGGAGCATTCCATTCAGATATACAGAAGAAGTATGTTGAAATGTCCAGGAAGGGGCTACAAATTAAGACGGCAAGCATTTGTTCATATAGTTGCCAGGAGTCAATGACATCCAATTCAGCCTGGGGGTAAGATTTCATTATAAGTGTCCTTCACAGGATTTGTAGCACTCTCTTTACTTTTTTGTACTGAAAGAAAGAAAGATTCATTTGTATAACATAGCTTCTTAAAACCCCTCTCTCTCCCGCTACTTTTCCTTCAATTTTCTTTGTCTGCCTTGCACAGTGTTGATATTGATCTGATCGTATTTGTGGATTTATCTTCTTATGCTGCCTGAAGGAGACTTCCCTGCAATTTAAATGTATATTGCTTTTTGCTTTGGTTTATTTTAAACCATCTCTTGCGAGACATATACTTCCTTCCTTTTGCAATTTTAATTTTTAAAAGATTACACTATTTCGCTTTCTGATCAATATTTTAAAGTGAAATCTCCTGCTAGTCAGGAAAAACTCAAAATACTGAATTTTGACTGTAAAGGTCTGAATGTGTTTCTTTAGGAGTTATTACCTAAGGGCTCCTGAGCCCTCCCATTCTTCAGGAGATGGGTCAGAAAAAGGATCAAAGGGAGGCATGAGAGAAAATATAATGCTGCAGGCCTCACATTTCGTTGTGAATTTCGTAATCTGTATGACAGTCAGATAGTTAATTTAATTCATAGCACTTCTTTTTTGTTCCACAAATCTTTTCTGTCTGCCTTACTAACTTCCTGCTGTTCTTTGTTGAATATTAAACTTGACTCCATGCCTTTGTTTTGGCATCAGTGCAAAAGTGGTTGGTCATTATCTTATTCTGATTCTTTTTGTAAATTTTCTAGTCTACTGTCTCTTGCGCTGGTATTCCCCAGTAATTTCTCATCCAAAGCAGGGGTGGGTTCTATTTACCTTTACTACCGGTTTGCAATGGGGCTGCGCACGCGCTCTTCTGCGCATGTGCAGAAGCGTTCTGATGACATCAGAGTCGGTGGGCGGAGCCTCCTGTCGGTTTTACTACCGGTTCTATAGAATCAATGCAAACTGGGGGCAACCCACCACTGATCCAAAGATCAATCAGACCTAACTCTGCTTAGCTTCCAAGAGTACAGGAAGTTGGCCAGGTGTTCTCACTTGTCAAACAAACAACAATGGTTTAATTGAACCTGAAATCAAGTTCCAGTAAACGGTCTCCTAAAGTGTACAGTTCACTCTCAGAAACTTTTAGATCCCTTGTCCCAGAAAGGTCTCATCTGGCGACAATTTCCCATCCATTAGATTCTTGGAAGCAAACAGTCCACTGGAATGACTGGGATAAACCTGCAAACTGAAATGTACTACAACAGCACGTGTGTGAGAGTGGGTGAATGCAATCGGTATTTCTAACATCTTTGGAATCTACTTGGGAAAACAAGACAATATTTTAGCCATATAACAACATTACAGTATTGGGATCTTTTACACTATGGATCTTTTGGGATCCATAGAAACACTTTTGCAAGTATGTAATTTAAGGTAAAACAAGTAAGCAATCAATGTCATAAAAATGTCAGTAAGCTTTATGCTAACCTAATTCAGATTTCCCCAAACTGTAATCTCAGGTGGTGACAACCAGTGCATGGAAACTTCCAAATACTTTATTGCATTTTAATTGGCTGCAATATAAAGATTTCTAGCATGCACTTTTAACTGGTTTGATTTCAAGGGCTCTGAACAAAGAATGAAAGCCTTTATCAATTTTATTGGTAGGTCAATCAAGGAAAACTTTAATGGCAAATTACGCCTCCAGACTAATTAGTGAGGATGACATTATAAAGCAAATGTCTATGAGAGTGCCATTCATTTTTGCTTCAACTGGTTTTTAATTCCTAGTCAAACGCTCCATGTTTTCTTTCTAGCAAGGAGAACCACAACCGTTGAAGCCAAAAGAATATAACTTGAGATAGTATATAAGCATGGTGGAAATATACGCATAGGCATTCAAAGGGGAGTTTAAAGGTTTTTAAGACAGATAATAAATTGGCTGGAGTGAATGGCTATGCTGTTCAGAGCCAGTCTGGAATGCAATGGCATAAAAAAGTCTTAGTAATAAATAAATTAAAATAAGTAACTGCCTAGGATAGTTTTAGATGGAAAAGGAAAAGAAACATACTTTGCTAGGTTATCAGTACAAACACCTGCTGATGTTTTTGGAGTCTGTACTCTGGCTGTATGGACAATTCATAAGTTCACATATGACTTCCTAGAATTACGTCTAATATCAATTCATTTCCTAAGCTGGCATGTTTTTCAGTTCTAAATCAAGTTGATTTTTTTTTCTTTTTTGCAAAAGCCACTTTGACTTTGGTGTGACCCCAGCGTTGGAAATCAGAACATGCCTGTTCCCAAATTGAATGAAATGGAAAAGATTGAAGATAGCCTTCCATACAGATTGGTTGTATCTTTCTGTTTATCCAATTGCATTCTTTCCTTACTTTTAAAATGTCACTACTGCCTTTCAGGATGGTTTACCAAAGAAGACTTTATCAAATAAAACATAAACTTAATTAGATCAAATCTATTTAAACATCTCTGGGATAATAAAAATTCAATTTGCTTTACTTTATTAAGATTACTTGGATGCCAAATTAACCAGACTGTGTAGGAAGTGTCTACTAACACACTAAAGAGACTCTGTCTGGTTTTTTTCCCCCCGGTTCCCACAAAATTAGATGACTGGAACCTGGAGGATTCTTAAAATGCTATCTGAATCAAATATTGATGATAGTCAGTTATACATGTCCTGAAGCTGAAGAGGAGATGCTGTGGTAGAAGTTGATTACCCATCTGCCCCACCATATCCCTGGCTTCCTCTAGTGGGAGGATGTTCTTCCTGAAGGAATAGATCCACAACTTGGAGAATCCCCTGGAATCACAGGTCCAGCTGGATCAAGAGCTAGAGTTTGTGCTTTGCCCAGCTTAAAATGGCGCACCACTGCAGCCCTTTTTGGAGTGGAAGCCTCTGGCAACAGTTAACTCACACCATTATTTCTAGATAGCATTAATATTGTGCACTCTATTTGAGGCTGCCCTTGAAGAATATTCTGAAACTGAAATTGATGTAGAATGGAGAGCCAACAGCCTGATGGATGAAAGGGGATATAGGAATTTAGCTTCTATTAAATGGATCAGCTTCCAGTTCAAGGTGCTCATATCAACATGCAAGCTTCGGCCCAGAGTGTCTTCAGGACCATATCCACAATGATTCTCTCCAGCCTATTCAGTGTTTTGGAGAGGATGCTATCTTGCCCCTGGATGTGAAGGAGCCAATTGGGCCAGAATAGAATAGAATAGAATAGAATAGAATAGAATAGAATAGAATAGAACAGAGTTGGAAGGGACCTTGGAGGTCTTCTAGTCCAACTCCCTGCTTAGGCAGGAAACCCTATATCATTTCAAACAAATGGTTACCCAATCTGTTCTTAAAAGCTTCCAGTATTGGAGTATTTACATCTTCTGAAGACAAGCCAAGAAAAACAAACTTGCTTGAAATTAGCCTGGCATTTTGGAATAAGATATGGATGGTTGGTTGGATGGTTGGTTGGATGGATGGATGGATGGATGGATGGATGGATGGTTTGGATGGTTGGTTGGTTGGTTGGTTGGTTGGTTGGTTGGTTGGTTGGTTGGTTGAATGGATGGATGGTTTGGATAGATGGATGGTTGGTTGGTTGGACGGATGGATGGATTGTTTCCACACTTCTTATTTATAAGACAGTCGTTAAAACTTGGCTCTTCCAGCAAGTTTTGGAAAACTGAATATCTGATGCTTTGCACTCCAGTTTAATGTCTGGTTACTGGTTCCATTTAAATTCTTAATTCTAATCTAATTTAATGTGCTGAATTTTTATTTTTGGAAACTCTATTATTTCTACATTTTGTGTTATATAAATACTGGGAAACAAATCAATACATTTAAGATAAAACACTATACACTTTCTTCAATATCTACAGAATGAGATGCCACTATAGTCTAGCAATAAGACAAAAGGTAGAAATTGGGAGACTAATTCTAGCCCTGCCTTGGCATGAAAACTAGCTAGGTCAGTGGCCCCCAACCTTTTGAGCAATAGGGACTGGTTCTGTGGAAAGAGCTTTTCCATGTACCAGAGGGGGCATGGTTTCATATGCTGCCTGCATCCCATGGATGGGGCTTCGCTTGTTTGCATGGCCACGTTTCTGGCATGCCGTGGACCAGTACCAGTCCGTGCATTGGGGGTTGAGGACCCCTGAGGTAAGTGACCTTGGGCCAGTCACTTTCTCTCAGTCCAACCCACCTCACAGGGGAAAACACAAGTTATTTATAACAAAGATAGAATATAATAGAAGAAATAGTAAATAATTTTGTTCAACTTAATGGGGTTGATCAATGGAACATTTTAACTGATTAACTTTCATGTAAACATTTTTTTAAAAATCACAATATCGTCCTAGAAATGGTAGTGCTAGATAGCCGGATAAGTGGAAGCAAATGTTAAATTTAATAGCCTCAGAGAACTTTGATTCAAGTGTGCTCTGACCTTTAAGGTTTCAAATTTACCTGCCTGGAAATCAATGGGAGTTTTACAGCTGCCCATTCTGAGAACAGATTCAAAGGCAGGTAGCAGATGTGAGCACAAGATACTTTAGCTTAATAAAGGTTACTTGATCTACTCTGGCCTTAATTGGCTTCCTCTAGCTTTCCGGGAAAAATCTTAAGCCTTGTAGCTTACATAAGGAAGCTTTGGGCACATCCTGCCAATTGTTCCCTTTCAAACACATTCAGACTATTAATGTCTCAATTAAGAGTCTTCCAACTGCACATTTGATCTCTTTTCTCTTCAAAAGGTACACCACACACAAAAGGGAATAACACATACACCGTAATACATTTATAGTGGGAATATTCTCAGGTTCATTCATATTGCCTCCACTCTCAACTATTTTCAACCCTAAAAAACCAGTGCCATATAGGTCAAGATTACTTTTATTGTAAAAGCTATATTAATAGAATATAGATCTATATAGAATTAATAGATCTAGTTCTGATATTTCTAACTTGGCCAAGAGCACTGAATGAATTCAGGACTAAATAGAGAATTCAGTTAATATTTTTACAGTGTTCTAACTATTATCTTTGAAATACTTTGGCCACTTAATGAGAAGGAAGGACTCACTAGAGAAGAGCCTAATGCTGGGAATGATTGAGGGCAAAAGGAGAAGGGGATGGCAGAGAACGAGGTGGCTGGATGGAGTCACTGAAACAGTCAGCATGCGCTTAAATGGTCTCCGGGGGATGATAGAGGACAGGAAGGCCTGAAGGAAAGTTGTTCATGGGGTCGCGATGGGTCGGACATGACTTTGCAACTAACAACAACAAAACTACTATCTTACAAGGCAGTTTTTAAGGGGGAAACCTGAGCCAATGATATAAGAGACATCCAAATGCTGACCAAACTCTCATTGGCGCTAAAACAGTTTCTGTGACTTTTGCAAGCTTTTCATGCTTTTGCATTTCTTTTCTGCATTTATCTTTGACCAGCTGGCGCTCTATACAGCAGACTGGGGAGAAACTGGGAGAACAGGGAATGATAAAATTAAGTCACTGATCAACCAATGGAGAGAGAGGATTAAGAAGGAAGCCAGAATCTAGGATTAATCAGGTCAAGAGGAAGGATACCTGAAGTGTAGGAGTGTGCCAGAAATGGGGAGGGGGATGTCTTGCTCAAAGAAGGCTTAACTGAAGCAAGTCATTTCTCTACAAGCGATTCCAATGGGTGGGCAGAAATGGGTACCTTTTGCAGGACTGGAGATCACAAACTTCTCCAAACCAGTTTGATTGTTGTAATGATATTGCAGGGATGGGCAGGCCTGAATTTTTCAATCCATCCTTTCATCTTTTTAAGGTTAGGAGTACAAGCAGGGAATCTGGTAAAGTGCTCCAACTCACAAATTCCAAAACATCCTAAATCATCATCTGTCAAGATAACAATTCCAGATTGCTTACGCCAGCCTATGCTAATCAAGAATGTAAATTCATTTCACTTCCCTTAATCCTACAGTAGGTATGGTGACATAGAGATTATAACAAATGATCTCCTACACATCACATAGATACAAGACAGGGCGACCGGGGTGGGGGGCTCTAATCAAAACTTTTACACTCCCAAATGCAAAATAAAAGTTCAAAACAGACTAAAATCCAGCTGGTAAATTTATTATTTTAATCTAAAGAACCCCAAAGCCCGATCAAGAGAAGATTCTGCCAAAAACTCACAATGCATGAAAGACCTGTTACGACTTGTTGCTTCCTCAAAGGCATATTTCATGAGGAATTTCAACTAGTCCTTAATTAATACAATACTAATTTTACATTTTAGCAGCTCTGCTGAAGTCTCTGCCTTGCAAGCAAGGGACATTTCTAATTAGCAGTTACAAAATGCCAGCAGAGATTGGTTTAGTTGTTTCCAATCCTTTCTTTCAAAGAAAAAGAAAACATGATAGCTTCTTACACTATTAAAGAAATGGGAAGAAAGGGCAGTTTCTGTTAACACAGATAGGACAATTGCAATACTGGGAAATGAATATGTTGATTCATGATGTAACTTCTTTAGAAATGAGCCTCTCTCAATGCTGAGCAAGACTTATTCCCAATTAAACAGATTTAAGATTACAGCACAAAATTAATCAGGGAATTCTCAGTTTATATTTCATTTTCAATGCATTAGATTGGCTGCAGATAGCTATATCCTTCTGCGAGGTGGGGGAATAGCATTAGTTTATCTTCCTAGGTTCATTGATAATGCTTCTCTAATATTAATACACTTTTTTTTTCATTGTGCTGAGGCAGCATGTATAAAATACCCCAGCTGAAAAAAATAGAAACATTCTGATAGGTGGCATTATAACCACCCTGCCAAAATTCCAGTATGCCACCAACATGGAATAGTACAATTTTCTGCTATTTTTTGGCAGAAAAGAGCAATAGCACTTCGACTTATATACTGCTTCACAGTGCTTTCTAGCCCTCTCTAAGTGGTTTACCGAGTCAGCATATTGCCCCCAACAATCTGGGTTCTCATTTTACCCACCTCGGAAGGATGGAAGGTGGAGTCGACCTTGAGCCGGTGAGAATCGAACTGCGGACTGTTGGCAGCCAGTAGTCAACAGAATTAGTCTGCCATTCTGCATTCTAACCACTGCGCCACCATGGCTCAGTGACTACAACACTTGCTTAAATCTTGATTTTGGTTTTGCATATTGTAAGCATTCTGACCACTCCAGTGTAGAATCCCAGACCTACCCATTCATCTGACATTCCCTAGCTCACTTTGCTGGATTGTCTCATTCATTGTGGATGCTCCATTTGCAATGGCAATATGCTTCCCTCTCATCCTTGCAATGGAAGGAAAAAGCAAAAAATACACAAAGTGCTATCCTTACAACTTGCTTTTAGCATGCCTTGGTACTGAGGTCAGACAATGCTGCTGCCCAGCAGACAAAGAGAAAATGATGAAGGAACATTATTTGAAGGGATTAAAGATCAAGCTTTTAAAAAAAATTCTATTCAATTCTATTCTATGTGGCGGCTTCTGGTAGCAATTAATGGAGTTTCTTTTTCATCAGGATTGAATGAGGAGGCTTTGAAGATCTGTTTATAAATGGGAAAGTTAATTTTTTTCCTTTTGTTTTACATCTTACAGAAAGTGATAATTTGGAATACAAAATGGACTTATCTGACTAAGGATAAAATAGATATGTTACTATTTCTGGTAACTCTTAATAGACTTTTGTTGATTAGAACTGAATTATGAGCTTTATATAATTTGATTATTGATATGGGATGAGATGTGGGAAGAAGAGATCTTTTTAAATTCAATATTAGAGAAGGTGTTAAGTTACTGAAATTGTTTATACCTGTCTAGAGGGAAGGAGAAGTCATCATTTACAGTATATCTTTTTAAAAAAATCTCTTTGCACTTCTTTCTTTCTTATTTACTTTTTATATTTTTCTTGAAGTTTGCATTAGTTTTTAATCTTTGTATTTGTAAACTTAAAACTAAATTCTAAAAATTTAGAAAGGCTAAAGTACTAGAATGATTGTTGGTAAACCAAATGAAGCAACACCATTGAAAAGATTGAAATAGCAAGCTAGACAGGGGCCAACAAGGAGAGGTATCAAAATACTTCTCATATGAGCCCAGGGATATTTCCCTAGGAAAGGTGCTAGGACCAATGTCAGGGTTTAGGCTTTAACTAAAGTATATGTGAGACAAAGCACTGAATAAGATGCTTTATTATTTGGAATAAGTTAATTTTTTTTTAACTTTACCAATTTTGCACCTGGAGTACAGACTAAACAATACACTAAATTAAATAAGCTACCTGTTTACAACTTGTTTCCCCACTGTGGGAGTCCGTTTAAAATAAATTACTGTAATTATTTCTAAAGGAACATCAATTTAGCATACATAAATTATTGGCAATTTTGAGTTAGACAAGGAAGAGATTCATTCAAGAAGGCACGGGGGATTATTTAAACCATGACTTTTAATACCAGCAAAAATAGAAATAAATGTTGCTCTGATAATAGTATGAATTGTAGTAACTCTACGAACCAAGGGTCTAGCAGATCATTTGACTTCAAAGTTTAACAACAATTCTAGACAATAGACCTAGAATAAGTTCTATTAAACTGTAACTGTATCACATAATAATGGAAGCAATAACTCATTTAGGCAGAAAAGAGCAAAAACTGAAGAAATTCCAACACAGAAGAAGAGAGAAACTGAGATTCATCTTTGACTTTCTAGCTCTCAGTATATAGTAGAAGGTAAAGCAAAAGAAAACTATGGTTGTTGAATTTTCCGTTCTTTGCCTTTGGAACCATGTAGTCAGGTCTCATGGTCCTTTGCTCACCTTGAATGGCATTTCTAACTCATTGGGTCACTCAGATAACTGAAGTGGGCAGCCAGTGTGGTGTAGTCCTTAAATTGTTAGACCAGGATTGGATTAAGAGCATCGTCAGTCTGAAAAGCTCTTTGGATGACTTTAGGATGGTCATTCTCTCTCAGCCCAACATTTCTAACAGGATTGATTTGGTGGGGGAAAATGGAGGAAGGAATGATCTCACCCTGAACCTCTGGAGGAAGTGTTCTGGCCTAGGCTTCCTTAGAAAGCATGAAGCAAAGTCTTAATCCCGGTAAAACCTCTTATAACATGACTGTGAATTCCATTCATTCACAGTCAACAAGGCTTTGGCAAACAGTCTTTTAGAGGAATGTTTATCAACCCCCACCTTATCTCACTTGGAACGATGCCAGAGAACCAGTTTCCAAATGCAGAGCAAGGCCAAACTTGGCACCGAGTCTATTAGAGTCATGAACAGAACTTTCCAATCTTGAAACAAGATGAACTAATTGCTTCCTGAAAATGCCCACATCCCATTCACTCCTCTTTTATATCCTATGGGAGGGGCTAATCATCTCCAAGGTGTGACCTTACTCCCGAGTCTACCCTGCTTTCTTAATTGTTCTTGTCTTCTGGCAGCTCTGTGCATGAGCACACTGGGAACGGGCTCCAGCTGTTCCTCTGCCTCACTGCTGTCTAACTTCCTCTCTGCCTTTGACGCAGAGCCCTCGTCTGAGCTTTCCCCAGCCCCTAGGACTGGCCCAAGTTCCTCCCTAACCTCCTCCCTGTGGCCGCCAGCAGGCCACAACAGGAAGGCAGTATACAAATCTAACTAAAGAAACAAAATTAAGTTATATTTGTTATGGCACTCCTGGGAGCCAATGTGCCATAAAGCTCCCAATTCCCTGCTGAAAGAAGGGAATGCAGCGGTATCCCCAAATAGCACCTTCTCCTTACTTCCATCACAACTAATGCTTGCTTGCAACTACTGAGAGACCGGATGCTCTGAGCACCATTGGTTGTCACAGGTACTGACGACAAGGATGATAAAGGCTGATTTTAAAATAAACACTGCTATGTTAATCATGGCATCTCGATGGAATACATGGCATCAAGGGAAAAGGTTAGACAGCTCTCACAATTTTTCTTTTTGGGGGAAGGAAACCTAGAGAGTTATATTTTGCTGGTCTTTTTTCAGCATCCTCGCTTTCTCTTTGGTCTGATATTTGGCAAATGCTGGACACCAGGTGCTTGTTGAGAGTCAAGTCCAAATGAATAATTGTAGACTTGAGGTTTGGTCCAAGAGTTAAATTGCTACAACACTCTGGCTGTGAAGCAACATAATGCCTGATTTTAAAGAGCCAAGATAGAAATACAAAAATCAATGTCCACAATTAAAATGCTAAACTGCCAAGAGAAAACATTTTTAAACTTTAAAATAGTGCTATAAGATGTTATTTTGATTCATATTTAGGAGAAACAATTAAGAAATTTAGGATGTCTATTAATAATAATTAACCCTAACAGATAAGAGACAGTTGTCCACGTTTCTAGACAAATCTGGGAAATATTGAAGGAGCTCATTTGGATCATCATGCTTGAATAGGCTGGAGACTTATCAGAATGTTACATGGTTATTTATCCCACCTGGAACAGCACAGCACTTCACAGCCTTGTGAACTGATGATATCAAAGAAGTCTTGAGAATTTCCAGAAAGGCCTAGTTTTTCTTTTGTCGTCACTTGATGTGAGAGAAAAAAATGGGAGGTTCAACTGACATTCACATTTTACAAACATCTAAATTGTAGTTGCCAATCATTTTAGTTCTATTTTATATATATGTATACATATATATAAAATAGAACTA